>JAPDVU010000002.1:15471025-15876025 GCA_026230045.1 Corynorhinus townsendii
GTGGTAGTTTGCAGGCCAGCCACGCCTCTTGTTGACTCAAGCAGAGGCCCTGGTATCTGGGATTTATTTATCTTCTCTAATTGAAACTTTGTAGCCTTGAGTGGAGGCCAGGGCAGGCCAGGCTGGCGGGAAGCTTGGCTGCAGTCATCTTGGTTGGGTTAATTTGCATGTTCACTCATGATTGGCTGGTGGCTGTGGCTTGTGGGCATAGTGGAGGTATAGTCAATTTTCATGTTTCTCTTTTATTAGTATAGAAGATAGATGGATATATTTCCAAGTTCACTTGAATTAATGTAATATAGTTATAGATAAAGAACCAGCAAAATGTCAAAAATGAGTTGCAAACACCACATCCAATGATTTCAGCTGGCAACTACTCGAAGTGGATCTAAATTTACTACTTAAGCTCCCATGACTATCTATGTGGAAAAAGCACTTGAAGAAATAGATAAATTAGGCACTTACTTTAATATAATTACAAACCATTGTAATCTTAATATTTGACAATCAAGAATACCTCTTAACCTTCCCTTATCCAGAAAAACATCCAGTTGTATTAACTAATGAAGTGTGATGTCTGAGAGTGTTGTCTAAGCTGGTTTTACACTCAGCAGGAGTAAAAGAAACAAGAGGCATGAGAATTTAGCACAAAACCCGTGCCATGCTCTTAAAGTACCAGCAGACTAAATGTTATAATTTAATGTATTTATGCAAAATACTATAATTTAAATTATTTATATGTCTGGAGGATGTTTACACTTTTGTGCTATATAGTAATTAATTATTCTGATCTGATAATCCCCATAAAGTGTTTTAAAATGTCTAGGAGCTTAACTTTTTTTTTTTCTAAGTTAATACATTCTTCCTAGAACTTACCCCTTATTTACTCTCAAGAAATGTGATTTCCCACTTTCATATTTAGGCAAGTTTATGAATATAGAAGCCAATGTGTTATTTCTTAATCCAACTGAGAGAAAATACACTCTCTCTGTTTATTTTCATGATTAACCAGGTGCTGGGACTGCACTAAACTACAGACTCGTTTGATTCACACCTTTCTAAATGCCTAGAAATGAACTGTTTTATTTTCTAACAAGCAACAGATGCAAGACTGCAGTCTGAAATGAGGTGACATGAAATTGGACTATTTTCTTTTTAACTATGTTCTAACTCTAAATTACTCTATTATGTTCTGTTACAAACCTTGTTTTGTCACGGACTGTCTTTTACCTGCCTTTCTTACGTTACATCTATTTTGCAGACCCAGGTATCTTTAAGAATCTATCAAAGAAATTAGACCATTTTGGCAGCTAACATGCATGGAACTACTCTCTCTATATGTCCTCTCTTTATAGCTCAAAATACTTCTGATGAGAGTATCTAATGCACAGGACATGTGAAAACAAAGGAACCACCACTACTTGAATACCCAGATAGAGGGAGACAAAATAGCATAGCAAGTCACATCTTTCTATCCATGCAGTGCAGAAAATAAGTAAATAAACTCTGATCAAATACAATAATTATTCAAGAGATGGAGTGAAGTTAGGAACCTAAGAAGCCATACCCACAGAGTAGAATGATCTGATGGAAGGCTGATTTTTTAAAAAAAAACAACTAAATTTTGTCTACAATTTAGAGTTCTGGAAACCAAACTATGCAAAATTCTCAGCCTTGCTTATTCTGTCCCTTTTTACTTTACAACAGGATAGTTTCAATCTCCAGAAGTCTTCTTTAATCTCTTAGGGCAGCTATTACTCTTCTTTGGGGGAAAATTTTATTCTGAAGTTATTTTATATGAAAGCAGCAAATTGCAAAGCAGAATCGTGTGTGTGTGTGTGTGGGTGTGTGTGAAAGAGAGAGAGAGAAAGAGAGGGAAAGGGAGAGAGAGAGAGAGAGAGAGAGAGAGAGAGAGAAAGAGAGAGAGAGAGAGAGAGGGAGGAGAGAGGAGAGAGAAGAGAGAAGAGAGAAGAGAGAAGAGAGAAGAATTATTTCCTGAGGTTTTAAGAAAGCAGTTATTAATAATCACTGTTGAACCTACCTATATTTTAATCCCTTGCCTCTTGACTGTTCCTTTGGATGAGAATGCATGTCTGCTTTTGAGATGTGGTTGGCAAAGAGTAGTCCAAGCCAAAGGGAAAAGATTTATAACAATTAAGTAGACTTTTATCATAAAAAAATAATTTTGTAGAAGGATAAGGTGGAAAAGCACATTGGAGCATTTCACATATTATGCTAACCAATAGACAAAGAAATTCTTTTTAGGATTTAAGCACAACAAATACAGCACATTTTGTTTATATTCATATATAGAGTATCTCTGTAAGTCGAAGCACATAAAATGCAGCTGTAATATGGATGACCTCTAAATATCTATGATTTCTAAAAATAGTTCAAAGGATCTATTATATTGCCAAATGAAAGTGTAGGCAATTCATAATGTTTCTGCATGTAATCAGGAGATATCCTTTAATCACCCAGAGCTCTAGGTAAAATATATGTATATGTTATCACCTGCTAATTAGAGGCAAAATTGAAAACCAGGACAATATTTACACTTTCATTGCTTCTGTCATCTCTTTAGGATAATGAAAACTAATTAAAAATACAGAGAGGAAGCAAGTACACCTGTGGTTTGAAGTGAGGGCCATGGCATAAGTTTATGTTTTGAAAATGGGCTATTAAAGCTCCAACTAGAACAAAGACCTTTGTCCCGAGCCATTGCTAAAAAAGTTGGTATGCTCTTCGATTGATGTTTGCTAACTAGTGCAGCCATACCTTACATCCAGTTCCTATAACTCGCTAAAGCCAATGTACTTTCCACAACAACCCTATAACCAACAATTTCCTCAGATCAAGAACAGTTTACTATGTTATTCTAGTATTAAAGTATTCATATTTAAGAAGATTCTTTAGACTAAGCCCCAGGGTTTTTACATATTTCACCAGTTTTCCCACCAATGTCCTTCATCTGTTGAAGGATGCAATCCAGGCCACTATGTTGCATTTAGTTGAACCGTCCCCTTAGTCCCCTCTTGTCCATGACAGTTTTTCCATTTCTCCTTATTTTTCATGACCTTCAGATTTTTGAGGCATGTTCTGTAAGGTTTTGGATAGTATGCCCCTCAAATTAGGTATGTACAATGCTTTTCTTATACTTAAACTCTACCCTCAGGTTCTAGAACATCACTCTTTTCTTCTCTCCCTTCGTTTTTCAGTCTCATTTGCTGTTTTCTCTTCTTCCCCCTATCTTTAAGCTTGACTAAGTGATCAAAAGAAAAAAAAACAAACCAACAAAAAAACACACAAACGCCCTGGCCAGTTTGGCTCAGTGAATAAGCATCGGCCTGCAGACTGAAGAGTCCCGGGTTCAATTCCAGTCAAGGACACATGCTCAGGTTGTGGGCTCAATCCCCAGTAAGGGGCATGCAGGAGGCAGCTGATCAATGATTCTATCTCATCATTGGTGTTTCTCTCTCTCTTTCTCCCTCTCTCTTCCTCTCTGAAATCTATACTAATAAAAGGGTAATATGATAATTAGACCATACATCTTCCGGACATCCATCCAGATATGCTTCTGGACAGAGCCACGGTGGCAGGGGCCAAAACAGAGGCAGTTAGAGGCAACCAGGTCAGCAGGGGAGGACAGTTAAGAGCGACCAGGCAGGCAGGCAGAGGCGGCAGGCATGGGAACAATTAGGGGCATCAGGCAGGCAGGCATGCAGAGTGGTTAGGGGAGATCAGCCAGGCAGGCAGGTGAGCAATTATAAGCCAGTGGTCCCAGATTGCAAGAGGGATGTCTGACTGCTGGTGAAATCAGGCCTAAACCAGCAATCAGACATCCCCTGAGGTGTCCTGGTTTGTAGAGGGTGCAGGTGGGGCTAAGGAACTCCCCACCCCCGTGCATGAATTTCATGCACTTGGCCTCTAATATATACACACACACACACACACACACACATACACACATATACACATATATATACACACACACACATATATTTTATTATTTATGTATTTATTTATTATTTATTAAATTGATTTCAGAGAGGAAGGGAAAGGGGGAGAGAGAGAGAGAAATATAAATGATGAAAGAGAATAATTGATGGGTCAAGCCCACAATCCAGGCATGTGCCTTGACCAGGAATTGAATGCTCAGCCACTGAGCCAAGCTGGCCAGGTACACAAACAAATGTTTAAATGATCTGATGGATGTGTTAAATTTCTTGATCTTGGTAATCATTTCAAAAGGTATATATACATCAAATCATCATGTTGTACACTTCAAATATATACAATTATATTTGTCAATTATCCTATCCAATAAAAGAGTAATATGCAAATTGACCATCACTCCAACACACAAGATGGATGCCCCCATGTGGACACAAGATGGCCACTACAAGATGGCCAGCAGGGGAGGGCAGTTGGGAGCAATCAAGCCTGCAGGGGAGGGTAGTTAGAGGTGATCAGGCTGGCAGAGGAGGGAAGTTGGGGGTGACCAGGCTGGCAGAGGAGGGAAGTTGGGGGTGACTGGGCCTGCAGGGGAGGGCAGTTAGTGGCAAACAGGCTGGCAGGGAGCAGTTAGGCATCAATCAGGCTGGCCAGGGAGTGGTTAGGGGGTGATCAGGCTGGCAGGCAGAAGCAGTTAGGGGCAATCAGGAAGGCAGGCAGGCGAGCAGTTGAGAGCCAGCAGTCCTGGATTGTGAGAGGGATGTCCAACTGCCCGATGTCCTACCGGGATCGGGCCTAAACGGGCAGACGGGCATCCCTTGAGGGGTCCCAGATTGGAGAAGGTGCAGGCTGGCCTGAGGTACACACCCTGCCATGCACAAATTTTGTGCACCAGGCCTCTAGTACCTTAATAAAGCTGGGGAAAAACTTTGAGTGAATGACTGAAGGCTCAGTCCTAGGTCCCATCATCTTTTTTATCTACCTCTTTTACTTTAGGGATTTCATCAAGTAACATTTACATACAGAATTATCTTATGAATTCCAGACTCATTTCTCAACTGCCTGTTTGACATCTTAAAGACTTGTCAACATTAAAATATTCAGAAATAAACTCCTAATCTCCTTTCAACCCCACCCCTTGTCAAAATCTGCTGCATCTACACTTTTTCTCATCTCAATCAGTGGCAGCTCCATTCCTCCAGGCTCTCAGGTCACAAAACTTTGAGTTAGACTAAATCAGCATTGATGATTACACTAATACATTTAAAATTAAAAACAACACAGGGCAGTCTTTACTTATGGACAATTCCAGTTCATACTTAAAAGTTTAAATAAGAAATATGTATCAAAAGTTTGTGGAACAGATTTTTAAGAGTTCTAGATAGCTGAATTTTTGTTTTAAGAAAAATAGTGTGTGTTTCAATATTCCATTACCGTAACCACCATCAATATTCAGTTGATTCAAAAGATGTGATTCTAAAACTCTGACCTCCAAGGGCACCCAAACTTCTCTGAAACAATATTTTCATGTTTTTATGAAATTAATTCAGACATATTGGGAAAGGAAGCCATCAATGTTAAAATAATTATTATCTGTCAAAACCTGTGCTTGGGATACTTATATTGTAGTACCACAATATATTAGAAACCTGATGAGTGGTCCAGGATAGATTGACATTATTGGATCTGCCTGAAACAGTATAATGTTTGAAGGATGACCTTCAAGCTGGTATTTGCCTAGATTAGTCAATAGACATTCAGGCATGTCCTGCTGGGAGATGAAGTATGTTCCACTGTTATTAGAAAACATTAATCTGGAATCTAAGGCATCAAATCTACTTATTATAGCAACTGACATGCTCTATTCATCAAATGACATAATAAAATATACAATCTTATGATTTCCGTAGTTGCACAAATGTAAATGAGTACATCTGTATGTATACATACTATTTCAGTATGGATATATGGTTCTAAAAATTATTCTGACTATCACCTTTGTCATTGTATCAACAAAAACTTATTTTATAATAGGACGAACCAATTACACATCTTTACATATGCCATGCACTGAGAAGAACCATAGATAATCAATATTCAAACCAAAAGTTACAGATGAAAACACTATCCTATATGAAGCGTAAGAATTTCCCCTCGCATTTATTCAGTTAATAGTCAGTCTTGAAGCAGAAATATTTATTCAGACTGTAGTTGCCAGAAAAATACAGGATACCACGTTAGATTTGAATTCCAGATGAACAATATATATATTATTTTAGCAATGCAATATATTGGACATACTTATATTAAATAAGTTATTCAATGACTTAATGAAACTCAAATTTAACCGGGAGACATATTTTTATTTGTTACATTTGGCAACTACAATTCTGAGAAGATAACCCTTCTCTGAAATATTAATTTATTCATGCAATACTTACTTACTTGACACCTAGTATGTGGCAGTAACACTAATGCGCAGTCAAGTTTAATGAATAAGAGTTGGTTCAGTTTCCACGAGGAAGTTACTGTGTGGGAGAAGAGAAAGACAGGAAGTGGGTGCCTTTACATTGCATAAGCATTACAATAAGGAATTTGGGTGTGTAGCCACCTCCACCATTTATGAGCATTACAGAATATATCAGAAAAGCATCAACATCTAGGTTAATTCCTAAAAGACAGGTAGATGTTAACTTGGAAAGGAAGCCATGGATAAAAATTCGATATGATGGAGTGTAGGGAAAGATCTTCAATTTGGAACCTGAATATTTCCAACTTAATAAATATAGAAAATGCTCAAAAGTAATGAATTTGTGCTCTAGTGTTTTGTTTCTACATTTTGTATTAGGGTCTCAGCAAAAGATAATAAAATAAAATTAGTTTTTTGAACAGAAAACAATTAAAATATTCTCATTTTAGTCTCATCTAAGTTTGTAGCAAATGGCAAGATTTTGAACCTGAAGGATATTATGCTAACTGTAATAAACCAGATGCAGAAGGACAGATACTACTTATATGTGGGATTTAAAGTAGTGGATTCACAGAAGCAGAGAGCAGAATGGTGGTTGCCAGGAGCTGGGGGTGGTATGGGGTGGGAAAATGAGATGCTGGTCAAAGGGTAAAAAGTTGTAGTTATGCAAGATAAATAAATACTGAAGATCTTAGGCACAATAATGCAACTATAGTTAACAATACTGTACACTTAAAATTTGCTAAGATATATGTGAAGTGTTCTTACCATACATATCCAAGTGGTAACTCTCTGAAGAGATGGGTAATTTAATTTGCTTGAATGTAGTGATTGTTGCACAATATAAATGTATGTCACATCATCAAATTGTACACCTTAAATGAGTACAATTCTTAATTGTCAAATACTCCTCCATAAAAAATAAGTTAAAAATCATTTTTCTTAGGTATGTAGTTGCTAACTAATCAGTTATTGAAAAGGTTGGAGACACTGAGATGTCACCAGTGTGGATATTTCAGGAAGCTGTTCCCATGCCAGGTCCCAATAAAAGAACTGAGCAGTGGGCCCTGGGAGCTGAGACCCAGGTCTCTGAGGAGAGAATGCTGCTTGCTCAGTGGGTGTCTCAGAGGAATAGCTAAGGATGGTTCTGCAAATGTTGGAAAGCTGCAATGTGGACTCAGCTGCAGTTACAGAAAGGAACCGCTGCAGGGCCAGGAAGTGTTGCTGGAGGGAAGCTCCTCGAAGACTGGAAGCCCTTTAGAAGCAAATAGGGCCCTAGCTGGTTTGGCTCAGTGGATAGCGTGTCGGCCTGCAGGCTGAAGGGTCCCAGGTTCAATTCCAGTCAAGCTCACATGCCTGGGTTGGGGGCCTGATCCGCAGTAGGAGGCCTGCAGGAGGCAGCCTAACAATGATTCTCTTTCATCATTGATGTTTCTAGCTCTCTCCCTCTCCCTTCCTTTCTGAAATCAATTATAAAAAAAAAAAGAGAAGCAAATGGAAAGGAGTAACTCCCTTCTTGCTCCTCTATCCCTGGTGTCTTCCTTTAGTGCTGCTTCTTAGCAGAAACTGATAGAAAGGCTACAGGCAAAGCGGAAACAATGATTTCATGAGTCCCAGCTTCAGTACCCAAAACAGGGTGTAGACCAATAGCTTGAAGCTGAAAGACCACTTGATGATGAACACGCCTAATAAGTCACTCTGTGAAGATATCCTGTAGACAGTGCCTTTCATCATGTTTTCTTTTTTCTTGTAAATTTATATTTTTCTCTTTATGCTTTCTTACTGTCGTGGGAAATTATAACCTCAGTAAAATCAATATAATTGATTTTTTATCATTTATAATCACATAACACTTTTCTTAATCCTCACAATTTTTCCACATACCCCCTTTTCTCCTTCATTGGCTTGACTTTTTTGACATTCAGAATTCTCTTTTTCACATTGCCAATTAAAAAAAAAAGTATATATTTTATTGATTTTTTACAGAGAGGAAGGGAGAAGAATAGAGAGTTAGAAACATTGATGAGAGGGGAACATCAATCATTTGCCTCCTGCACACCCCATACTGGGGATGTGCCCGAAACCAAAGTGTATGTCCTTGACCGGAATCGAACCTGGGACCCTTCAGTCCACAGGCCAGTGCTCTATCCACTGAGCCAAACCAGTTAGGGTCACATTGCCAATTTTTATTTCTCATTTTATCAGTATCTACTGTAAGGGAAAAAATAATAATAATGAAACTAGGTTTCACCAGTAATTTGGTTATTAATGGTACTATAATTCTTTTATTAGTTACCTAAGACATAATCACATTAAAGAGTTTTCCCTTTGCCCTGGCTGGTTTGGCTCAGTGGATAGAATGTCAGCCTGCATACCAAAGGGTCCTGGGTTCGATTCTCAGGGCACATACCTCAGTTTCAGGCTCCTCCCTGGCCAGGGCCCTAGTTAGGGCTCATGTAGGAGGCAACCAATCGATGTGTTTCTCTCACATTGATACTTCTCTCTGACTTTCCCTCTCTCTTCCACTCTTCATGAGAATCAATAGAAAAATATTCTCAGGTGAGGATTAGCAAAAAAAACAAACAAACAAAAAAGATGAGTTTTCCCTTTCTTCCACAAATTAGTGTTCTCAATGAATGCAAGAAAAAGCCACATTTAATTCCTAAAACTTAAGAAAGTTCTTGATATTTTTACATATTGATAGGTTAAGCTAAAAAAGGATTTTAATGCCTTCAATTTAATGCAACAATGCAGCAGTGAAAGTGACCACAAGTTCATGACCCCCCACCTCACTCCAGTCCACTTATAAGTTTTTGACCCAAGACATTGGGACAACTTCACTTATAAGAAGCAGTGGCAAACACCCAAAGGCCTTTCAAAAGACAGCAAAAATCACAATCAGATATATATACATTCTATTTAGTGCAAAATTATTTTTACTCTCATACTGTATTTATGTTTCCAGTGGACATTGTTATTTTCCCACATGCTAGTGAAAAATAAACAAAATAAATATATGTGACACCTATTAAAATAGTATACATTTAACCAAAGGCATTTAACCAACTCAAAGACATAATTAATTAATCCAAGGCTAATAGTAACCATAAGCCAAATAAAACCCTCTTCTAATAACAGTGAAAATGAAATGGAGAAATTAAATCTAAACTATAGTTAAGGGAAAAGGGAACAAATATCCTCTAGTTTAATAGTCAACTCACTGATAATGTTATTATCAGCATTGTTCTGAAGAAACTGAAGATGGTATCTCCATTTATGAGACATTAAAATGGGGTTTACATTGAATTTTTTATGTAATCAATAAAGCAAAGCATGTTATATAGCACTAGGGGCCCAGTGCACGAATTTGTGTACCTTGAAAGGAACTATGGGCCACGAGGCTTTGGTGGGCACAGGGGCACATCCTCTGCACCCCTGGCATTGCCCCTTCCACCGTGGCCCCTGGACCCATCTGCCAGCAGCTCCACTCCTGCAGCCATCACTCCCACATGCTGATGGGGCTGGCCCCACTCACACCCGCTAACAGCGCGGAGTGATTGGGGCTGGTGCCAACAGCGGGTGCTAGCGGGGCCGGAGCCGTCAGTGGGTGCAAGCAGCAGCTGCTGCCCTGATTGCCCCTCAGGAGCAGGGGGAGGTGGAGAAGCCCTGAGGGGCGATCAGGGCTGGCAGCCACTGCTTGCACCCGCTGACAGTGCCAAGCAATTGGGGCCGGCACCAGGTGCTGGCAGCAGTGCAAGCGGTGGCTCAGGAGCCGGCAGTAGGTGCGAGCACCAGGCGGGACCGCAGTGCATGGGAGCGAAGAATTTTCAGTAACCACCGAGGCTTGCCCCGATGACAGCAACCAGTGCCCCGCCTTGGTCTGGTGCCAACACTCACCTGCTCCACCATCCCACCGCAGCCAATGCTTGCTAAGTTTCGCACATGCCCCCTGGTGGTCAGCACACATCATAGCGACCGGTTGTTCTGCCATTCAGTCTATTTGCATATTATCCTTTTATTATATAGGATTAGTCCAGGTAATGTATCTAAGGAGGTTTAACATCCAGTACTAATACTAATAGTTGCAAAGGTGAAAAATTAAATAATGCAATTATTTTTTTTCTTCTACATAGTATGAAATAATATTTGGCAATATCTTTGTCCTAATTGATGAATTCTTTTGCATTATAGACTGTATGTTGAATGTGGCTATAAAATGAAATTTCTATTCCAATTAAAAACATTCATAATCACCAGCATAAGGGCAATACTAGGGTGGGAGAAAATGTTTTCATTCCCTAATTCATTAGCATAATTAGCAACGTGTTTAGAACTTCTTTACCAGGTGAAATGGGAAGAGCATACATTATGGGTCTCAAGGCAGAGTTGCATAGTATGACAGATCACAATTTCCACTAGTTATACTACCTACAACCCATGTCCATTAGAAATGCAAATTAGTTAAATCACAAGTCTCCAATATTTCCTGAAAATAGTCATGCAGAAAAGTCTGAGTAAATAAATATAAAAACATTTAGATTCTGTATAGATTTAATACAACTATTTAGTGGAATAGGACAAAATATGTGGCTAATAAAATTATCGGAATAAATTTTATGTTCTTTATGGTTTAGGCCATAAAGGAAGAGCATTAAGGTTTCTTTTGTATCTTATATTAAAGCAAAGTCATAATTTATAAAGAACATTTATAGTGGTTAAATATGTCTTCTATTTAAGAATAGAGTCTTACTCTAACACAAACACAACATTAAGCCAAGGAAATATATTCAGTTTCCCAATCCTTTGGGATGGTTGCTTAAAATTGCTGATTATATAGAATTTTATGATAAAAGAGTAGTGAGGTTTTTTTTTTAAGTTTTCAAACATCTCTCTAAACATCAATTATTTAATATTATTTTATAAAACCCTAAACAAGACACTATAGGGATAAAGTCCATGAAATAATGATTATGCATTAAAAAATATATATTCTATATACACTATTATTCCTCTCTTCTGAATAACGAACTATCACTCTCACACTGTGAGCTAAATGGGTTTCTGCTTTCTCCTGTGTCTGTTTCAGGGAGTTTATTTAGTCAAGTAATCATATAAAATCCAACATGATTTTCTGTGTGGGAGATAGAAAAGCAGAGCAAGAAAATGAGATATGGTAAAGAAGAAAAAAAGTGCGGGGGTGGGGGTGGGGAGAGACACAAAGAAAGCATTAAGTTGTTTAGTGAGAAGCAGTATTTCTAATCCCCAATAGCATTTATGAAGTAAACAGAGACATCCCAACCTTTTCAGTGCGAGAGGTTATTATCTGTATTGATTTTAGTTTACAAGTTCTCAAGTTCTTCTTCTCTCTTATTTAAGAAGGTAACATCAAATCCATCCTATATAATAGAAACCTAATATGCTAAGAGTCTGGTCGTCCAGTCAGCCATTCAACCAATCAAAGAGTAATATGCTAATGATATGTTAAGGACGCTCAACTGTTCGCTATGATGTGCACTAATCACCAGGGGGATGATGCTCTGAACGGTAGGTTAGCTTGCTGCTGGGGTCCGACTGATCAGGACTGAGCAAGATGAGCTGGACACACCCTGGAGCCCTCCCAAGGTCCCTTCCCAGCTGGCCAACCTCCCACGTTCCTCCCTGTCCCTGATCCTACACTGGTGGGGTCCCTCAACCTGGCCTGCACCCTTTGCAATCGGGCTGAGGCCACCCCTCTGAGTGCACGAATTTTTGTGCACCAGGCTACTAGTACTTATTATTAGTAAATAATAAGCATCCAGAGAGTCAGGTTCACTAGCTGGATCCGGAGAAATGAAGCACATTAATCTTATGACTGTGCACTGGACCACTCAGAAATATAAACTTTAGAATGGCTTCTTAAGGGCCTAAAAAAAAATCAACTTCATGTTTCCACCCTCACAGCCCTCCAGAGAAATAGTTAGCAATAGTAATGTAAATTCAGAAGCTCATGCACAAACATACATTGTATCCAAAGGCAGGCACAGGCAGATATATATGGGTATGGCTGGGCAGAGGATTAGAAATATAAATGTTACTTGAAACTGTGAGCAAATTAAATATTCACAAATTAATGACAACAATTTAGCCAGGACTGCTCACTTTGGTGTGAGCCACATATTCTGGCTGCCTGTTTCACTGTCAGTGTGTCTCTTGTGACATCTGGTACGACTAATGCTGCTCTTTGAGGCATGACCAACAGCGGGGAAGACAGTCCACAGAGTAGAAAAGACATTAGATACAGAGTGGAGATACAGATAACCAAAGAAAAGCATGCCTTTCACAGTATAAGTCCTTTCAGGTTCAATGAACAAAAAAATAAGAGCTGCTTCTTAACGTTTTGCAGTAGCACAAATCACCAACTATCTTCGAGCATTTCCTTAACTCCCAGTAATAAAGGAACAAAAGAGGGGAGGAGAAGGAACAGGGAGTGTAAAGTCAACTGTTTTCTGATAAGAATATGCATCTTAAAGACAGCCTGACAGGCTCAGAATCAGATGGCCTGGCACCAAGTCACTGAACCGGCTGCCATTGTATTAGTCAGCTCGGGCTGCCTTCACAGAATAACTTAGATTGAATGGCTTTAAGCACTGATTTCCAACCTTTTTTCATCTCATGTCACACAGAAACTAATTACTAAAATTCTGCTGCACACCAAAAACTGTATTATGTTTTTTGTTGATTTGACAAAAAAAAGGAGTATAATTTTGATTCATTCATACTGGATGGATGTTGTTGTGTTGCTTGTTGTCATTTTTTTTTTAATTTGACAATCTATGGGGAAATAAGTCAGTGGTGCCTTAAAGAGGTATTGAATGTTCAAAAAAAATTTTTTTTGTGGCACACCTTTGAAAATTGCTGGCTTACACAACAGAAATTAATTTCCTCATGGTTCTGTACAGGGTTGGTTACTGGTGAGACCACCTCTTTATCCTCACATGGCCTTCCCTCAGTGCACATGAGCTCCTGGTGTCTCTCTTATTATAAGAATACAAATTCTATCCAATTAAGGCCCCACTCTGAGGACCTTATTTAACCTTGATCGCCTCCTTGAGGATACTATCCCTAAATGCAGACACATTGGGGTTAGTGTGTCAACACAGGGAGATGAAGGACACAATTCAGTTCATCACAGCCCTCCAGGAGCTTAAACTAGTGCCTGGGTTTTGATACTGGAATGTCCTTTTTGCGTCATGGCTCTGCCCCTCACTGATACGAATGACCTCGTATGACATAGTTCACTCTTCAGTTCTCAGTTTCTCATCAGTAAAGTGGGAATTAGAACACTCATTTTGTCATGTGATTTTTGTGAAAGTTTAAAAAAATAATTTCTGTAAAGTGCATGTGCAGAGTTTGGTACATTTAAAAAAATTCATAAATGGTACTTATAAATATGACTTTATCTAGGTGAAATATACAGAGAGAAAACGTTATGATGAGAATTTCTAATTGTGCAATTATTTCCTTAGTCACTTGGAAAAACACCTTGATTCTGCACCTTTTTTTTCTTATCTTTAGGATTAGGAAATATCTTCCCTTCATATATCATAATTACAGTACCAAAACAATGAGAAAATGCTTATGTAGCATTTTGAATTTCACAAATATGAGCCTTATCAAAAATAAAAATGTTAATATTAATAAAGAGAAGCATATATGTTAGCTTAAAATTCACTTCTTTACAACTAACAATTTATAACTGACTGGAATGTATAGCAGGTGCATAATTATGGTTTCTGGACTATTTGTATGTTGGTTATGCTTTATTCTGTTGTTTTTGTAGGGTTGCATTTTGTTTTGATTTAACATGAAAGCATTCTATAATGGATAGAAGAAAGAAGAAACATTCTGAATGGTATGGTATCTAGGCTCTTTACTGTTTGGTTTGACTACTATTTAGAATCATGGAACACTGCTTTCTTGGTGAATAGAATGATATGAGGAGAAATCTCTGTCTTTTTTTTTTCTATTCTTTCTCACTGTTCTCATGTGGATGACAAATGCAGAATTAGGAGAAAGAGCAATTATTAGCCGTTTGTTATTTATAGGTTTATATAATTTCTAAATGAATATTATAATCATCCTATTTATCAAATTAGCAGTACATGATAAAATATTTTTTTAAAAAAAGAACATAAATATGCTAAATTAAAAGAAAATGTAGGTGGATGCAAGAAATAGAAAAATTAACTTAGGTACATTAAATAGTCAATTTTTAAGATACAAAATATTAAATATGTACAGTTTCTTAATTCAAATATATAAATAAAATTTAAAAAATTTTCTTATTGGTTTACATTTTTTATTCTAAACTAGAGGCCCAGTCCATGAAATTTGTGCATGTGGGTGGGGGGTGTGTCCCTCAGCCCAGCCTGCACCCTCTCCAATCTGGGACACTTTGAGGGATGTCCGACTGCCTGTTTAGGCCTGATCCTGGTAGGATTGGGACCCACTGGGATTGGGCTTAAATGGGCAGTCGGACATCCCTCTCAAAATCCAGGACTGCTGGCTCCCAACCACTCTCCTGGCTGCCTGCCTGATTGCCCCTAACTGCTTCTGCCTGCCAGCCTGATCACCCCCTAACCACTCCCTGCCAGCCTGATTGATGCCTAACTGCTCCCTTGCCAGCCTGATTGCCCCTAACTGCCCTCCCCTGCTGGCCAGGTCACCCTTAACTGCCCTCCCCTGCAGGCATACATCTCCCCCAACTCTCCTCCCCTGCAGGCCTGGTCACCCCCAACTGCCCTCCCCTGCCGGCCATCTTGTGGTGGCCATCTTGTGTCCACATGGGGCGGTCATCTTGTGTGTTGGAGTGATGGTCAATTTGCATATTACCTCTTTATTATGTAGGATTATTCCAATGTTGAAGGGAGTTCACATCCAACCTAACAGGACATTACAATCAGAGCAGCAAGCACCCAGGGTCACCCTTAGATTATCATACTGAAATCTTTTTGAACAGGTTAAAGACCTTGAAAGCAAATTACGCTCAAGGCTCAAATTACCTAATTCCCTTTCTTCTAATTGAAGTTGTAGTCAGGATGAACACTCAGTTGTGATTTTACATATTGTTGGCTTTCACATATATATAAAGATATTCTGCCAACTCAAAAAACCTTGCATTTGTTCATACTCATTGATTTATAAATTGCGATGAATATTTAAAGCAATGTTCAAATGAATTCTAGATATAACATATCACAGGGCCTTATCTTGATTGCCATCATGTTTTATATATCTTCATGTTTTTGCATGTTTTTCTTTTATATTTTACTAGAGGCCCAGTGCACGAATTTGTGCACCAGTGGGGCCCTTGGCCTGGCCTGCAGGATCAGGCCAAAACTGGCTCTCGGACATCCCCCGAGGGGTCCTTGATTGTGAGAGGTTGCAGGCCAGGCTGAGGGACTCCAGCGGTGCACGATCAGGGCCAGGGAGGGATGTGGGAGGTTGGCCAGCCAGGGATGGACCGCGGGAGGGCTGCAGGGCATATTCAGGCTGTCTCTATCAGTCCCAATCAGACGGACCCCAGCAGCAAGCTAACCAACCGGTCAGAGCATCTGCCCCTGGTGGTCAGTGCACATCATAGTGACTGGTTGACCAGTCAACTATCTGCCCCCTGGTGGACAGTGCATGTCATAGTCAGTGATTAAGCGGCCTTAGCATATAAGTAGCATATTACGCTTTGATTGGTTGAATGGATGACTAGACACTTAGCATAGTAGGCTTTTAATATATAGGATACCTTTAGCCTAAGCTTCCATTTCTTCTCTTCTTCCAAACCTTGCAGAACATGCTGCTTGGACACAACAAGGTTGGCTAGATCCCTCACAGGATGCACTAGTTTCCAACTTTCTTTAAAAAAACTGGATCCTGTTCCTTGTTGACCTTGGTTTTGATAGAATTCTTTTTTTTTTTTTTTTTAATGAATTGACTGGCAAACTCTTTTTTTTTTTAAATGCTGTAACATTTTTTGAAATATATTTTATTGATTTTTTACAGAGAGGAAGGAAGAGAGAGAGTTAGAAACATCAATGAGAGAGAAACATCAATCAACTGCCTCCTGCACGCCCCCCACTGGGGATGTGCCCACAGCCCAGGTACATGCCCTTGACTGGAATTGAACCTGGGACCTTTCAGTCCGCAGGCTGACACTCTATCCACTGAGCCAAACCGGTTTCAGCTTGATAGCATTCTTGATTCAAATTGGTAGGACTACTGGGAGTGACAATTCTGTAATCTGCTGATATGCCTAATGAAGCATAAGACCACTCTCCCAATAGACACTCTAGATATAAGTATTTACTCAAATTATGTTCAAGGACAACTCTCCCTTGCAGACAATAATTTACAATGTTAGCCACTACTGCAAGGTTAATACAAGTTGGATGACTCTTCTTAGACCTGGATGCACTCAGTTCTAGCTTTTTCTTTTGACTGAACTATTAGCAAACCTAGAAGCTAACCCCATCTGAGTAAAAACATATGGGGCCAGAAATACTATTTCAACTCAAGAATACTATATTTAATTCTCTTTGTTATTGATAACACATCTTAAGTATATAAATCTCTTCACCTTAAAACCTAAAACTCAGAACAAAATAAGGAATACATGATTTGTATCTTCAGCTTTAAACACCATTGTGTTTTCTTATATTTTCCTACTTGAACACATTATAGAAAGCAAGTGCCTTGATATTGTATTTTAAATTTGTCTTACCTTTCACAAAACACTACAACTATTTTCCCATAGCCAAGAGTAATCTTTAATTGCTTCATAGAAAAAATATGAATTGATGAAACATCTAAGAAAGGTAATGGTAGATCTTGTTTTCACATTGTTCTAAAGAATTCTCCTAGAAAAGCATTCAGACCAATGTGAGAAGGGGGTCACATAGGAGTAATTTATAGCTCAAGAAAAATGAAGGGCATGGTCACAAATTCATATTCTGTGCCCACAGATATAAAGGTGACCCTTTTAAAGCTGCATTGCCATCTGTCTTGTGGGAAAATGACATACTTAACCACTGTCCCTAGTGTAACATAATACATCATACCTAGGCCATTTTCACCTAACTAAGTATGTTACATCAATGGGCTATATTTGGACCATGACAGTCAATTTTTCAGAAACTTTCTCCATCTTTGAAAACATTTTAATTAATTAAACCATAAAAAAACCCTTGATTTTTAAGATAAATTTTATTGTAAATTTGTCATTTAAAAAATAATTTAGGATACTGGTTGGGAGCTCTTTTAGATTTTTTTAAACCATGATGGGGGAGAAGATCCAGTACACCAAGTAACAGAGGCCATACAAGTAGTCTTTATGAAGAACGTTTAATGTTTTCACACTTTTTCTTTAAATAGATGTCAGTTACACACACAAGAATTTTTCATGATCTTTAGTTTCATGGCACATGGTCATGGTCCAAATATAGCCGTCTTTTACTTATTTATTGGTTGTTTATTTTTTTTTTTTATTATACAATGACTCTTACATTAATTTACTATCCATCAAAAAAAACAAGAACATTGACAATAACTTGACTGGGACAGAAATTGTAGCTTCACCAAGATATTCAGTTATAGCTCTTAACTGATGTTCAGCAATGCAGTGTCAGGTTTATTTATGTAAGTCTGAAAACATTAAAAGCAAGCAAGAATGATTGTAGTTGGAGACAGACTTCTCATAAGTAATTTGCAAGCATTGCAGGCATTCCTGGCTTGTGATAGATAATCTACATTCTGGGTAGGAACACAAAGCTTCCTGAGGAATCTTGCTTAAGAACAATGGCCTGTGGTCACAGCCTGTGACTTCCATCTACTTTGCAAAAGAGTGACAATTTGAAAAAGGCAGCCAATTACTTCAGGAGTCTTCAGTGATTTTCAAGACCACAGGAGGAATGTGTCAAGTATCTCTGAAAATTTTCTCTTTTCAAGCAACAGTTTGAGCTTATATCCCCCTCTTTATCTTCTCTGCATATATATATATATATATATATATATATATATATATATATACATTTCTATTTCTATATTTTAAAACTTATTTTATTGTTGAGAGTATTAAGATATCTCCCAATTACATGCCTTTACCCCACTCCACCAGCTCTCATCCCACCCCATCTTCACCTATCTATTGTCTGTGTCCATGGGCTTTGCATATATTCTTATGTTATTTGATGAATCTCTTCCACTCTCCCTCCCACCATCCCTCTGACATAATGTATATATAAATATTTTTATAAATATATAAATTTAATACCTAAGTAACATTTTATCATTTTATGACTTCCTCCGTAGATTCTTTTTCTTAGTAGAGCTGCTGTTACCTTATCCTATATAATCTTATATAATAAAAACCTAATATGCAAATCGACCAAACAGTAGAACGACTGGTCAGTGGAGGGGCGGGGCAGGCAAACAAGCGGTACCAGACCAGCCAAGGCAGGTGCCAGCGGGCAGAGGGAGGGGGTGGCAATTGGGGGGATGGCGGATGGGAAATCGGGATGTGGGGCGATGGGGGGGGGGTGCCGTCCCCTGATTGGCTTGCTGGTCGCCTCCTGTAGAGGAAGGCCAGACTGTGGCTTAGGCGTCAGTTGGACATCCCCTGAAGGCTCCTGGACTGCGAGAGCTTGCAGGCTGGGCTGAGGGACCCCCTGAGTGCATGAATTTTCATGCACCAGGCCTCTAGTAATGTTATAATGACAGTGCCTTACTGTTGCCAGATCTTTCTATCAGAGTTCCAGAAAATGATGAGAATTTTGTTTCAGCTCCTGGCACTAGACTTAATTTAAAAAAAAAAAAAAAGGTTAGTTGTAATTTTAATTTCAAAAATCTAGAAAGTTTAGAGAAATTGTGGGAGGAAAAATATCACCCAATATAGCAATTGGATTCATACTGTTAAATATGCCCCATCACCTTTCCTCTTCTCAAGCCCTTCAACGTTTTCTCATTCCTCCTACTGCTCTATTTAAAATCTCAGTCAGCTCCCGATTTCCCACAAATACTAATCTGTTGGCTATTGTCTTTGTCTACTTTCAACTTTTTCCTAAAATGCATCCCTTTCTAACATAAAGCATAACTTATTTAGTGGCTTTGTTTATGGTCTGTCTTCATCCACCTGCAAGTGAGAAGCCAGGTCTCTGATGCCTCCCCAGTGGGTAGTGGAGTCCTGCCTGACACCCATCTCTACTCAATAAACAGGCAACAAACTCTGCTTTCTTTTTATTTCATTTTTTAGTATTTTCTTCGGTTATTTCCCCCCATGCACATCGTTATTTCTTGTGTTTCAGTAAGTTATGCGTCATCTAGTTCTCCTTAAGCTACTCCCTGCCCTCTTCTCCACCAGATAGGAAGGAAAGTCCGATTTGACAAGGTTTCAGTAGCCTTTATCCATTTACTTGGCGGCATTTTGGATGTCTCATGTTTCTCGGTGCCTGAGGGCTCGTTCGCTGACAACTTTTCTCAGCATTTGACAGCATTACCAGGCAACAGTTTCATAACTCACATCACTTTTACTTCGGTACTCCCTATGTGATCAGGCAGAAACTTTACTTCTTTAATAAGACGTTTTCTCCTTACTCTCCCTTCGATTCAAACTGGCCTCATCCAGCATTCTGACTCACCCACCTCCCTGTCCCATACAGGTCCACTCCCTTAATCAGTGGGCCCTCAAGACAATGAGGTTCTGATCAGCATCAAATAATCTTAGGAAAAAAGCCTCAGGCTGTTGACCCCAGAGGGTTTTAATTAAGCTAAAAAGAATAGCTAGGCCTCTTGGGTTTTAGCTCCAGACCCAGAAAAGCTGTGAAACCAGACCAAGTGACAGCGATGACATCAGATCCAGGTGCATTGATCTATTACCCCCTCCTCTCCTGCTGATCAATCAGTAGAGACACCATGACTCTGACCATGACCCTATCTCCCTTAGTCTCCTGTTTAACCCATCCCCTGGAAGCCTTCAGGGAACCAGGTCTTTGAGTATTAGCTCACCTGTGTCTCTGGGCATGGTGCCGTTTCCTTAAAAATAAACATTTACTTTCTTTGCTTTAAGCTCCTATTCCTGTCTTATTGGGCCTTGATGTGTGCAGGCAAACAGATCCTTTTAGTCTGGTAACACCTGTAATCTGATGCAGAAATATCTTTCTGCCTGGCTGATTCTCGGGCCCTGGCATCTAAGTGGCACAAGGTTGTCGCTCTTCCTAGTTTCCTGGGCTATTAGGGGAACCTGTCCAGTGTTAGTTAGGCCCACACCCTAGGCAGAGTTTCCTTGGGGCTTTGACTAATGCCTGATAGCACAAAAACAAACTGGGCTGGCTTCTTCCAGCTACACATCTGAAATGGTTACCTCTTCTACTGCTATAGCCCTAAAGATCTACCTCGTTCAGCTTGTGTGGGGTTTTTTTAAAATATATTTTATTGATTATTTACAGAGAGGAAGGGAGAGGGATAGAGTGTCAGAAATATCGATGAGAGAGAAACATCAAACATCGATCAGCCACCTCCTGCACACCCCCTACTGGGGATGTGCCTACAACCAAGGTACATGCCCTTGACTGGAATCGAACCTGGGACCCTTCAGTCTGCAGGCCGACGCTCTATCCACTGAGGCAAACTGGTTAGGGCTCAGCTTGTGTTTTTCTCTAGAATCAGTGCTTTAAGCATTTTGGAATCTACTGTGCTGCTAACACAATATAAGATACAAATACAAGATGTGATTTGGTAGAATTAAAGTTCGCATCTGTTTTGGATAAAGCCCTGCTAGAAATCTTGGATGCAGTTTGGGAAGATAGGACCGAGCCCAAGGTCAGGGTTATGACACTGATTGTGGGTATAGCCAGACTATAGAGGTAGCATCAAAGGGGCAACAGTATTTTCTCCAAAGGAAAACACACACTACTGAAAGGAAGACCATCACAGCTGTTCTATCTGCTTTCTCCTTTCTTCTCATTTGTGTCTCCTGGAATTGTGTTATTGCAGAGCTGAGCTAATACTACATCCACTGAGTGGGGAGGGGAATCTCCCTCTCTTATATTTTAACTAGGGGCCCAGTACACAAATTTGTGCACCTTGAAAGGAACTGTAGGCCACGAGGCTGTGGTGGGCACAGGGGCGGGTCTTGGCCCATCCTCTGTGCCCCTGCCTGGCCCCTCCACCTGCAGCCCCAGATCCCCTGTCTGCAGGCAGCCCCGCTCCCACTGCCACTCCCATGTGCTGACAATGCGTGCCTTGCTCACTCCTGCTGACATCGTGGAATGATCAGGGCCAGCGCCAGCAGAGGATGCGAGCGGTAGCTACTGCCACAATCACCCCTCAGAAGCAGGGGGAGGTGGAGAAGCCCTCAGGGGTGAAGCCCTCAGCGCCAGTTTTGGGTGTGAGTGGGGCTGGCACTGGAAGTGGGTGCTAGAGGGGCCAGCACTGGCAGCAGGTGGGAGCACTGGGCAAGACTGCATGCACGGGAGCAAAGAATTTTCAGTAACCACCAGGGGCTAGCCCTGAGGACAGCAACTGTCTCTAATCCTGTCTTGGTCTGGTGTCCCTGCTCACCTGCTCTACCATCCTGCCACAGCCAACACCCGCCATGTTCTGCACACGCCCCCTGGTGGTCAGCGCACGTCACAGCGACTGGTTGTTCCACCATTCCATCTATTTGCATATTAACCTTTTATTATATAGGATAATAAAGACATTGCTGTGATAAGGCCCTATGCTAGTCTTGTCTGTTTGATAATAGAGGGCACATTCCCTTTTCATCAGAAAAGCTTTCAATCATTTAGGGTAAATTCTCCCTCTAGAGTCACAAATTTGACCATAAAAATTGGAAAGAAAGTAAAATCTTTACATCATACAAAAACATGATCTTTGCCTTTTAAGATTTTATTTAAACAGTATGTAGATTCATCAATATTTCTGACTTTTCCCCCTGACTTTTAGGGAAGGTACATAGGCTAGGATAAGTGAATAATAAGTTCAAAAGTTGTCTCAAATTTATTCTTACTTCAAAATATGGAAGTCACATGGCAAATAATGTTAAATGGACCAAATTGCTTAACAATCCTCTCGCACATACTTGTGCAATCACATGTGCTCCTGTAGCTCCTCATGGTTTACATGATGCACAGAGTCTTAATGTCTTCATTACTTCATCCTCATTCAAGTTAATGAGCTTTTGACATATTTAAAAGGAAGTAAATCTAATGAAGAAATCATATACACAAGTCAAATTACATTTAAAATGTTTTCCTACTTATCTCTGGAATTAAAGGTGTAATTTAATCTGGAGTTTTGATTAAAAACAGATGGTTCACACCTGTTTTCTAAATGGAAAAAACAAACTTATTTTAATTGAAAAGTGCAAGTCACTGAGGTAATATTTGATAAGGAAGACATCCTGAATAGTTTGATTCTGTCTCCGAAGATAGGCCCCAATAGTTGTCTTCTAAATGAGCAACTGGAATAAAAATAAATACATTTCTATATCAATATTCTTCCAGGAAACATCTCATTTTGTAAGATGTTTCATGTGTGAACTTTCAAGCATCTCATCTTGTCCGGGAACACAGAGGAAATTTCCAGAATGAAGCCACCTGTGGTCAAAGAATAAGAGGTTGACAGACTTGAAGAGAAGATGATAAGGCCAAATAGGAGATAGTCAGCTAACTTTTGGGAAATGAGTCTTTTTGTGAGAGGAAGATTCTAAGGCGGACCCCATGATTTTTTGCCTCCTGGTATTCACATCTTTAGGTTATCACCTCCTCTTGAGTATGGCATTCCTGTGGCTTGCTTCTATGTAATAAAATGCAGCAAAGGCAACAGGAGTGTGTGATCAGATGTACATGACTTTGTTGCATAAAACTATAACACCTGTATTAGGAAGAAATACTTGCCCCCTTGCTGACCTGGAATAAGCAAAGATGCTACATTTATGTGCTGCCTTATTGAAAAAGCAGGGGACTGAGGGTGGTCTCTGGGCAAAACACAGCCAGAAACTGAGAGCCGAAGTCCAGCAGCCTGAAAAGAACTGAATTCTGCCATGGACCAAACAGGTTTGGAAGTGGATTTCTCCCCAGTCAGCCCTCATATGAGAGGACGCCCTGGCCAACACCTTGATTGCACGTTTAAGATCTTGAAGCAGAGGGTCCAGTTAACGTAAGCCCTGCAGAAAGTGTGAGGAAATAAAAGGGTGTTATTTTAAGTGCCTAAATTTGTGGCAATATCGTTATTATTACATAATGATATATAACTAATAAAATTTTTTCTCTATACTTCGTAAGATGTTCCTTGACACTAAAAAAAGCAAAGCACTCCAACTGGACAATGATGTTGCAGACAGAACCAATGGATACAAGACACTGGGGGGGGGGAGGGAGGGCAGGCAGGTGAAGGCATGTACTGGGGGGTAGGGGAGGCCGGGGGGAGGTCAATGGGGGGGGGTGAAGGAGACATATGTATTACTATTTGAAATACGTAAAACAATAAAAATAAAAAAATAAAAAATAAAATAAAATTTAAAATATGTGTACTATAATCTTACATTTTGTTAAAATGATAACATTAATAATAAATACTATCAAAGAATTTTAAATGCATAAAAATATGTACATATCAAATCTTTAAAGTATTACCCTAAAAAGTGGATATGTTTATGGAGGACCTTAACTTTCTACAAAATTACATACTTCTTCAATATCTAGATTGTTTTAAAAATACTTACTATGAACATATGCTATTTCTGTGATTGAAAAAAATTAATAATAAAACAGATTTTTAAATAAAATCATCTCATGAGCACACAATGAAATATACAGATGATATGTAATTTGAGAAATCACATGTTATTAACCAATGTCACCCCAATAAATTTAATGTAAAATATAAAAAATTTTAAAAAATGCTTATTTTAACCAGTTTTATAAAACAATTTTTTTACTGCTTTATGCTTAAAAACTTGATTACTGCCATATAAACTGACAATGTTAGCACATTAAATGTAGTGTGTGAGGCATACTATAAGCAGATCATTGCCACACAATGTGTTAAGTGCTATAATTGAAGTGTTATTAATGCATTTTGGAGTACAAGGGAGAATGCTTCCCCCCCAGAGACAAGGGAAGGCTTCAGAGAAAGGTAGTAATGGTGTTAAATGTTTAAGGACAAGGAGGACTTTATAAGAACTTTCTAAAAAGAGGGAAAAAGATAACAAGCAGAAATGTTCTAACAACCTCAATTGATTAGCTAATGGAACAATGTTTAGTGTAACTAATAATCAGAAAGTGTATATTAAAGGAAAATTATCCATTTACAGGCGTAAGAACTTTGTATTAAAAGAGCCTTATTTACAGTTGGTGGAGAAGATCATAATTGCTATGGAAACTGCAAACTGAAATCAGAATCTTTGGGGAGAAGGTTGCAGATATATTCATTTTGAAATAACTATTCAGAACACTGTAAAATTCAATGCCAACACACAATGTATCTTGAGTTGCCAGAGCACCTGACAGGTTAAAACTGATGGAATTGAGGACACACTACCCCAAAAAATGCCACCTTGGCTTATTGGCTATTTTATGCAGAAGGAGTCTGAGGAATAGGCAGGAGCAGAAACGTCACTCTGACCCTTGACCTCATCACACCCCTGGCTGGCCTGCTTCCCCTGAAATGGGTCACAAATCTTCATGCGCGAGGTGCTCTTCTTATACCCAGAGGAAAGAAGTGTCCTACCTCTGAAGACGAAGGGATGCCAAGTGGAATCCTCACAAGTGGGAGTTACTAAGTTTTCCGATTTATTACAATTGCTCCTTAACCTATCATGGTCTTTCAGCAGTGTCCCTCCTCTTCATCACACCTAGCATTAAACAGCGTCTAACTTTTTCTTTTGGCTCTTTGTTTTCTTATGAAAGCCCCCGTGTCATGTAAACCTTGTATTAAAAAAAAATCTGTATGCTCTTCTCCTGTTAATGTCTTTGTAAGTTTAATGTTCAGACCCAGCCAGAGACCTGAAGAAGGCAGAGAGAAACATTTTATTCCCCTACGAAACGATGAAGTAAAGATTTTGAAGTGGCTGAGAACAGGACACGTTAGCACATTAAAAGGACTTCTCAAAACTTCGAATGTGTTTGGGAGAATGAAAAGTCTGAACATGAAACTTTAAATCCTATGGAAACGTTGAATGTGGAGATGTTAAAATGTCTATGCTAATTATCACTTATTTTGTTACATACAGCAAAGACTTATGGATATTCATGTGATATACATGCAAAGTGCCTTTATCCCGATTTAAAAAGCAAGCAAAATAAGTACCATAATAAAATATTTGAAAGAACTATTGTTGGCATGGAAAAGGTAGGCGTAATTATGACGGTGTCCTTAATGCAATCATATAACTAATACATTTATGTGATAAGTACATTAAGACAGATGAAAGTGGAACCATACTGCCACGATTTCTGTTTGCTTAGTTTGTTGTTGTGTTCCCGTAATAGGATACCAGCAGTGTGCACGCCTCTCTGCTGCACACCCATTCTTCTACACGTTGGGCTGTGATTCTGGGAGGAGGACTCCGCGAAGTGCATTTTCCTAATTCCTTTCCCAGCCTGCCTCATATGAGATTCTGTAGCTGGGTACTAGGGAGAAAATTGAAGGTAGCACCGGGGAGGTGGGCTTTTTCTTCTGTGTGATTGCTGTTCCTGTGGCTCTTTACCACTCCAGCCACACTTGACCCCCTGCACCGGCACACCACCCTTGTGACTGACTGCTGGTTCCGGCCTCCCACATGCTTCTGCACTCTGAAAACCAGTCTCCTTGTAGCCACTTAAGTGTACAGGCAGCAGACAGATTTCATTCTCTGCTTAGCAGCCTGATCCCAGATGCAGGAGGTGCCTCCGAAAAGCTGTTATATTTTGGGAACCTTAGATTCTTTTGTTTTCTCGCACGTATGGTTGATAGATGCCATCAGTACGTATTATTTATGAATTATCTCCATGTTTCCTTTGTAATCAATTTATATATGAAAATCATAGCTAATTACTTACATTAAATACCTCCTATGAAAATTCCTAGTATTTGTTTTCCCTCGTTGACCTTCACTGTGTTACCAGGGAAAACTTGCAGGAATCAGGACAGATTATAAAAGTAATGTGTCCAAAAGTTTGGCATTGGTTTACATATTTTTTATTGAAATTTACTTTAATTGGTGAATATTCACCAGGTATAATGTGTGGATTGTTTGCATTTGTGCCAACTAATTATTTGTTTTTAATAGAGTGATCTGAAATGGCATATAATTTTGTATAACTAGAGGCAAATTATTATTATACTAGAGGCCTGATGCACGAAATTCATGCAAGAGTAGACCTTCCTTTCCCCCGGCTGCCATCACTGGCTCCCATCTGGCACCCAGGACCCCGGCTTCCCCGGCTTTGTCTGGATGGTCGTCTGGTATAATTAGCATATTACGTTTTTATTATTATAAATCTCTACTGGAAAAAATATAGCTAAATACATTGATTTAATAATTACTTCAAATAGGTAAAATAAAACCATGATGACTGTTTAATTCAAAACAATCAGTAAATAAAGTATTTTCCTATACATACTTGAATATAGTTTCAGGACTTCTGAATTTACATGTGGAAATAGAAGGAGAAATTGAATAGGATTAGAGCCTGGGGAAATGTCCTCATTTAGAAAATATGTATTTTAAAGTAACTTCAGGTTAAAATGCAATATTAAATGAATATTAGGTTAAATTTTGAGTGACTTAGGGTAATTCATTATTTTCATTACAGAAATTTGCACACAGAAATGACTGCAAATTTGGATTAAGCAAGGTCATAATAGTGAATGGACAAACATTATTCAGAACACCTGCTATTCTAGAAAAGCAAATCCCTTGAAGCAAACTGTATATTTTTTTATAATAACCCTTTTCAACTCAATGAAGTTCACTTGTTCTCTAAATCAAGAGTAGATAAAATACAACCTCTGAATCCCAGAAAAGAATCAGGTACATGCCAGGAACTGTTAATACAGAATGTTCAAGAGCAATCAGAAGACATCACCTGAGGGTTACTGCATCCCAGGAGCTTTAGGGACACACACACACACACACACACACACACACACACACACACGCTCTTAAACACAAATGAGATTTGTAAACCAATTCTGAAGTTTCTTTACAAATTGCTAATTATTTTTATGAATAAATGATTAAATGTTTCTTGAATGTATACCGATGCAAAATATTGTCATGCAAGTTCAAAGTTAGGATAGATTTTTGAAAATAACCTGTGTGCAACCCAAAGACCTTTTTACCAGCAATACTGTTGGTTACTGTGCTAACAAATATATAAATATTTCAATGGATCCAATAGCATTCTAGTTTTGATAAAACATTAATAATCCAGTCAAAAAGATAGATTTTCAATAACTATATGACAAAATAATAAGAGCAACAACAAAATTCAAAAGCTGTGGGTGGAAATAAGGAATGAGGAACTTACAAAATAACTCATATTTGTAGTGAGTAAAACTAAATTGGGTCATAACACCAGAGATCTTATTACAGAAGATTTTAAAAGTACTTTTAAAACATTTTCTTTAAAGTAGCCTCAATACCAAAATAAAGTGATGCTTATCCTAGCAAGGATTACAGAAATATGGCCAGCTAAAAGTATAAAATAAGTAGTATCTTGAGTTCTCTCAGATAATAAAAAATACATATATATTTCATAAAATAGCACATATAATTATCTTCATATATAACTGTACATATATTCTCATTAATGAATGCCCCTGGAAGATGTCCCATGCATATCCTAACACCTAGCATCCACTGAAATAGAGCACCATGCACTTCCTCTCCTACAACAACATGCATGCCTACACTGGAGGAGAGAATTAGGAAAGAGGGTAAAGTATTCCAAAGAACAAAGTTGTTTTCAAACAAGTCTTTGTTAAAATTCTGCTTAAAACTGAGCTTTTCAAAGGTAGTACCTGAGTTTTACATATGCTGTATGTCTACATTCCAGGGTAAATTCTCTGAAATGTGTAATAAAATTTTAGTACTTGTCCAGTTTAACAAGATTAAATTTATTTCAATTCCACCTGTATGCATTTCCATAGCCCAAGTTAATTGCTTTCTCTATTTTGTACATTAAGATAAAATTCATCAGGTAAGAATACGTAGATAACTTAGAGGGAAAGTTCGAACTAAAGTTTCCAAGTTCCAACATCAGTAATTTTGGTGTGTGTGTGTGTGTGTGTGTGTGTGTGTGTGTGTGTGTGTTTGCCTAGATAATTATTCCTTCTAATCAGTAGCTACATTTTTCTGTTCTTCACAGTCTTTGATAACATTTTTAATCACTTCCAGGAAGGAAGTAATCTTTCCCCCTACATTTTTGCATACAAGCTGCCTAAAATTAGATTATCAACAATTTAATACATAGTTTTAAAGGAAATAAAGTTTACAAAGTTAATTAATATCCCATTTTCTAGCCATTTGTGTACTTTTCTATACATATCTCTTGGAGCTTTAAAAGTTAAAAGGAAGCACTCAACTGTTTAAGATAGAGCAATCATCCTTAAAAAAATATGCTGCCTAGAGGCCGATACAATTAACTGTGTATAAAATATGGTGTGTCATTAAATATCCCTTCAATAATAAATCACTTTACCAGATGGTATTCCATCTGACCGTCGTCAATAATGGGCACCTTTGGTGGCACTGAAGATGGCTGACTTGTTTCATTATAATGTTGTGTTTGGACATTTGCCAAAGAGAGTACAAGAAACAAGTAAGCAGCTTATAAGCATAATAATGGCAGTCTTCCATATTTTCTACTTCAACTTTTAAAATAAAACATTTTCTGGACAAAAGAAAAACCCAGAGTTACAGAATTTACACTACTTATTATTATAATAACAAAACCGCAAATTTAATTCCTTAAATTCCTTATTCAAGAATTGGCTGGCATCTTAATTGGCATAGGTATATATTTTTTTTCATAAATAAGAATTATAAAATTATACATCACTAGAAATATTAGTGTACATCAGGGACCAAACATTTAATTTATAATTAAGTTATTTTCAGTCAGAATTTTTCTATCTTTCTACCATAAGCTTTTTTTTAATTCTAATTCTTTACATGAGCCATTCAGAATTTAAAATTACTCATAAAATACCATAAATAAACATATTTTTCTAACCAAATATCACTTTTTACAGTTTCAAGTCTTTAATGGGAGAAAAATAAAATACATTTTCATTAAATTTATGTGGTTATTCATTAAATTTATGTGGTTGTGTAGAACTCAATAATAGAGCAAGGCAGGTAAGAAGGCAACATTAAAACAAAGCATATGTTTTTTCCCCCTATATTTTAATAGGTTATAATTTGGTAGCCTACAAAAGCTCTGCTCTGACTTCTAATTGAAGCCATGGCTATGTAAAGTTGATAACATACTAAATTATTTTTAATTTTAATTAACCGCTAATCTAAGCAATTTGATTGTCCTTGAATCTACTCCTGATAACAAAACTTCTTATTAAATTTTCCTCTCCTTTAGAACTAATATTTCTATTTAATAAGTAACATATTTCTAGGTAGCTCTTGAATGACATAACTGAAACTGACTCCTATGATTTGAATATAGTCATTGCTGGTTTTGAAGGATCAGGATGAAATACTGGAGTCAAAATTATTGAATGGCTATAAGAACGGTGGGCTATATAGGAAAAGAAATTAAGAGGAGTGGTAGGAGTTTTTCAAACCCAAGCATTACGGGTTATATGTGACCTTAGAGCAATCAGTGCCTTGATGTCTTGGGAGGATGACTAACAAAGGTCCATTGAGTATTTGATCAGTGGAGATTCAAATTCATGGAGTCCTGTGTCAACACACAGGAATAGCTCAAAGAGAAAGGAATATTTCTGCACAGAAGTAATAGATTTCACAGATTTTAAGACATATATTAATTTACTTTTATCTCTCATCTTCCTATATATACTTAGTCTATTTTGCCCAAGACACCCATCTGCCTCAGGAAAGATTAAATTTTGGAGAAGAAAAATGAAGAGGAAATGAGCCAAAATTCATCTTGTGATAGACTACTTGAGCCCAAAGAATATAATCTTCATCTTGAAGCAATTTTAAAAGAATTTTCCATATTTTTTAATGCTTTCATTAACATATCAAGAAGAAAACTTGGCAGACTTCATAGAAGTTTCAGAATGAAGCTTAGGATAAAGATAAAACAAGACATGATAAAAGGGAATTTGCTTTTGATACAGAAACAGGGAAGTACCACCCCTGCAGGACCCAACGGAAACCAGAAAAAGAGTTGATGGTTTGGATTATTAGTAAGAGACAAGGTCTTCATCTGTCCTCTTCACCAGCAAATGCTTCATGTTCTAAAGCTTGAAACTTGAAAGATAAGGAACTTGAAAGATGAAATTATAGAGGTGTTGTAAGTACTTTATTTTTAAAGGGCCGATGAAAATGATTTCAGTCACTATTTACTCAGATTTCTCAAGTACAGTACCTACAATGTATGCCTTAGGACTTTGATGTTTAATTACCTCTCATAACCTGGTTGAAAAGGGCTATATCTAGAAAAACCTATTTGTTTATAGGTCATCAAGTGTAATTTGGCAGGAGAGAGATAGGGAAGGGTTATCCCAGGGAAGGGTCAGAGGGATAATCTAATTTTCTATGGATTGTTTATGCAAAACTCTAAATTTCCTTAGATTCAGAAAGGAGACACAGAGGAACAAAGAGACCAATTGGACCAGAAAAGAACTGTGTAACATTCTGATTAATAAATACAGTTTTATATAAGCGAGAGTAAAAAATAAAACCTTTGTTTTCAACTGAAATATACACAGGTAGAGAACTTAGGATTGCTACAGTGTCCCACGAATACAGTTTATATTATATGTACAGTGCAGCACCGTTCTTTCTCAGTTCTATTGAGATGGAGTTTCTAAATGGCCAAAAGAATTCCACTGTTCTATGTTATCAGAACAAGACATATGTGATTATTGATCCAGGATCAATGGCCTGTGTTTCTCCAATGAATTATTCTGAGGGAAATCCTATATACAAATGAATAAAGAAACTATATTTTTTTTTTAAAAAAAGGAAAAGACACAAGCATACACAAAAGAAAGAGAGAGAGAAGTATTAGTAGATATTAGGAGTCTTAAAAAACTGAACTTTGAGGATATATCTCACCATTTTCTATTACTTTTTGATTATCTAAAAATGTATTATTTCTTACTTCCTAATAAGATTATGACTTGAGTTCTGGTAGGTCATTCTCTTATTTTACCTAATCATAATTTAAATAATCATAGAGCTATAAAATAAAGGCAGGCATGCACTACTATATATATATATATATATGCCTAAGCAACCAGCCAACCAGCCTACTGTTGGGTAGCTATGATGTGCAATTACCAACAGGGGGCAGATGCTCAACACACAGGCATGGAAACATAGAACAGACTGATGAATTTCAGAGGGAAGGGGGAAGGAGGGAGGGAAGGAAGAGATTATTATCTTATATGCATACTAGAGGCCCAGTGCATGGATTCATGCACCAGTGGGATCCCTCAACCAGGCCTGCAGGGATTGGACTGAAACCAGTGGGGTCCCTTGGCCTGGCCTGTGGGGATCAGGCTGAAACTGGCTCTGCAACATCCCTCAAGGGGTCCTGGATTGTGAGAGGGTGCAGGCCAGGCCAAGAGTGCAGGCCAGGCCAAATCCGTGCACTGGGCCTCTAGTTGTAAAATAAGAATAATGACTCCCACATGTGAAAATTTTTGTAAGACTGAAGGTAAACTTACAACTCCTCCTGAGAATCCTATATAATAAAAGCCCAGCATCCATAATGGCAGAATGACCAGAATGACCACTCGACCAGTCACTATGAGGTGCACTGACCACCTCTTGGTCCCTTTCCCCGGCCAGCAGGCTCCAATCGCTGATGGCGAACAGGGACCTGGGGTGGGTGGTGGGGGATGCGAGTGGTGCCAGGCATGGCCCTGTGCCACCGGTCACTTCACACACAGAGGGCAACTGGCAGCAGGGGTGGGGCCGACGAGAGGGCAGGAATGGTCAACCTCTCAGTCCCTCCCCCGGCCATCAGGTTCCCATCTCTGGATGGCGAACGGGGAACCAGGGTGGGTGGCAGCAGGGGGTGGGGCTGGATGCCAGCAGTAGGGGAAGATGGCCCTGATCACAGGCTAGGCCTGGGGACCGTACCGGTGCACCATTTCATGCTCTGGGCCTCTCGTATAAAATAAAGTACCTGAAACTAAGTAAAACATCATACCATCATACCATCATACCACTAGATGTCAGTTAGCACTTTCACTTGGTAAAGATGAGGGGCAGAGGAGATTGTAGTCATGTGGCTGAGAGGGCCATAGACCACTTTTATTTGCTTTTGTCCAGTTTCCAACAACTTTGGCAGCAGCTGTGGTAGGTGGCTCCAGGACAAAGCAGCTACAAAGGAGTGGAAAGCCAGCCTTGAGCCAGGTCTTTGAATTGATGGAGAAGTCAAGAGCTCAAAAACCAGCAAAAAACAAATAAGACAATAAAACAAGATCTTAAAAGAAATCCCAGAGATAAAATTTTTGCCTATATTGATCAGCGATATTTTTTTTCTTTTTCGCCCAGATGTTTCATTCTGTAAATGAGGCATCAGGCCTAATTTTAAATTAAAAAGAAAAAAAAAGTCACAATTTCTTACCAAAATTAAAATAACAGAAGGATAACACTGCTCTCAGGCCCTCTTTTCTTTATATGATCTGTTACCCACTGGATCTCTGCTATGTACTGGGAACCGAACTGTGACCTCCTGGTCCATAGGTGGACACCCAGCCACTGAGCCACACTGGCTGGACTTTTTCTTTTTTTTAAATAAGTGGTCTCTTGGCAATTGCTTAGCCATTTCCAGACCCTGGGTATTAAATAGCAGTAGCACCCCCAACCCCATTATTGTGACAGTCAGACTTTCTGTGGCTTAGAATGACTATTAGAATGGTTCATTTCCAGGACTACCTCTTAGTTGTCATGCCCTTTCAGAATCCAGTTTAATTTTCTTGGCTTCTATCTGGAGGTCTGATTACACAGCAGAGACAGATCAGCTAGTTATTGGGGAGGACAGGCCCTTCCACAGAATCAGCAGCGATAATTGGAACTTTCACTTCATTATTCACTTACTTGAATTGCATTAAAATACCTGCTTTTCCCCCCAAACAAAAATTTATTTTTTAAATGAAAAACTTAAAGCAATATAGTTGAAATGAAAATAAAATATCATCTTATCTTGTCCACAAAATGTCCCTCTTACCTGAGACATATTGATCAAGAAGTTTATTAGTTTTATTTTCCATTTTTTATTAATTTTGATTATATGACCCAAATATTAATTCCAGAAACTCTACTCATATTAATTTTCATCCTCATTAGAACTCATTTTTATCACAAGGGCTGGGGTCACCATTGTATAGTGTTTTATAACTTACCACCTGTTCTGGACTGGGTGTTAGAATTACAACATAGGAATTTTGGTGCCTTGGTGGTAGAAGACAGCAGGGACTATTGTGATCCATTCCTATTTCCTGGGACATATTATCATAACCTCTAACTATACCTCACCCCAGGTTTCAGCCAAGGGACTGGGTGAAGGGACAAGTTGCTGGTAACAGATGATGGACTCCACCCTAAAGAAGCCTTTGGAACAGCTTCATCAGGTTTGCGTGAACTAACCTCAGGTGTTTTACAGATTCTAAGTTTTGAAGCATGAGCATAGATTAATGTGTCCTAACTCAGAAGAGAGGACATTGACTAATAGAATGAACAGATAACAAGCAAACAGCAAGAAATAGCACCAAGAAAAATGAAACAGAGTCAGGACAAAGATAGGGATGTGAGCCAAGTGGGAGTTTAGGAGGTATTATTGTAAACAGGGTGGGAGGAAAGACTGATTATATTTAACACCACATGAAGCAATCAATCAAGTCATTTTTTATTTATTTATTTTTTGTGTAGAAGTTATTTAGGTGTCCTGTAGACAAAAATTAACTAAATCTACAAACACTGCCAGAAATTTGTTGACTTCTAATTAGAAGTAGAATCTAAATTAGGGGAGAAAACTTTTAATTGGAAAGGAGTTATGCAAACCACATACAAAATTTACAGTTTCTTTACTCAGTTAAAAAGAAATCCTTATTTGAAAACAAAAACAAAATCATTCCTATCTTTCCAACTGAAGCTTTAAGCCAAGATCTAGTTGCAATTTTTTCTCCCTATTTCACAGAAAATACAATGATATAGCCTAAGTCATTACACACCGCAGTTTCTAAATTTCAGTAAAATGCATTGTTTTACTCCCTGCCTCTGCAATGTGCCTGTACATATGACTTTCATCAAGGACATAGAAAAAGAAAAAGCAGAATTAGACTAACAGGAATGTGGTAGAACATATATAAAATAAATTACATATGAGGAAATTTTGTCCCAGTATATATTTAATGATGCATTAATAAAGTATCAATCTTGGCCCTATGTTCTTGAAAGAAGTATTTTAAAAGTTAGAAAAATGGGCATTAAAAATGCAACAAAAGAGAAGAATAAATACACTGTGACTCTTGATATTCCATTTCTGCTTGTGTGCACATGTACTTGTGTTAGAGAATGTAATATATCAGTAACTTGTGGGAAACATAAAGTACTATTTGTATTAGTTTCCCATTGCTAATGTAAGAAATCACCACACATTTGTCACTTAATGCAACATAAATTAATTTTTGAATAGTTCTGGAGGTCAGAAGTTCAAAATCAGTCTCATTGGTATAAAATCAAGAGTTCAACTACTTTCCTGTTGGAGGCTCTTGGGGAGAATCCTTTTCCATGGGCTCCTTCCATCTTCTAAGGCTGCTGACATTCCTTCACTCTAGATCCCCTCCAGCATTTGCATCACTCTGACCTCTGCTGCCGTCATCATAGCTCTATGGCCCTCCTGCCTATCTACCTAATAAAAGAGCAACACACTAGTTGACCGTACATTTACAATGCCCACCAGCCAATCAGGAGTGAGTATGAAAATTAACCCAACAAAGATGGTGGGTTAATTTGCATACACAGGCTCCAAGTGGCCGGGGACGGGGCCAAATGCTTCCACACCACCCCAGCTGCTTGGAGCCTCTGGGCAGCATGGGAAGGCAGAAAGGTGGCTCTGGGCTGGAGCGGAAAGGCGGCTCAGGCGAGAGCAAAGGCAGTGCCAGCAGCCAGGGGAAGGAAGGCTCATTCTTGCACGAATCTTTGTGTATCAGGCCTCTAGTATGTTATAAGGACCCTTGTGATTACATCGGCCCACTGGGTAATCCAGGATAATCTCCAGCACCTTAAAATACTTAATGTAATCACATCAGCAAAGTTCCTTTTGTTATGGAAGGTACCATTCGTAGGTTCTGCCTATTCCCGCAGGGACTCCATTGAGGGGACATTATGCAGCCTTACCGCAGAATGCTATTCATGAAAATTTAATGCTATTCATGAAAATTTAGATGTCTCCTTCCAAGTATTCCTGCTGGTTACTGGAAAAATTAGAAGTGTAGCTACATGATTAAATGTGGATATTTTGTGCAATTGTGGTATATGTGTTTTACAAATATATATATACATATATGTGCATACATATATATCATATAAATAAGAGATCATATTACTTTTACATAATATAAGAAAGCAGTAATGTTAGTGAATTACTGTTTGAAATGGTTCAGAAAGGGGAAATAAACCATTAGTCTTTTTCCCAAGACATTCACTATTGGTGTAACATTAAGAAATCCTTATGGGAAGAATTTACTTTTATATACTGATTCTCAAGGGACAGTATTCATGCTAGAATTCAATTTCAAATACAGTTTCTCAAATTCCTTGTTTATTTGAAATAAGAAAAACAAAATGGCATATTCTTTTCTTTCTACAGGTGATATATTGCTTATGAAAAAAATCACATTTTCAAAAGGAACAAAATAATTTAAACAAAATAATTATAGCTCATTAGAATATAAATCATATTTCACTATACAGTTACAAATATAACAGTACTATAATTTTCTTAAAAATCCAGAGAGACTAAAAGTTCCATTCATCTTAGGACCTTCCCCGAAATACTTGGAAAAATAAAAATAAGAAGAGAAACTATTACAGTTTCTGCTTTCTGCTAAAACCATAATTTTAGTCATGTCATTCCAAATACAGGTGTCATTGTTGTCTTTTAGACTATATTTTATACAGATACTGCTTAGTAAGTATGAAATGCTATAAGAAAATACCATAGCTGGGTGGCTTCAACAACAAACATTTCTTTCTCACAGTTCTGGAAATTGGTAAGTCCAAGATCAAGGTACAAGTAGATTTGGTGTTTGGTGAAGTCGCTCTCCTTGGTTTGCAGATGGCTGTCTTCTTGATGTATCTTTACATGGAGAAGGACTGAGACAGTGATTATCGCTCTGTGTCTCTTCGTATGAAAGCACTAATCCCATTTAGGAGGGCTCCACCTGCATGACCTAAATATCTCCCAAAGGCAACATCTTATCCCATTGGGGATTTAGGCTTCAACATATATCTGAATTTTGGGAGGTCACAACCATTCTGTTTACAAAACATTTACATGTAACAGGAAGAGCAAAATAACCCCAAATCATTGAAGATTTTGTAATGTTAACTTGAAGCACAAGTTAGACGGCATTATATTGATGTTTTGATATATCAGAAATAGTTGAATATTGACAGCTTCATGAAGGTCACCCTCATGCAATAGGAACACACACACAAAAGATGTGAGCAAAGTATCCCATATAAATTAGAATATTAATTCCCAGTTCCCTCATCAGTTCCTTCTCTTATTTTTCAAAAAATATATTGCAATTCTTCCCGACAATATAAAGCCACAAGAGCGAAACAGTTCAACCATGTCTAAAGAATCAAGGAAAGGAGTCACAAACATGCCTGTGGAAATTGATCATTTATTCTGAACAAACTAAGTATACATTGCACAATACATTTTCCCCCAAGTGGATTAAAGGGCAAATGTAATAAAAATGAATTATGATAAAATATATAGTAATTAATTCCTTATTTCTAAAAATTGAAAAAAACTTAGATTAAAAAATCTGCATATGTGACTACATAAAAACATGTTAAAATTATTATGAACAGTATTTTTAAAATGGCCTATAAAAATAAATAAAAATGGCCTATAATGTGCTAAAACATGATCAATAAAAGTTAATAAGATTAAACCTTAAAAACTTATGAAAATCAATAAAGAATAATCACATAGATAAATGAGGTATATTAATTCCCTTGAATAACATGTTAGTGTATAAGTATTTTTTTTAATTGGCTAAAGTCATTAATGGATAACACACACATTAAAATGCAAATAACCATAAGAAAAGCATCTTTGGTAATAAATGAAATGCAAAAAAGAAACCATCAATAAAACAACAAGAAACCCCACTATATGGGAGAACATATTTGCAAATGTTATCACTGATAAAGGTTTAATCTCCAACATCTATAGGCAGCTTATACAACTTAAGAAAAGAAAGATAAATGACCCAATAAAAAAATGGACTACCGACCTAAATAGAATCTTTTCAAAAGAAGACAGAAGGAAGGCCAAGAGACACATGAAAACATGCTCAAAGTCACTAATTATCAGAGAGATGCAAATCAAAACGACAATGCGGTGCCATCTCACACCTGTCAGAATGGCTATCATCAACAAATCAACAAAGGACAAGTGCTGGCAAGGATGTGGAGAAAAAGGAACCCTCGTGCACTGCTGGTGGGAATGCAGACTGGTGCAGCCACTGTATAGAGTTTCCTCAAAAAACTGAAAATGGAAATCCCATTTGACCCAGTAATCCCACTCCTAGGAATATATCCTAAGGAACTAGAAACACCAATTAGAAAGGATATATGCACCCCTATGTTCATAGCAGCACAATTTACCATAGCTAAGATTTGGAAACAGCCTAGGTGCCCTTCAGCAGATGACTGGATCAGAAAACCATGGTACATCTACACAATGGAATACCATGCTGCCATAAAAAAAGAAGGAATTCTTACCATTTGTAGCAACCTGGATGGAATTAGAGAACATTATGCTAAGTGAAATAAGCCAGTCAATGAAAGAAAAATGCCACATGATCTCCCTCATTTGTGGATAATAAAAAACACATTATAAACTGATGAACAAAAAGATAGATACAGAGGCAGTAAAGCATCAAACAGACTGTCAAATTATAGCGGGAAGGTTAGGGAGAGGTGGGGGAAGTAAGAGATCAACCAAAGGACTTATATGCATGCATATAAGAATAACCAACAAAGGATGCAAAACATTGGGGGGTGAGGGCATGTATGGGAGTAGGGTGGAGGGGGACAATGGTAAGGTAGGTACACATATAATACCTTAATAAAAAAATGGAAAAAATAAAAAAATGAAAAATAAATGAAGTGTAAAAATATATATATATGAATAAAGATTTTAAAATTTTAATAAAGATTTTAACATTGTTTTGTTTAACTTTCATAAAATTGATACTCTAGTGAATGTAGTAGGTGAGAATCAACTCATAAGAAAACTGTGATTTCCTAATAAAACATCAATAATGTTTATTACAGAATAAATGCAAAACTACACCACAGCGGCAAAATGATTATCAATGCTTTCTGCATCATTATTGCTGATTTCTTACTAAAGGCATCTAAAACCCTGCTTCATGTTGGCCACCTCTTTAACAAAAATAATTGGGGCAATTAATTGTTGAACTGCTCCTCTATCTTGACAGCATCTAAAATAGCCCCATGTCCCTCATTGTTCCTTAGAATCATTCAACCCATATGCATACCTACAATATTCCTCTTTCTATTAATCATTTCAGAAATTTACCAGGGTTCCTCTGCTGTATGCTAGCCGCTGAAGGAGCAAGTTAAATATAATTAAGTTCAACTACAAGAATATTCCAACGGTCTTTGTATGGTGTGGGTTTCTTCAGCAGGCATTCTTCTGTACCTTTATGCTCACTAAATGAATATTTACTATGGTTAAATTATCTAGCACATTCAGGAAGTAAAGGAAATGAGATAAAATGTTAGCAATTTAGCTATATCTTTCTCCTTCATGTTAAATTAAATAATATGCATCTGAAGCAAATATGGCAAAAAAAATCATTGTCTACTGTGTGAAATTGGCATGACAAATCTATGAGAGTTTGTGCTAGGATTATTCCAATTGTATACCTTTCTATACAATTGGAATAATCCTTAGTATGTTGATAATGGGCAATCTGCTTTATGCCACTTCACCTGTAATCTTAGGAACAGTTTATTTGAAGGAAGAATAGAGGTGCCTGCACCACAGGTGGCCTCTTTTTAGCTGCCCGGTGATTATAAGGTAAAATGGGTTGAAAATTCTTGTCAAATGGGTGGATATTTGCCACTCAGTTATTCCTCAGGTGGGCAGATTTTATGTACATGACTTATTACAAATAGAAAAAATGTAAACAGGTAATTTAGAATATTTGCAAGGCTTCATTGAGAATTAACTTTGGTGACAAAATTAAGAAACTGGTTTTCATTTGAACAGAATTTATTCCTTTTCTTTCCCATCAGCTTAGAAGATAACAGGAGTTTTTATTGGCCATAAATGGCATAATTAAAGGTTTACTTTTTAATTTTCAGATAGTATGATGTGTTTAGCAGTGCACTGAATAATATAATTTTCCCTCTTATTTGAATATACCATGTATTTTACAAAAATATTGTAGCACAATTACATATTTTATAATGTATTTGCATTTTATGAGTAAAATATAAACAAGTCTACACATTGAAGCATTTACAATCTGAATATTTAAGCACAACTGCAGAAATCTCCAAAACAGAATTAAAAAACTGATTAGGACTTTATGAAAGAAAATTGTGTTAGCAACATATTCAGAAATAGTAGTGAATACTGGATTTTTTTTCAACTTAGCACAGAACCCATTTTAATGTCATGTGTGTTAAGCAATCTTTTCCAAATATTCCAATCAGGATTTCTGCCTCTTTTATCCCATTATCACAGCATTTTTTTTTAGCCATATTAAACTTTTTGGATTTCTATTGGTCAGTTTTTCTTTTAACTTTGTTTAACTTTACTCTTGTAATTTTACCTGGAAATCCATGTAACACTTTTGAGATTAAAAAAATAATATAACAAAATACGACTAGCACAATATTTATGATAAGTAATAAACTGCCTACTTTTAGAGAAAATGAATTAAAGGAAGAATTATCCTATATAATAAAAGCTTAATATGCTGTGTCTGGTCAACCGGTCGGCTGTTCAACCAATCAAAGTGTAATATGCTAATGATAGTCTAAGGCAGCTCAACCACTCTTTATAACGTGCACTGACCACCAGGGGGCAGACGCTCTGACTGGTAGGGTCTGGCCAATCGGGACTGAAAGAGACGGTCCAGACATGCCCTGAGTCCTCCTGTGGTCCCTCCCTGGCTGGCCAACCTTCTGTGTCCCTCCCCAGCCCTGATCGTGCACCCAGTGGGGTCCCTCAGCCTGGCCTGCGCACTCTCAAAATCTGGGACCCCTTGGGGCAATGTTGGAGAGCCAGTTTCAGCCTGATCCTGCAGGCCAGGCCAAGGGACCCCACTGGTGCACAAATTCGTGTACCAGGCTTCTAGTAGTCTTATAATTGAGTTTACCTATTTAGCTTAAGGATAGAATTTTCACAGAAAACCTGAAAATATATGCATTATTTCTAAATTATTGAGCATCCCATATGGTAAATTCTAGATTTAAATGTCAATCCTAACTCATAGAACTCTGAATATAAAAACAATACATGTAAATTAAAATTTTCCAATTTCTGTTATTATTAAAGTATGCATCAAAATGCACATATAAGTCATTAATTTGACATAAAAACTGTCAGTCCAGAACACAACTGTACAATTTCTTTTATTAAAATTTGGTGATTGATTACTATAATTAGATGGGTGTTCAACAAAAGCTACTTGAACAAATTATAGAAGAAAAGAAAATCATAAATCAGAATTAACTTGAAAGAAAATTAAAATAAAATGAAACTCACCTTTTAATTCAAATTTTATAATTGATTGAGTTATCTCATATGGCAACATTAGATTCTTTCCCATTAATCAGGAAAGCTAAAATATCCAATAGAAAGAGCCAGAGAAACTTCAAACGCTTAATAAAGGTGACATTCAAATGGCAACTTGCAAAGGTACTTCTAGGTCAAAAGACATTCACCAATATCTTATGGCTAATTTTCATAATAAAATGAAAGATAAAAGTCTATAAGCATAAGGCAATATCTTATAATATTAGATTAAACAATATATTTATAAATTAAACAATATATTTATTTATAAATATATTTAAATTTTAATTATTTAAAATTGAAATAATATGTGTTACAGATAGTCTCTCAATTAGGATATTTAATTAATAGAACATATACTTAGTTAAATGTTGTAGATGAACTGGACTGGGAACATTTGGAGTTTATGAGCACTATGAATCATTCACAAACTGATTCTCTGACAAATGTAGTGGGTATTTAATAAATGTTGCACAATGGATACTAATTAATGGTTTAATTCTAAATAAAAGAATACAAGTAAGAAATTCAGTAGTAATAAATGAAGCAGTCATGTATTAAACAATGATTATGTTCTGAATTTTTAGCTAAGTGTTTTAAATATAAATATCTATATTTATTTGTCTTCTATGATTTACATTCTTTCAATAACTCTGAAAGAGGCTTTAAAAATATTTTTTAATGGGAAATGAGACTTTAGAAGGTAAAGTAACTCAGACATAATCATGTCAGAATCAAGAATTCTAACTCTGACCTATTTGACCCCAAAGTGTGTGTTCCTTGGGTTTACTATGTTGTATTTATTTCCCACTGCTGTTTTCTGTTTCCTGGAATTATTACTTGAGCTCATTTATTTTTAATGCTCCCACTTGTCAGTCAATGTTGCAATTACTTTCTACTTTTCAAGATGTATAATCTGAAAATTATGAAAAATAAGAAATCCAATTTCTGATGGAATCTATATATGTAAAAGCCTGAGCAACCGAACGTCTGGTCACTATGATGCACACTGACCACCACGATGCAGACGCTCAATGCAGAAGCAGCTCCCTGGTGGTCAGTGTGCTCCCCCTTCTGCGGCAGTGCTACTGAGTGGTGGCAGCAGGTGCAACGGGTGAACGGGAAAGGTGCCCGGCCCGGGCTTGGGCTCCTCCCCAGCCACCTGCCACTTTGTGCACTACTACATCCCCCAAGGGGTCCCAGGTTGTGAGGGTGCAGGCCAGGCTGAGGGACCCCACCGGTGCACGAATCCGTGCACCGGGCCTCTAGTTAAAATATAAAAGCACCCGAGCAGTCAGCAGCTGTGCACCGCTGCAGGTTGCCTAGGACCAAACCAGAGAGGGTCGGACCTGCATTGCCACCATGTGCCCACCATCTAGATATCATTGCTGACATGTACACATAAGGAACTGTTAGACATTGAAACGGGGACTCAGAACTGTTGGACATTGAAATTGGGACTCAAACATTTTTTACTATTATTATTTTGTTGTTGTTATTGTGTTCATTTCTAGTCTGCAGAGGCAAAATTTTTTAAAGTAAAGAAATGGGGGGGAAATAGATACATAGCCAAAGAAGTATTGAACAGACTGTCAAACTACATTGGAAAGGCAGGGGAGGTTGGGGGAGGGGGGCTGTAAGAGACCAACCGAAGGACTTGTACGCATGCATATAAGCACAACCAATGGACACAAGACACTGGGGGAGGGGGAGAGTGCGGGCAGGTGAAGGCATGTACTGGGGGGTAGGGGAAGGTGGGGGGAGGTCAATGGGGAAAAAAAAGACATATGTCCTACTATTTGTAATACTTCAAACAATAAAAAATATATATATAAAAGCATGCACACACTCACACTTACTAGTATATGTATGTATATATACATAGTGTTGGATCACTTTGAGTAAATATTCTCTTTAATTCTAGACACTGGGTTACACAATTGTCATTCTAGTTAGATTGAAATTTGGATATAGAGTGAAATTCAACTCTGTGTTTCAAATCTCAAGTACCTATTACTATAGCATGCCACACTGAAAATGCTACTATCTGAATTTAAGGGAATTCATCTTGTTGGTATTAAACATAAACGTGTTTGTTACTAAACAAATGCTTATATCAAAAAACTAAAAAGCTAAAACTTCGCCATTAGCAAAATTTCCATCCTGCCTTTTAACCTTATTGATTGAATTCCTGAACATCTGAAGACAAAAGTTTAAGATGTTGATTTATACATTTTATATTATATATGCATATATACACACACACATGCACATTTAGTGTGCTTTTAAAATTCTGTTTATTTGTTTTAAAATTCAAGTTCCATTGAATAATTATGAACTTAATAATTCCACCTTAATTACATTTACAAAAAAACATGACTGAGAAACCTGAGGACAGCATTCTTATATTATACAGAGAAACAAAACATTAGTTTTATATGAAATATATGTTTAATTCCCAAATATTGATTTAGAATATTAATAAAGTAATGAAAACATCTAAAATGTTTTTCTTTTATTTATCAACATGTATTGTACATATACAATAATTGCTGTAATGTTTTATCAGTAACAAATGACCCTGCTTTTTGTATTCAGGGGGAAATGATAAATGGTCCTCTTGCAAGTTGGATTAAAGGAAATTTATGAGTAGCAACATTCACAACATGAGGTCGAACTAAAAAGTAATCTCATTCACAAACTTCTTGTGTCTTCTTCGTTACAATAAAATTTACCTCATTTTGGAGAGAGATATACAGCTATAAATATTTGCTGTTTTTATATAATGCCAGTTGAAAAACCTTTCAACTGTAAGTGTTATTCAAATAAGTCATCCATCTTTTGTGCAATAGGGAAATGAAAACAAATGTTTTTCCAGGTTAACAGACTTTTCAAGTTGGAAAGACTGACAACATATTTTTATACAGGAAAACATAATATCTATAAAACAATTGTATGTGATATATATAACTGACAACAAAACTTGCTTTATGGTTGTTTTGAAGGATCTATGAGGAAAATATCCACTTCACCACCATTGCAAATCAGCCTGAACCTCCAACCCCCTACCACTTTCTTTCTTCAAAGACCAGAGATTGAAAACAGGGTAAATTAGTAGGCCAGAACTTTCTGCCTCTTTCTGAAAATCTTTTAGTGGCATATTTGCACTGACAGATAATATTTTATATGCACAGCACTGTCAAGCAGTGCATGAAATACTTCAGTTTTCATCATGAGGTATTTTTCTGAAGATGGTCACTTCCCTTTGGTTAGCCACCCCCTTGTAAATATGTTCAAACACATGCAGTGTTATTTTCTTTTCTTTACTTACAAGCTATTACATTGTGTTTTTTATGTATTACCATTTTTTTTTTCAATTACAGTTTGCATTCAATATTATTTTGTATTAGTTTCAGGCATACAACATTGTGATTAGACAATCATATACTTTACAAAGTGGTCCCCCAATATTTCCAGTACCCACCTGGCACCATGCTTACCTATTACAATATTATTGACTACACTAGAGGCCCAGTGCACGAATTTGTGCATGGGTGGAGTCCCTCTGGGTGGCCTGTGGGGATTGGCCTGAACCCATAGTCCAACACTGCCTGCAGCTCCTACCTGTCACTCCTGCTCATCCTGACCCCACTGCTCCTGCTGTGGGCTTGCGTCCAATCAGTCCTGATCTGGAGAGGTTCCTGCAGCAGCAGTGCTTGCCAGCCATGAGCCCTGCATCTAGTGCCCTCCTGAGGGGAGTGGCCTGTGGGATTGGGCCAAAACAGGCTCTCTAACATGCCCCAAGAGGTCCCGGATTGTGAGAGGGTGCAGGCCGGACTGAGGGACCCCACCGGGGCACGATTGAGGCTGGAAAGAGAACTCAGGAGGGCTCCAGGGCATGTCCAGCCCATCTCTCTCAGTCCTGATTGGCCGGACCCCAGCAGCAAGCTAACCTACTGGTCGGAGTGTCTGACCCCCCGGTAGTCAGTGAATGTCATAGTGAGCGGTTAAGTGGCCTTAGCATATCATTAGCATATTACGCTTTGATTGGTTGAACAGTTGATCGGTCACTGGACGACTGGACACTTAGCATATTAGGCTTTTATTATATAGGACTTTTTATGCTGTACTTTATATCCCTGTGACTATTTCGTAACTAATAACTAGTATTTCTTAATCCTTCACTGTTTTCTCCCAGTTTCCTCCCCTCTGGCAACCATCAATCTATTCTCTGCATCTGAGTCTATTTCTGTTTCATTTGTTCATTTATATTGTTCATTAGATTCCACACATCAGTGAAATTATAACTACATTGCTTTTTATTTATAGTTCCTGGAATTTCTATGAAGTTTTAATAAAATAAAAATTAAAAAAAAAACATCAATTTAGAAAAATTTTTCTAAGAATGAATGTACAAGATCTTTGTTTTAGTGTTATAAGTCTTTCTGGGCAAGCAGATTTAATAATAACACTAGATCTAATTTGCATCAATCTGTTTTCTTTGGTAAAAAAATGGCTCCAATATTAGATTATAATTTTTGAGGCACTTTGAAACAAAAGTTAAATCTCAGTGTAATAAAAACCCTCACAATACAGGTCACTGGATAATTACTCTCAGGCACTCATATTTTAAGTGATAAAACTACCTGATAAAATTTTAATACTGGAATGGGATATGAATAGCATTATGCTGCCTTAGCTTTGTGTATTAATGTTTTCTTTCTAAAGATAATTTGCCCAGTGCTGTCCAATTCCAGGCCACTGATGGTGACTGCTCTTTGAAAAAGTTCATATGTCTGTGGACTTCAAGTTTGTTGTACCTTTTCTGGAGCCTCTGTTTTGTTAAGATATTTTGTCAGATTGTGCTCAAAATCAGCTTGTAATTTTTGGACCACAGGCCTGATAATATATCATGCGACCTGAAATAGACTAATCAAATTCTTCCCTGAAGTAAGAGAGGTAAAAGACTTCGATAACATATTTTGATTATTGTATGCCCTTTATTAATTTGGATTTTTTGACAATAACATCTGAAGTACTAGAAAAATGGACACATATAGAACAATATCGTTAGTACCCTTTTGCATAATGAACATTTTCCTTTGACAGAAGGTTTTTAGAAAGTGTTTAATACCCTATCATAGTTAAAGACCTCAGATTTTCTAGTTCTTCTTTACCTGCGTTTCCATCTAAGATAATGACTGAAGTATGGATCAAACTCAAACATCTTAACTCTAATGCTATATTTTTGCATTATCACATACCTTAGAATTATTATAAAATAGTTACACAAAATAATTATAATGACAAAGTGATTATATACAACTTCTGAGAAAAACATACTTTGATTAAAATAAGTAATATTATCTTTGCATTTTGTAAATGTAATGGAACAAGCAAAGGAAATGACAGAGTTACCCAATTTTTCCCAAACTTTCTTTTTCAGAATAACTGCACCTGCTTGAGCACTGTCCCAAGCACTATGAGGTGGGGCTGAATCTCACAGAAAATAAATGAGAGGAAAGAGTAAAGAAGGCAACTTAGTGGACAGGACAGAAAAGTGCACATAGCGTTGCGAAGCAGGGTTTTAATCTCTTTGAAAAACCGAAAGGAAATAAAGCCTTCCACAAAAGAACAAACGTGTTTGTTCCCATATTCTGCTTTACATCAAACCCTGATTTCATTCATCATTCTCTTTGTGCGCTGTCCCTCAGCCAGCTGCTGCTTCCAGGCAGAAGCAGACTCCTAGGTCTGTAGCTTTCAGATACCCAGCCAGCCCGCTAACGTCATATTTTCAGCAGCACGTGGATGTCAACCCTTCATTTTGTTTGTTCTTCCCCCTCTTATCGTCAGTACAGCTCAGATGCTGACTTTACCAGCAGAAAAGCATACACCATGTGTTTAGCCCTGATAATGACTATCCGGGTTTAATTGTATTTAAAATTCACAATGGAAAGGAGTTATTAATAAGTTGTGCTAAACATGCTACGTGAAAGCAGTAACAACTTGGTGCTGACAATGCTTTTGCATTTTATGACAAAGTTACCAGATTGAAAGTCAGCCATGCGTGCCCAGAAAATTTACACAGCTCTTTGCCCAACACAAAAGAGGTTAGTAATTTTTTTTAACATTTGCATATGATCCGTTGCTCTTCCCTGAATTATCTTCCTGACCTTGGTCAGTCTCTTATCTTTTTTAGAAACTCAGTTTTCTCTGCTCAAAAAATTAACATGAAAGGATTAGACCATGTAGTTTCTTCCAGGTTATTATCGCGGAGTTATGATTGGATAAAGACATTTTTCATCCTTGGCTGGCTGGCTCAGTTGGTTAGAGCATTGTCCCAATAGGCCAAGGTTGAGGTTTCAATCCCCAGTCAGGGCACATATAAGAATCAATGAGGGAATGCATAAATAAGTGGAAAAACAAATTCATGTTTCTCTCTCAAAACTTTAAAAAGACATCTTTCAGAAGGATGCTATAGAATAGACATACTTTACACGTCAATATATGACATGAATGTTTGTTTTACTGGTGATTGCATAATAATTTTGAGGGTTACAGATAACAGTCATGGGAGATTTATCTGTATCACAGTGTGTGATAAAGTATGTCTTTATTTTTGATAGGTATATTTACAATAAACAAGAGTAGGGAAATTTGCTCTGTCTTTACTGTTTCTTCTTTTTTCTCTTTTCATCTTTACCCAAGGATATGTTTTTTTTTTTTTTTATTGATTTTAGAGAAAGAGAAATGGGCGAGTGGGGGGGAAGAGAGAGAGAGAGAGAGAGCGCGCAACATCGAACACTTGCCTCCTGTATACAACCCAACCACGGACCAAACCCACAACCTAGGGATGTGCCTTGACCTGTAATGAAACGTGCGGCCTTTCTGTGCACAGGACAATGCTCCCACCAACTTAGTCACCCAGGCCGGACCCTCAAGTCTTTATTTTAATTGAAAAATAATTGACCTCAAAAAAACTCTCTTATCTTATTTCCAGTAATTACGTTTTAAGACCTGATTTATCTCTGATACTAAAGAGTGGAAAATTTAATACTCTATAGAAACTGTAATTTAACTTTTCATGGGTATAATGCAATCCATAAAATTAAATGTTGCCATTATATGACTATTCCTTTTATAAAAAACACATTTTTTAGAATTTAGTTATGGGTTTTAAATATATTTTTCATTTGTTTAAATCTACTTAAATATTTAAAATGCCTTCTTAAATGAGCAATATCACAATTATTTCAATGATGGTTGACCTGAATACAATTATACATTCTAAATTTTTAATATAAGCATTGAAAAAAATATTCATGTAATCAGCAAATGCTTACTATAATATATGACCTCTTACTAAGAAAAAAATAACTTTTTACTTAGCATTGTATTCAAAGGTAATAAATATATAATTAATTTATTTTCAAAGACATGGAGTAATACAAAGAAGCATGATAAAATTTTAGAGTAAAATTTTTTATAGATTGTATATTCTAGGTTGACAGTTCTTTTTTTCTTTTATTTATTTATTTACTTATTTTTTTTGCCACTAACAAGAAAAGCAGGCATAAAGTGTCATATAAGGACACATTGCATTCCTTATCACCAATGTGGCAGTGTTCTGTTCAAAATTAGAATATGTAAATAAAACATCTGTTACTTAAAACAGAATATGAAGGGGCTGAAAAGGACGCCTGAAAAAGTGAGTACGTCTGGATTTGCACATGAGGAGTGTGTTCTACTGGAACTGTTACCAGCATTGGCAAGTGGGAAAGATGGAGTGAGAGATGACAAAATACATATCTGTATCATTATTGTCTCACCTGTTTTCCTTTCACTTACCTCTAGCTAGTTGTTATAGGGGAAGAGCTTTGCTTTCTTGTACCATTAGGGAAGGTATCACCTGATATGACATGATGACAATATTACTAAATTTGACTCCATCTATAACAATTAGAACTTTGGAGGTGAACCCAAATATAGCTTACATTGCTAAAGTAAGGCTAATTGTGAAGTGACCCACCCACCTTACTAAATATCAGGAACATTTTTGTAAATTTTACCTGCCAAATTTGAGGACATCACACTGGAAATTAGGAGGAGGACACAGTCTTGGTGTGAGCAATGTTACCACTGCCTGCTGAAAGGCGTTTTAGGGATAAAACAGGCAGGTTTAGGGAGATTTGGGAATAAAGAGGGTCCATGGTGGAGGAAGGCACAAGTGAGGGCTTAGAGCTGCCAAAAGGCATACATTCACAGAGAAAAGGAAAAAAGGGTGCCACAAGTTAAGGGGAGAGGAAGATATCCATTCACAGAAGACAGGGAAAAGCCACAGGGTATGGGGAGAAAAAGGTAACAAACTTTCACAGAGGATAGAGAAATGATGACAAATGGGCGAAAGAGGAAAAGAGATTTTCACAGGAGACAGAGAATTCTACCGCTGAAGGGGGAGAGAAAGAGTGGACACCACATGGGATTTGGGCTTTGAAGCTGACATTCTACCAATCGGAAGGCAGTATGAAGAGACAAAGAACTGCAACCTTTATGAACCTTAGCAAAAAAGAGTTTGGTGGGTTACCCTCTTGGGACTCCCTCCCTACATGGGAGGGGGGGCTTGCTTCCAATAAATTTCCACCCTTTTCATCTACCACCATTTGTTCATGGTTCATTCTTCGAATCCATCTGAACAAGGACCCGGGCAAGAAATCACCCTTGCATTCTGCTCAGGAAAAACAAAACAAAAACACAACTCAAATGCATCTGAACTGGGTACCTCACTGGTAGAAAAAAGATATCCATTAAAATAATTTGAATATGAAATAGAGGGAATATAATGAACAATGAGAAGAAGATGCATAACTGGATCATCATGTCAGGGGAAAATGTAGATGCTCTTTACTCATAAGGGTATCTAGAGAAAAATACTAATACTCAAGTATTTGTTTTAGATGGAGAACACAGCTAATGCTGGGAGAGGCCACCTGATCTGTTTATTCTGGCAAAAGGAAATTAGATTCTTGTTGATTTTAGACTCTGCATCTAGATTATATGGAAAATAGCTGTGAATCAGCACCCTTTCGTGACTAACTGGCTGGTAGTGATTTAAACTATCATTTTGTTCATTAATAATCTACTTATTACCCTTGACGCTCACAGGATAGAAGCTGCTGAACAGATGGAGCTGTGAATAAATGTGTTCTGATGTTAATATAGTTAACCTAGGTGTGATGGGAAGCAGATTATTCTCACCTGTCCAGTACATTAGAGATTGTTTTGCTCTTTTGAAGATGACATATGGAAATGTGAGTGCACTGACTCTAAGTGGGAGGGAACTTGAATAAGCTCAAGGGTTTTGGTCAGGATAGTGCTAAAGAGTCACAAATCCTTTGGGGGTCAAGGTTCTATTTCTTTGAAGCTTGTGGCCCTCTGATATTGAGCTGTATTTGGGGATAGAATATATCAATTGACAGTTTCAGTGGGCAAACAATACTTTGGTGAATAATCTACCCAAATTGTACCTAAGTTATGAACATATGTAGTCTTCAAACCTAGCAGCAAGATATATGTTGGCTTAATCAGCAGTGACTCCTCTAGGCTCTATATAAGTTGGGTAGACTTTTTAATTTTCTAATTAAATTATTGACGATAAATCATGCAAGTAGTAATATTGATAAATGAGTTTGTTTGATGGATACAGTCTCCTTTTTTAGGAGGACAATTTTGGTATCATTTCTCCACTGGTCTAGTGGATAGAATATTTTAGTATTATTGTTTTATTCCAGAACGATACTTTTTATTCTGAAGCAATTCTCTTAGTCTACACCACATAAAAAGGAATTAAGTCCTTGAGGAAATGCATTAGGTTCATACTTAAAACACATTTAAAACACTCAACCTATAAAGAAAGTAGCCAGTAGCCATAAGAAACAATCTACGTCCTTATTCCTGTTCTCAAGTACTAGCTTAGAATGCAAAGGAATGGCAATTAGATGGTGGAGATCATCATTAAATGGAAAAATAAGTAGAAAGAGTAAAAGGCAGCTTTTATGAGCAGTCAAGTTTATAATATTGGTGAAATGGGAAAGCGCCTTGGTGCTTTCAGAATACTGAAGTTAAGTCACTATGTATTCATAGGCACTGAATTGGAGGAAACTGCCCTGGGCTAATTGCCATGTACTGTGTTAAAGCTAATAAAGTTTTATGCTAAGTGCTTGATGAAGCTTGCTTAAATAATAGATTTTCCTTTGGGCCTGGAGAAATAAGGAGGTACTTTTACCTAAACAGGAGAAAGGGTAATGAAGGGCTGGAGAAAGAGAGAAAATAGGATTGCAAAATTTATGACTAAGAAAAGAAGTAAAATCTAATGAGCAAAATATACTAACAAAATTGAAATAAACTCATAGATACATAGAACAGAAGACAGCTGTCAGTCAGCGGGCCTGGGTGAAAAAAGTGAAGGGATTAAGAAAAAAACAAACAAAAACCAGACACAGACAAATGTATGGTGATTGCCAGAGGCAGGAGGTAGGTGGCAGAGGGCAAAGGGGAGATAAATGTGGCAGAAAGAGACTTGACTTTGTTTGGGTGACGAGTACACGATGCAGTATGGAGATGATGTGTTTAGAGTTGTACCCTGAAAAACCATATGGTTTTATTAACCGATGTCATCCCAATGAATTCAATAATAATAATAAAAATAGTAAAAGCTTGGATAGGAAGCAGATGGCTCTACCTATATTGTAAACGGTTAATTGCTTATGTGATTTTAAAATTTTAATACCATGTGACACTATTTATTCTATAATTATGAACCACTCAAAACAGTATTTTTTTATTTTACAAAATTATCTAATAATTTTTATTTAAAATATTACTACTTTTAAAAGTAATTTAAAGGCTCTACATTTTTACTGTGTATGTAAAAGCAATCATTTATCCATTATGTTAGACATGTTTAAAAATATTCTAAATGATTTTATACAATATGTTAAACTTATACAAGCTATATTAATTTTATGGGAGTATAAATTTAAATGTGCCTATCTACATTAACAAGTATTTTCTTTAATATATCTGATTAAGGCATTTTGAAATATTTTCGTATTATTCATAACCTAAGTGTTTGATCTCATATTTCACTTCAAGCTTCTTGTTATATAAACTGAAAATTCATGCATGTTTATTAAAAGGATAAATAACCCGAAGTGGCAGACAATATGTGCAACACATATATACTCACCAAATGACTCATAGGTCAAATATATATAAAGAACTACAAATATATATGAGAAAGATAGACCAAGATACCTCCCTTTTAAAAGCCAAAATGTTTGAACTATTACAGAAAATAGAATATCAGAGTGGCCAATGAAATATAAATTAAAATTACCATTACATAGCCACAAAAAAATGACTAAAAATAAGAAGACAAATACCACTAAATATTGGCAAGGATATGGACCAATTGAGACACTAATTTGAGTTTGTACTCTTTTAGGAAATCATTTGGCGGTATCTACTAAAGCTGTGACTGTGCATCCATTTGATCCTTTAGTTCCTCTCCTAGGTGTTAACCCGACAGAAATGCATATACATGCTCACTAAAAACATGTTAATAGAGTCATTATTCAAAATAGGCCCAAACTGGAGCTTACCCAAACTTTCCATCAATAACAGGAAAAAATAAATCAACTGTTACATATTTTCACAATGCAATTCTATGAAGCATTGAAAAAGAACTACTAGCAACTAAAGGTAATAATATGTATGAATCTAGCAAACATAAAATTGATTTTAAAACTTGATACAAAAGAGTTTGTACTGCATGATTCCATTTATTTAAATTCCAAAATTTGGCAATTCAGATGCTCCTTGATTTACAATGGATTACACACCAATAAATCCGTTGTAAACTGAAAACATCATGTTGAAACTGTATTTAATACACCTAATCTACCGAACATTAATCATAGCTTAGCCTAGTCTACTATGCTCAAAACACAATCCAAGTACATTGGCAACCCGGTACACTGTAGAGCAGCGATTTTCAACCTTTTCCCATTTCATGACACACATAAACTAATTACTAAAATTCCGTGGAACGTCAAAAAATATACTATATATTTCTTTGCCAATCTGACCAAAAAAAACCCCACATAGGTACCATTTTGATGTATCCACACCAGACGGCTATTGTTGCATTGGCTGTTGTTATTTTTTCATTGGACAATCTACGGGAAAAGAGGTCAGCGCCCCTGACTAAATAGACAGGTACTGCATGTTTTAAAAGCGCTTGCAGCACACGGGCTGAAAATCACCGCTGTAGAGTATGGGTTGTTCGCCCTCATTGATCACTTGCCTGACTGAGCGCCCCCGGCTCCCTGCCTGAAAGAAGTTCAAAACTCAAAGTGCAGTTTTCACTGGCTATCCCTTTCACACCACTGTAGGGTCAAAACCACGGTAAGTCGAACCCCCGTGATTCGGGGACCATCCGTATTCCTTTATAGCAGGAGACCTTAGGATGAGGCGTGCCTCCGGGTGGAGGAGGGAATCCAGGGGCACCCAAGGAGTGCTTCGGGCGTACTGACTCCGGTGGCTTTTGAAATGTCCGCTGAGCGGGGCTGAACTGTGTTTCTCAGGGTCCCTCCTGTGTTTCTGGTTAGGGGCGGCCCCTAGAAGTGAAGCGGCGGTTATTTTGTTTCTGTTTGGCTCTCAGGAATTCAGGCAGGCCGCTTTCCATCTCGCACTTACTGCTGCTGCTCTGTTAGTTTACCCGATTGCTAGGGGGCAGCAGCTAGGCCTGCCATTGCTCTCCCGCCCCCTCTGTTTCTTCACAGCTTCTCCAACTCCTGAGCTAGCTTCTAAAACGAAGGCTTTCAGTGTCCTCAGCAAGACCTCCACACCATGAAGGTTGCAGGGACTGAGACTGACATAGGTCCTTGCGTACCTTGGTGGATTTCAGCTCCAGTGTGTGGGTTCCAGACTACCACCGTGCTCACCCGCTTTATACCCATCTTCCCTTCCTAACTAACCACATGCCCTGGGACTTCAAGCCCGGCCTCAGACATGAGGACAGGAGTCTTACCAAGACTCTTTAACCAGCTCCCACGTGGTAAAGGACAGGTCCCATAATGAATCACAGTAGAGCTGATGAATCACTGTCAGATGGGCTGGTGAAGTGTGTTTCTTGATCAGTGTGTTTGTGATGCAGCTGTATTCAGTTTTTGAAAATACATGCAGGTAAACATTTAGGATGTGTATATTTTTCTCTGATATATTGTAATTTAATAATGAGTTGTTTGAAAGTTCTGAATGCTTATCCAGGATTAAGTTCCAGCTTTCGTAATTATTCACTTGTATGAGCCTAAGAAAAGCAGGAAAAAAAAAAAAAGCTTTATAGTTGCATGCATATCCATTGGGTTAATTTACCAAAATCATCATATGTTACATATATCTGTTGCAACTTAATGTTAATTTTCAAAATTAACATTAGCAATATATAAAATGGCGTTGGCTTGCAATTTAAAACACACAATTAACCCCATAGATAACCAAATTCTCAAGATGACCATTCGCAATAGAGCATGTACATACCTTGAGGTCATTATTATTCCAGCAGTCTTGGTCCAAGAGGCTCCATCGGCAGGAATGAATAGAGAAAAGAAGCTGTGGAAGAGGAGTGATGGGTCTAAGATAAGAAACAGACAGCAGGGGGGTGAGGGCATGAGTGGGGAGGATGGGAGGGTCATGGGGGAATAAGGATACCTATGGAACACCTTAATCAATAAAGAAATTAAAAAAAATAAATGTGTCTTTCTATGTAGAACCCCCCCCCCAAAAAAAAAAAATAAAGAAATAAATATATGTAACCACACACACACACACACACACACAAAAGAAACTGACAAAGTGGGCAGAGCCTGCCTCTGATGTGAGCTATAAATATCTAAAATTTCCTGACAGGCTGAGCAGTTTCCTCAGGAAATAATAATCAAGATTCAATCTCTGTGTTCATTTTTTTTTAAAGGTCTAGACGTTAGTGAAGCCTTGAAATCATATAAATGAGTTGGAGAGGGAGTAAAATAGAAAAGAAAAAAAAAAAAAAAAGGCAGTGGAAAGGAGGAGGGAGAAAGAAAGACACTCATGAGAGCATTTTGTTAATTCAGTGACTGACCAGCCAGGGGGTCCGATGTCGACTTGGAAGCATGGCCTACCTGATAAAGAGTCTAGCAGGAAGCTAATATTCTACAGACTTGACAGTATGTGCCACTTAGTTTACAGAGGTTAACTCTTTCACGTGTCCAACTTTTTCATAAGGGATGTTCTTCGTCCCGCCACCCCCATGCACATACACTTTACAGCTGTGGAAACGGAGGCTCAGATTTATGGAATAACCAGACACAATGACTCTGGGTCAAGAAAAGGAGCAAATCCCCAAATGCAGTTTAAGGTGACAATCATATTCTTTCCACTGCAGCACAAAGCTTTCGTGTCTCCCAGTAAGTTTCAAAGCTAACACCCACAGGGAGTGTGAAAAGGAAAAATTGGACAAAGTCTGCTCATATACCCTAGACCAGATGCTTCATTGTTAGGAAAAAAATGCCATATTTTGTACAGTTCAAAATCAGAAAATCCCTATATCCAAGGCTGCTGCTGTCCTTCATCTGGTCATGACATCGCTGCAAAGGATGCCCACACTGCACAGGAGCAGGGGAGAGCCTCAGAGACTAACAGCCAGGGGTAGTGATACTTTTCCTATGATTTTAAAATCTGCATACCTCTCATTCGAGTGTGTAATAGAAAGTGTATAGTATCCATAGTGAACATTTATCATTTGGTGTAAAACCTACTTCATATTTTAACAGTTTATCTCACATCCAGGTTGACACAAAAATAATCACTTTATTTTGAGTGCTTCAGACTATCTTTCCTTAACTACATTGTTGTGCCCTTTTTTTTTCACATTTTTTCAAAGCTAAATTTCCAGTGCAAACATTTTTTTTTAGAAAGACCAAAATTCGTTTTTTGGAGGTAAACTATTACTGCAAAATGTACTTAATTCTTTATCCATGTCCCTCTTATTGTTTTAGAAGTGTCTGAATTAAAAATTGAACTCTTCAAAAATAATAGAGTCCAAATTAAGAACTTATGCATAGGAGTCTGAATGAATTGAAGTGTAAGCTCTACCAATCATTAACTGTAATTTGAACATGTTAGTTAACTTACATGAGTGTCAAAATAAAAATGAGGTTTATATCACAGTGCTATGTGGGAATTAAAAGAGCAAATGCATATGATTAGCCTAGCTGTTGATACATTTCAACAATTAGCAATTTTGATTGTAGATATTTGGCTAACTACTCATGCTTTTAAAATTTTTCCCGGACTTTATGATTCTTTGACATGTTAAGGGCCTACCTGGCCTGGGAGAGACTGCTAATCTATATACATAAAGAGGTAATATGCAAATTAGCCAGAATGCCATAACAGTCATGACCGGCTCAGGAGGAGGTGGTGCAGGCAAATGGGCGGGAGGGGACTGCTTGTGCTGTGAGGCAAGCCATGGATGGCGCAGAGAGGCAGGGGGGCGTGCCTAGGCCGCCACCGCCACCTGGCCCCAGCAGGCCCTCCTCTGCCTGTGAGCTGCAGAGGAAACACCTTTTCTGACTGCTCATTGGCTAAGCTCTCGGTATGCCACTCACAGCGTTCTTGGTAACTTAGGTTATAAGATTCCAAGAAGGTGATCTAGGGTTTTTCCACCTCACTCCTGGAGGAAAAAATGAAGGTCTGCTGCTGGAGGGGCTAAGAAATGTCATATCCTGCCCTAGCCCATTTTGCTCAGTGGATAGAGCCTCGGCCTGCAGACCGAAGGGTCCAGGTTTGATTCTGATCAAGGGCATGTACCTAGGTTGCAGGCTCCTCATTGGTTGGGGCCCAGGACATGGCTTATGCAGGAGGCAACCAATCGAAGTGTTCTTCTCACATTGATGTTTCTCTCTGTCTTTCCCTCTCTCATCCATACTCTCTAAAAACCAATGGAAAAATATACTCAGGTGAGGATAAAAAAAGAGAAAGAAAGACATGTCATATCCTATGAAAATGACTAAAGAACATTGTCATTTTTTTCGTGATGAAGGGACTGGAGTCCATATTGATGAAAACACCTTGGCAGCAGCAGCAGCAGGGTGATGGGGGTGGTGACTTCCCCTGATCATCCTGAAGAGGGAGGCCAGACTGCGGTTTAGGGCCGCTTCCCCTGGGGACTACTTGCGCTGTGAGGCAAGCCATGGATGGCGCAGCCCTGGGAGCGGAGAGGCAGGGGGGCATGCCCAAGCCATCATTAGGACATCCCATAAGGGCTCCTAGACTGTGAGAGGGGGCAGGCTGGGCTGAGGGACACCCACCCCAGTGCATGGATTTCATGCACCAGGCCTCTAGTTCTTAAGATAATAAACAACTTGCCTGGGAACAGGCCTTTCACATGCAAATCACCCAACCCAAACCCCATGCCCCCAACCATCTTCTTTATCTAACTCTTGGATACCAAGCTAATATTCTTCCTCCCCTAAATCAACCCAGAAAGCTAGAGAGAGCACTGGATAGCTTTCAAACCACTCACCAACATTATTCAAATGTGCAATACCACACCATGTCCCTGCCCCTCCCTCAGTCTCCTGATCAAAACTGGTGCTTCTCCATGTGGCCCTGCATGGAATGACATGCCCCTTCTTTGAGCAAATATTAATATACTAGAAGCCCAGTGCATAAAATTTGTTACTCGAGGGCGTCCCTCAGCCCAGCCTGTGCCCTCTCTCAGTCAGGGAGCCGCAGCTGTGCTTGCCAGCCGTGAGCCCGGCTTCAGACTGAGCAGCAATCACCCTGTGGGAGTGGAGTGACCATCAGGGGGGACCTCCTGCATTGAGCATCTGCCTCCTGGTGGTCAGTGCATGTCATAGCAACTGGTTGTTCTGCCTTCGGGCCGAAACCAGCTCTCCAGCATCCCCGAGAGGTCCCAGATTGCGAGAGAGCACAGGCCAGGCCGAGGGACCCCACTGGTGCACAATCAGGGCCAGGGAGGGACCGCAGGAGGGCTCCAGGGCGTGTCAGGCCTGTCTCACTCAGTCCTGATCAGCTGGACCCCAGCAGCAATCTAAGCTTCTGGTTGGAGGGTCTGCCCCTTGGTGGTCATTGTACATCATAGTGACTGGTTGACCAGTTGACTGCCCCCTGGTGGTCAGTGCATGTCATAGCAAGCAGTTGAGCATCCTTAGCATGTCATTAGCATATTATGCTTTGATTGGTTGAATGTCCAACTGGATGCCCGGACACTTAGCATATTAGGCTTTAGGATTCTTCTTGCAGTGGTGTTATCATCTCTGTGTGGTCATTCAGTCACCTTAATAAATTGAAATGCTACAGATACAACACAGACACTTACCCAAGAGTCATGCCCCTCCGCCCTTTTTTTTAATGGAGCTCAGCCTTGTTCAGGCAGCAATATGGATGGTTCCAGCACATGGGTCATGATTGGTTTAAGAGCCTATGGTAAATTAATTCTCCTTAATTAGTCTGAAGGCTGAGCTCTGTTCCAGTACTAGCAAGGGAATGTGAGAGAAAAGGTAATAGGAGGAATTATGGGGAAACAATATTCTTTCTCCCACGTAAAGGAAAGGCTTAAAGGAAAGAATGATCTTTGCTTTCTTTCCCACTTGGGCTACTGTCACGTGAAGACACCGATTCTGGGATCATAGCAGATCTCTTGCAATCATGAAAGGCAAGGATGGCAGAGAATTAGGATGAAAGTCCTGAGTCCTTAGTCAAGCCACCAAAACAACAAGAAAGTTCATCTCTGGGCAACGTGTTAAGTGAATTATACATATCCTATGATATAAGGTAGGACCTTTTTATATTCACTATTTGTTGAATATAAAATAGTGAATCATATCTAATGAATGCAACTTTCACACCGGTATTTATAAATATATTTTAAAAGCCTAGAATGTTGTTGTTTTAAATATATATATTGATTGATTTCAGAGAGGAACGGAGAGGGAGAGCTAGAAACATCAATGATGAGATATTGGCCTATAGTATATGATGATGATGATGATGATGATGATGCTTCTAATTTAGAGGATGATTATAAAATATTCTATAGTTCATCATCTCATCATTGATCTCTCTCTCTCTTGCTCTCTGAAATTAATAAAAATATATTTTTAAGAAAGATATGCATATTCGTATGTCACAGGAGTGGACAAAGTACAACCCACTGGACAAAACCAGCCTACTGTCTGATTTATAAACTTTTACTGAAACAAACTACACTCCTTTGCTTAGTTATTGTCTATAGCTGATAGCCTGCTAAAATAGCAGACTTGGGTAGTTCCAACAGAGATCGATAGCTAACAAAGCCTAAAATATACCCTTTGTCACCCTTTACAGAAAAATTTTGCCAAATTCTGTTATATTAGGTATCATCATACTTATCAGAAATTATAGTTTAAAAGTTATAAAATATATAACATTCCTAATTCACTGTAACAAATAATTCTGAAAAGTATATTCTACATTTATCATTATTAGAGTGTGTGCTCAACCATATGAAGGAATTGAACTAAAAATAAAGAGGGAAATAAGGCATTATAAAGGCATTATAACTTAACCTTATTTGTTATATTATATTTTTAAAACCTATGAAGTCTTAGTTCCTTAGTTATAAAAACTGCATATTAAAATTGTCATTTTTTATGTCTTCATCATTGGAAGCTTCTCGCACTTGCTTGTTTTGAAATAAAATACATACATTTTACAATGTTTGTTTCAGTTCACATAGATCTTGTGTTCAATGAAGGGGCTGATAATTATTTTTTCCTACGACTTTCCCGTGATTCTTTAAAAACAAACCCAATGTTTTAGAACTATAATTATATTCAAATTTGATTTAAATAAAGCAATCTGAATGCAGTTGGCATTTCTTCCATTAGAGACACACAAAAATTACAAATAAGTGTTCTGCGTTAGTGTAATTCCCAGGGCTATTGTGCTTGCTGTTCGGGTTTAACAGTCTGTCTCATTATGATGTTATACACCATGGTGGTTTCAAATAGAAGAAAGGATATTGATAATTATCTTAAATATTTTGTTTTAAGATGTACTCAAATCAGTACGTTAAGAAAAATAAAGTGCAGAATGCTATACCACAACAGAAAGCCAAATACTAAAATCAACTTGAAACTCTGTTATCTATAACTTAAACCTTAAAATTTTAGAAATGACAGTGGTGCCTCTCTCATAGTTTTTATGAAGTTGTGATATTGATGACTCATTATATCTAATTTCCAAGGGTAGAGTAAATTTTTACTCCCCCCCCCCCCCCCACAGATTTAGGCAGTGTTCAGAATTATGTAAATATCCCACTGCTAGTCAGAACAAATATTCTACAGTATTTGATTTTATACATTTGCTCATCTCTCCATTTGTTTCTTCATTCACCCCTTCATTTATTTGTTTTATACTATTTATTTTTCTGTGGGCATTAGGCTTTTGCTGGATATATGAAGGCAAAATAAAGGTTATTTCAAAGTTTACCTCAGCTAGTGTGGAAAACTGTGAAAAATTAATTTTAGGCAACGGACACTTTCAGATCATCATAACTCATAAAGCAGCTACACCTTTCATATTAGTTTCATATTACACCTTTCATGTTAACGTCCAATATGCCTATGCAATAAAACACTCAAGCTTTATTATTATTTTTTTTAATATATTTTATTGATTTTTTACAGAGAGGAAGGGAGAGGGATAGAGAGCTAGAAACATCGATGAGAGAGAAACATTGATCAGCTGCCTCCTGCACACTCCCCACCTTGCATGTGCCCGCAACCAAGGTGCATCTCCTTGACCGGAATCAAACCCAGGACCCTTGAGTCCACAGGCCGATGCTCTATCCACTGAGCCAAACCGGTTAGGGCAAGACACTCAAGTTTTATAAGGAAGAGATCTACTTTTCCTTCTTTATATCATAATCATCCCTACTTTATGGACTTTGCTCATTTTTTCTCAACCTGATATATCCTTTTTCTATCATAGCAAAAATCTTAACACTTTTTCAAGACCCTTCTCAAATGTTAAGTACATTGGGAATTCTTATCAGTCTCCCTTATTTGAGCTCACTTTCTACAACTCACTGTCTAAAAACCAGTTATTCTCTAATGAAATGGATAGTTAGACTCTAAGATTTTCTACTTTATTATACATTTCCTAAACGCATTTTCATAACTTGGACTTTCAGAAAACTTATTCTACTCTGTGACTTTACCTGATATTAAGAAAAAGAATAAAGGCTTTAATGGAAGTTTATGAGGATTGGCTTGAACAGAAGTTAAAATAAAGCAAAATAAAGTATCTGTAAGTATAATTATTCTGTTGGCTTCTCTGTCTACAAAGCAACTGTGATTACTACCGAACACCAACGTCAAATAGAAAGCTTGAGAAAAAACAATTTTATGGTATGGTCTCTATACCATAACTCACTCTAATTACAAGAGTTTTCAAATTTATGGATTTCTTTCAGATTGTGGTAAGTAGAATGTAAAAAAAAAATCAACTGGGTTAAATAGAAGATGTAGTAAGGCATTGCATGTAAAAGAAACTTACTTTTCTACTCTATTGTTGATGCTAGAAAGAATTAGGGAATACTAAGTACATGAATGGAAACTGAATTCAATATGCATATGCACGCTCTTAAGTAGAATAGAAAGTTACCAAATTATAATTCAATAAACAAATATTGAAATATGCCAGAAAGATATATACTGTGTTCAGAGAACATATCGCAAATTAAAGTAGTAAAAATTGACAGTGCAGTGTAAACTATGTTTCTTAGTGTTCCATGTTTTATCTATCATAATGACATCGATTCTGGTGTTGTGAGTGTGTTATGTGTGTACACAACAGGAAAAGCGCAAGATGGCCTTTGTGTAATTTATTTTCCCAAGATACATGGTGTCTCCAACCCAAATTTTAGGATGAATGTAACTTTTCTCATTTGTATGGCAAATGAAACAATTACCACAATTGCCTAAAAATGTGAACATTCATTTATTTCACATATTCTATTCATTTACTTGTAACTACAATGCAAACTAGATGTCATTTTAAAACTCATAATGGTAAAGCTAAATTGCCAACCAACTCAGTATGATGTTTGAGTACATCTGGAGAAAATTTAATAAAGTGACATAGACATTTAAAAAATATTTCCTATACTTCTAATAATCTATGTCTAATTTTATAATATAATATTTTATTGATGTGGTATAGCAAGTGGTTTAGATTTTAAGCATGCATCCAACAATTTCAGCAGTTACAAATAATCAAATATATAGTAGAATATGTTTGTTCATCACTACCAAGTTTGTGTTATGAATAAAGAAGTTAAAATAAAAAACACTACTTAATGTTATTAATAAAAGGATCATTTAAACTCAAATTTAGTTTTAAATAATTTTAAACTTTTAAATATTTTCTAATTTTAACCCAGAATTTATTTAATAGTTCATAAAATATGTATTTATAAGTTTCTCAAGCCTGAAAGGGAGCAAATTATTTGTGTTCCTTGGTTATGATTTGAAAATGAGTGAAACTGAAAAATGTTTTCAAATTTCATATGACTAGAAGAAGTAAAATAAAAAAGCAAAAGAAAGAAAAAATGATAAATATATCAATAGTAAGAACACTATTATTTAAAACTACATGTTAAAAAGTTTTCCAAACAAACCAAAAGCGTGATGATTTCTTGTCACAAAATCATTATACTTTTATTATGTCATTGGTACATCAGAGTTTCAAGTACAAACCATATAAAGTGTATATATTCATACATATATATGTATATGTATACTAGAGGCCCGGTGCAAGAAATTTCTGCATGGGGGGAACCCTCAGCCAAGCCTGCACCCTTTCCAATCCAGGACCCCTCAGGGGATGTCCGACTGCCTCTCACAGTCCAGGACTGCTGGCTCCTAACTGCTTGCCTGCCTGCCTGATTGCCCCTAACTATCTCTGCCTGCCTGATCATCCCTAACCACCACTGCCTTCTTGCCTTCCTGATCACCCCTAACTGCTCCCCTGCTGGCCTGATCGCCCCTAACCACCTCTGCCTCGCCTGCACTCAGGACCCAGGATTACCTCCTCTGACCGGCCGCAGGCACTCAGGACCCAGGCTGGCTTCTTCTGGGCGGGCCGCAGCTGCAGCCACAGAGGACCGTGGGTGGGCAGCTTTGCCTGGGCCACAGCCGCAGGCGCTGACACCTGGGACCGCGGGGCATGTGGCTTGTCTCTCTCCCGGGCCACAGCCCCAGCTGCTGGAGCCCGGGATCACAGGGTGGGCGGCTTGTCCCTCTCCCGGACAACAGCCTGGCTGGTCCCGATTCCTCTCTCCCCAGTGTTGAGTATCTGAGTAGTTATGGCATGATGGCATGAGGGTGTGATGACCAATCTGCATATTAGCTCTTTATTATATAGGAGATATATCTATCTGTCTATATCTCTCTATCATCTATCTATCTATCTATCTATCTATCTATCTATCTATCTATCTATATCACATACAAATAAAGTATATGTTTCTGTATCTCAATTATTACAAAAATTATGTGCCCAATTTTCATATGTAAACATGATCACGCCATGAAAAATATTGTTGTAAATTTCAATTGTTTAAAATAACAAATAGTTGAAAGAATAGTATACAAACTTTAGTAATCCCTTTACTTAAATTAATGCACTGCTTCTATTTACTGAAATTTATCTATTTACTGAAAGATTTCAGATGGGCTAGTGCCTTTTAGTAGTGTTTATCCTAAACTGATTCTAGGCATATCTATAACGTTAGACCAGACCTCAAATTTGAGTTTCAGAGACAAGCTCCTAATTGCTAACAACAAATCTCCAGTTGGCTATCTCATGGTTTGTTTGTGTGTTTTTTTTGTAAAGTCAATGTGACAAAAGCTGAACTCATAATTTTCCTCACCAAGCTACTCCAGCTCATTTGATATGGTTAATTTCAAAATACTTATTCTTTATATGAAAACTTTTAGAAGAATTCTTAATTCCTCTAGGTCCTTCATAACCAATATCAATCATTCACGATTTATAAAAAAATTGCCTAAATATTTCTCACAACCATTACTTTATTTCTACCTCCATTGAGACTAGTTTAAATTAAAAAAAAATGTAATCAATCATTTTACAACTGCTTTCACATTTTCTCTGCTACTTTTTATTTTCCACTTAGCTGCCAAACTGTGTTTTCCAAATGGTGAACATTATAATATCACTAGAGGCCCAGTGCACAAAATTTGTATGTGTGTATGTGGGGGGGTCCCTCAGCCCGGCCTGCACCCTCTCCAATCTGGGACCCCTCGGGGGATGTCCGACTGCCAGTTTAGACCCGATTCCTGTGGGATCAGGCCTAAACTGGCAGTCGGACATCCTTCTCACAATCCAGGACCACTGGTTCCTAACCACTCCCCTACCTGCCTGATTGACACCTAACTGCTCCCCTGCCGGCCTGATTGCCCACAACTACCCTCCCCTGCCAGCATCATGGCCCCCAACTTCCCTCCCCTGCAGGCCTGATCATCCCCAACTGCCTTCCTCTGCCAGTCTGATTGTCCCCAACTGCCCTCTCCTGTCGCGACCTGCCTCCTCCACTGGGACCCACCTCCTCTGGGACGTGCAGAGCAGTGGAACCCTTCAGGCCTCACTGCATGGAGCAGTTGCCAGGCCCCGCCTCCACTGTGTACATGGCCATCTTGTAGCGGCCATCTTGTGGCAGCCATCTTGTGACGATGTCATGCACAAGGGAGCAAAGGCGTGAGGACCACCTGGGCTTTTATAAGTATCAATTATTATTATTATTATGCAAAAGCAACCAACCAGCCAACAAACAACATCCTAATACCTTTGCGTCTATACCAAGTCTACTTAAAATGACTTAGGATGGCAGGCTTCATGCTGTGGTCTTTAAGTATGTATATAAATTCTTTACCCACTGCTTCTCTATCACATCTTACATTACTGCCATGTCAAAATAGCTCTAGATTTGCTAATGTGTCATGATGTCCTTTCATTTGCATAAACGTTTTCTTCTGAGATGCCATCAGAGTAGATAGGGATGGGCACTCAGACATATGCACTGATCCCTTCTCAAACAAGACTAAGTTACACAAATTATAGCCCCAGACAATGCCAATGGTTCTTCAAGTTTGTTCTTAAGAGTCTCTTCTTTTATATATATATTACTAGAGGCCCGGTGCATGAAATTTGTGCATGGGGGTGGTGTCCCTCAGCCCAGCCTGCACCCTCTCCAATCTGGGACCCCTTGAGGGATGTCTAACCTCCCACTGGGATCGGGCCTAAACAAGAAGTTGGACAGCCCTCTCACAATCCAGAACTGCTGGCTCCCAATTGCTCACCTGCCTCTGCCTAATTGTCCCTAAGTGCTTCTGCCTGCCAGCCTGATCAGCCCCTAACCACTCCACTGCCAGCCTGATCATTGCCTAACTGCTCCCTGGCCGGCCCGATTGCCCCCAACTGCCCTCCCCTGCTGGCCTGGTCACCCCTCACTGTCCTCCCCTGCCAGTCTGGTCACCTATAACTGCCTTCCCCTGCCAGCCTGGTTGCCCCCAACTGCCCTCCCCTGCTGGCCTGCTCTCCCCTAACTGCCTGCAACTGCCCTCACCTGCAGGCCATCTTGTGGTGGCCATCTTGTGTCCACATGGGGGCAGCTATCTTTGACCACATGGGGGTGGCCATCTTGTGTCTTGGAGTGATGGCCAATTTGCATGTTATTCTTTTATTAGATAGGATTGATTTTTCAAGAGAGAGGAAGGGAGAGGGAGAGAGAAACATTTATGCGAGAGCAGAACATTAATAGGGTGCCTCCTGCACACCCCCCACCAGGGATCGAGCCCACAACCTGGGTATATACCCTGACTGGGAATTGAGCCAACAACCTTTTGGTACATGGGTCTATGCCCAACCAACTGAGACACACTGGCCAGTGCAAAAATATCTTCTTATATTTAGATAGTTATAATGACCCTCCTGCAGATATGACATCACTGTACTGTTCATATAATTCTATTTTAAATGACAATTTTAATATTAGATTTAAAAAATGTTCTATTCCTCACAACCCATTTTTGTTCCTTTGAGAATTGTTGGTTTTTTTTACTCCATGTGTCCCTTAATGTGGATATGATTGCCAGTGACAGAACCCTCCATTACTATACTTCCTGGTAATTCATTATAGAATTTATTTGGACAGGTTCCTATATGACCGAAAGAAAGTCTTTATGGATTTTCCTTGGAGTTTTCTGTGAAGGCTAACATTTGGATCAGTGACATAAAGTGGCAAACTTGGGCTCCAGCCAGACATATTTTCAGAATAAAGGGAATATTTGCATATATTTAGAGGCAAGCAAAAACAACAGAAAAGAATGATAAATAATTAGAACTCAGAAATACAGACAGAGCTATGACATCCTTTGGGTCTCTGGATAAGATGGATTGAAGCACCACCTAGTTACATTAGCTCATAAATATCCTTATTCCTTGACACTTGGGACCGTTATCACTTGGAAAAAAAGAAAGCTGATGAATGCATCTATGATATTATACTTGTGAAGCTTGTCCCAAGGAGACAGAGGGATCATCATCTAAAGAATAGGGTGTGGCACAGACCAACCAAGTTCACAGGGCTGCAGCCAAGAAGTAATTGTTAGGATAAAATCTGTTCCCTTTGGAGAACTGGTAAAGTGTAGTAGAAAATAAATTCTTGAATTGTGGGTTTAATACAAGCCTGTAACTCTGGCTATGTGTTGGGTCAAGAACATAACCTGAGATTACTGGGCCCCAAATTGTTCCCATCTGCTACTGGGAATAATGCTGCTATTTTATGCCCAGACCTAGACCTGATGGCTCATGTATAAGGGTGGATATGTCTACAATCAACTATTTTCTTACTTCCCAGGTCTGGACGTACAGTTAGGAATTCAGAGAAACAAAAGAGATTGTGCTGATTCATGGAAAAGGGAAGAAGTGAATGTATATAAAATCTAATTATATTTCAAACGTTTATATTGCTGAAAATTACTTTGATAAATAGCATAAATATTTTAGGTTGCATTTTTTATGTGTTAGCTATTTTTATTTCTATTATCTTAAAGTGGACATCATAATCAGGGCTATGTTAAGACCTTCAGAGCCCTTGAAACACCAAAGAGATGAACTAAAATGGTAGTATTTTAATAGAAGTATTATGAATCTTATAGGTATTAAAATTGTATAATTCTTATAAATATGTGTGCATGTGTGTAGATGCCAATTAATAATTTAAAACCATATTTTATTTAGTTCATGCATATAATAATTTCAATAACATATTCTTTCATAATGCTTCCAAATAACTTTAGACTTTCCACTTTACCTCTAAAGAAATAAAGTAGAGCCCTAACTGGTTTGGCTTGGTGGAGAGGGCGTCAGCCTGCGGACTGAAGGGTCCCAGGTTTGATTCCAGTCAAGGGCATGTGCCTTGGTTGCAGGTGCATCCCCAGTAGCAGGTGTGCAGAAGGCTGCTGATCGATGTTTCCCTCTCATTGATGTTTCTGACTATCCCCCTCCCTTCCTCTCTGTGGAAAATCAATAAAATATATTTAAAATAAAAAGAAATAGAGTAGAGAATTTAATTTTATAATCGGTGACTCAAAGAATTATGAATTAATTATAAAATGACTTTGTGTGAAATATCTTGGAAATAATATTACTGAAATCAAATGGCATGTAATGTATATGAATTGGACAGATCAGATATAATACTGTTTTATATTTCTAATAACCCCAGTCTGTATCGTTGCCAAGTTTATTGTGGTAAAACTTTTAAAAATTACTCAGGGTAATAAATCTAGTAGATTTTAAGACTTAACAGAATTATTTTTAATATAATTTCTAAAACTGGAAGCTTTCCATTGAAATCTATGAGCCTGTCTTGGCAAATGAAAATTAAAAGTAATGTAGTGTCCATTTCGGTGATATCTGAACGTTTGAATAGTAGTTTTTCACCAGATGATTTAGCTTATTCTGTTCTTAAACCATGGTTTTTTGCCAAGTCTTTAGTTAATCATACTAATGTACAATCAGCTGCAATAACTTAATAAAAAGTGTGTGTGCCTATACCATTACTTTATGGTGTCTAAAGTAAATATTATGATAGATTTTGTTTTATCAGACACACACATAAACATAGTGCAAATATTGAACTTTTGATATATATTGTCCTTAGGCAAAGGAAATTGTTATGGGTTGGGTTGTGTCCTCCTGCCAATATATACATATGATGTCCCCCCAAAATGTATACATACACTTTGAATAATTATAAAGGCAGTGTTTATTAAAGTGAATTTCATTTTCAAAATTGAACTACTAGCTGTTAAAGTGTATATATATTTTATATATTATATATATTATATTTTTATAAAAGTATATGCAAATTAGGATATATATATATATATCCTAATCCCCAACACATCAGAATTTGGCCTTGTTTGCATTTATATGTAAGAATTCTTTCTTCTTAAAAAAAAAGTCTCTCCAAAAAAAATAAGAGTCCACTAATCTGGACCTGTCCCAGATTAACTGACATTTCCATATTTTAAAAAATAATTTGATTGAAAAATATTTTAATACTCAGATTACTCAAGTAGTAAACAAAATTTAATTCTCTATAATGTCTCATTGAATATTTTTAAACTTTTCATAACACTTAGTCATTGTGAATATACCTATATTTTTTCATGAAAATACAGAAACACAAAAAAACTTTAACTCAGGTTTTCATAAAATTGGTATAAAGTAAAAATAAGATTGTTAAGTGCTAAATTATAATAAAATAAAATTTATATATAATGGCGGAGCAATAATAGAACAACTTGCAGTACTTATATTAGGAATTCTATTTAAACAAAATTGTACTGTAACTTATCAAAAGTGACATAACTACATATTTTAATGGGAGTATCAACCTAAGGGCAAAACAGTAATGATAGATGTGCAGTGCTCAAAATCCATCACATGGACCATATTGGAACAATGTAAAATAAGAGCATAGCAAATTTGTAATTTTCTTAATAGATCAACACATCAGACTCCTTAATGAGCAAGGAATCATTTCCCTAATTTTGCAAATTCTATAATTAACAAAGTATAAATTGCAAGAGTAAGGACATGGCGTGGCATACCTAACACATATTTAACTGCAGGCACGTCAATTATAGTTTATTTTTATTCATAGCCCAGACACCAAATATAAATAGGCTAGCCGGATAGTGGGCCAGTTGTTGGATAATTAAATGTTCATGATCAGCATGTATGTGTGCATACATATGCCCTCATGTATGTTGTGTACACTTTTCATGTGTGCAGATAGCTAATGAGTATGAAATTTCTCTCTAGTTTACATTTAAAAAGAGAAAAGAAGGCAGAATCATGAACATATAATCACATTTATTTTTAATTTTCATTTGCCAAGAAAATTGCTTTGATTTTAAGAGTTATAAATTTAAGTATTCTGTTTCAAAATTTTTGTATTTTTATATTCCAATAATTTGGCTCTGCAAGATATCATTTGAGTAGTAGGATGCAAAAGAAATGTTTGTGATTTACTCATTAGTTAGAGATGGATTATTATCATATATTTTTTTATGTGGCAACCATTCCTCCTCCTGTCTTGCTGGGAAAGCCCAAATCTGTTCCAGTATCTGCATTTTACACACATGAATCATGGGTACATTCTCATTATTTAAGTGAACCTTGTTAGTCTCTATTTACTGATATCTCTACCTCCATCTTTCTTCCTCTGTTGGAATATTTTTGATGAAAGGAAGTAACTTCATGTTGTTTTTTTTTACCACTGCATTTAGAATACTAGAGTCCTAGATCTCCAATGCATGCTAAGAAAATCAGTAATATAATAATGGCTAATAACTATTTGCGTTTATGGACCAAAGAGAGTGTGAGTCAGAAATACGGTACTTGGAAGGAAAACAATTTCTTCAAGGTCCTATTGTATGAGTGCTAAAAGCCCTGACATTTAAGGAATTCATTTATTAAACTGAGAGAGAGAGAGAGAGAGAGAGAGAGAGAGAGAGAGAGAGAGAGAGAGAGAGAGAGAGAGAGAGAGAGAGAGAGAGAGGCGGGGGGGGGGGGGAGAAAATTACCTAATGCTTTGAAGCAAAGTGATTAAACTCCAGGGTCTGTACAAACTGTAAGGTAAGACCTTTTTTCCTGACCTAAACATGATGGCTAGGGTCAAAGATCACTAGACTTAAGTACCATTTCCAATTTAAGGCATAATTTATGCAAAGAGACCTACTCTAATTTGCTAGCTGGACCCAGTTAACTCTATCTTTAAATATAGTTGAAGAGCCAATTTTCCTAACCATGGAGAAAAATCCATTTATATTCATAGAACAGGACCAGCTAATAAAGTATTTTCTGCCTGGTAGATGTCATGAATTAAGCACTATATTGCATGTACCTCTTTAAGTGCCACCACCTCAAATGTCATTTAGGTCAGAAGTAATATTGGAAACCCTCCAAAATGTAAAATAGCCGTGTGCAGCTCATAAGCTGAGTCTGGTAAATGCTAACCTTTTTGTTGAATCTGCACAAATGTTCATGCATCCGATCTAATTTTAAAGCTGTCCTATACCTAAGTTTTAGGTGTAATTCTCCTAAACAGAGCGATAAGTTATGTAATTACGTAAGAGCACTCTTCCTTTAAGTTTTGGCATATATTCCACTTTTGAAAAATTCATACTTATACTATTTTCAGAATTTCAGTCTCCAAGGCACTGGTGAAAGTTTTGTTTTCACTGGAAGAATGAAGCCTGTAAAAATGATTATCCATATTCAGATCTAGATTTTTGTGGGAATACTAATTGACATTAATAATAAGAAAATTATAAAACCTGACAAATAATAAAAGACATTGATAACATAAACAGTAAGAAATGTACCAATAACATCACTCAATGGATTACAGAAGGATGTAAATCAGCAAGAAGAAAAATGAATCCAGAGGAAAGGATTATAAGATAAGAAAAACAATAAGCATAGAAATGAACAAATAAATTCTTAATCTTTCTAGTTTGTATCTACATATTTTAAGTGCCCTAGAACAAGTTTGTTGGGTGACCATTAGCTTATCAATATGGAAGCAAAAGTAGCTGAACGGTGTTGGCTATCTGCCCTGTATAATAAGAAATATAATGGTAGCCATTTGGGATTCTCCCAAACCCTTGAGAAAAAAATAGACCAAAAAGCTGCATGCCAAACCTGCCAATAGCAGAGGCTATATTATTCCAAATCGTCCATCTATTCCCCATGAGAGGAATAAGTTGGACCATTGGAAAGCTGTGAAGTTGCATGCTATTTGTAAATTGATTTTGCATTTTTTACCACAATAGTGGTAGATTATTTTCTTACTTTTGTTGGCTTCTATCCCCCAAGTTTATCTGATTTCACTTTTGTGTCAGAGTCTTATTTTTTTTTCAAAAGACTTATAAAGATCAGATTTCAAAACCCACAATTACCTTTGTTGAGGAAATGTGGTTGAGGCCATTGAGCATTGTGCCATTCTTTGTCGCTGATGTAAAGGACCACCCCACCAAAAAAAAAAAAAAAAATCAGGAATAAATCCTTGAAATCTTAGCTTCTCTAAAACACAATGTTTTTACTCTGCAAGCAATGAAAACATTATTGTTTTTCTTAACCTTTTCATTTAGACTGTTAGTGAGCTAAAATTCAAATGTGCAACGCAGCAGCTGGTGTCCTAATCCGCATCTCTATCTCCTTAGATGTATAACTCCTAATCTGTGCTCTGTGCTTCCTTCTGATCTTATTTATTCTTTTTGAAAAGTTATTTTCTATATAAATTGTTCAAATCATTTGTGGCATAAAATTGGATTAGTGATTGGTTAATTTACTTTAAAATGCATTTAATGTGAGGGTAGAAGATGGTTGAAATCCCCATCTCATGAGGGGGGTCCTAAGGAGGAGCAGCTCAAGACTTTAGGTAATAGCTTCAGCGGTGAAATTTTGCAGGTGCTAAAATGAGTTAGTTATTGCAGATACTCCTGTGTGAATCAAGCTAAGAACTTGCATGCAGGCAAGAATACGAGGCAGATAAAATATACAGATGGCAATTCATATTAAATAGTTTTAACTGAAGTATGTTCTATCTTTCTTGAATGAGGGTTCCATCCTAACTTGCTTCCATTTACTTAAACTGGGAAATTCTGTACCGATTTTTATTCCTGTTTCTTCCTTTCTGTCTCCTCTCAATTGGTCTTTTATGGTGTCTCACTTCCTGTTCGGCATCCGTTACATCACCACATCTGCAAGTACAAATGTTATGCTTCTCTACCAGATTAGCATCGTAGATCTCTAACATGTCTCCTACTTCTGCCAGCTCAACTTCACACTACATATTGTTTCCAGAATCTTTTTTTTAAAGAACAGCTCCAAATCAGGTATCTCAATGTGGCCTGCTATTTCCACAACACATGATCTTTCTGTCCCTGGCATAAAAGCCTTTTTTCTGCTTTTCAAAATAAATTGAACCTGCTTCTGACCCATATCATCTCAGATACTTGCATACCACCTCCCCCACCAACCCCAGGAAGACTTTCCTTCAGAAACCAACATGGCTCAGTCCTTCATGTTGCTGCAGATATGCTTTTAAATATTTTGTTTTCTGAAATGTCTTCCTTGAGCACATCACGGAAATCAGCAAAACCCCACTGCCACACTCAAGCTTTCCTGCCAAAAAAACCAAAAAACACTTGTCATTAACTAATAGGTTAAATATGTTGTATTTGTTTATTGTTGTGTAAATAGATGTCAGTGTTATTGTCTATAGACTTACACACTTTTATCTCTATTCATACTTTTAAATATATATATATATATATATATATATATAATAAAAGAGTAATATGCAAATTGACCATCACTCCAACACACAAGATGGCCCCCCCATGTGGTCAAAGATGGCCAAACCCATATGGACACAAGATGGCTGCCACAAGATGGCCAGCAAGGGAGGATAGTTGGCTGGGACCAGGCCTGCAAGGGAGGGCAGTTGGGGGTGATGATGCCTGCAGGGGAGGGCAGTTGGGGGGAACCAGGTCTGTAGGGGAGGGCAGTTAGGGGCAACCAGGCCTGCAGGAGAGGGCAGTTGAGGGGGAGTAGGCCTGTAGGGGAGGTCAGTTAAGGGTGACCAGGCCAGCAGGGGAGGGCAGTTGGGGGTGATGATGCCTGCAGGGGAGGGCAGTTGGGGGCAACCAGGCCTGCAGGGGAGGGCAGTTGGGGGGAACCAGGTCTGCAGGGGAAGGCAGTTATGGGGGACCAGGCCTGCAGGAGAGGTCAGTTAGGGGTGACCAGGCCAGCAGGGGAGGGCAGTTGGGGGCAACCAGGCTGGGAGGGGAGGGCAGTTAGGCATGACCAGGCTGGCAGGGGAGGGTAGTTAGGGGTAACCAGGCTGGTAGGAGAGTGTAGCTGGGGGCAATTGTGCTTAGAGGGGAGCAGTTAGGTGTCAATCAGGCTGACAGGGGAGTGGTTAAGGGTGATCAGGGTAGCAGGCAGAAGGGGTTAGGGGCAATCAGGCAGGCAGGCAGGCAGGCAGGAGAGCTTTTGGGAGCCAGCAGTCCTGGATTGTGGGAGGGATGTCTGACTGCCCATTTAAGCCTGATCCCAGTGGGTCTCAGATTGGAGAGGGTGCAGGCTGGGCTGAGGGACACAACACCCCCCACCCGGCGTGCATGAATTTCGTGCAACGGGCCTCTAGTGTGTGTGTGTGTGTGTGTGTGTGTGTGTGTGTGTGTGTGTGTGTGTGTGTGTGTTTGTAGATTGATTGATTTTAGAGAGGAAGAGAGATAGAAACATCAATGATGAGAGAGAATATTTGATAGGCTGCCTCCTGTGTGCCCCACACTGGGGATTGAGCCCACAACTGGGCATGTGCCCTGACCAGGAATTGAACTATGACCTCTTGGTCCATGGGTCAGTGCTCAACTGCTGAGCCATGCTGGCTAGGCATCTAGTCATACTTTTTTTTTTCCAGGAAAAATCACAGATTTCCCCTGTTCTTCAAACAAGCTCTGTCTACCTCTTTTCCATATTTTACTCTATTTACTGGTGTCTTCCCTAGAAGACAACGTATTGAAATTATTTTAATTCAAGTCACATTTCTTGATAAAACTTTTCCTGAATTTTTCCATCAGTTCTCATAATATTAAAAATTATAAGATGTTCATAGCACTTACTGTTTTATAATAATTTTTTATCTTTCTTTATGCCTTTTAGTAGATTATAAATTCCTTGGCAACAATGCAAAACACTAAATTTGGTTATAATTCTTGGAGCTTCTAAGACAAATGATAGTACTAAAATGAATCTAAAATATTTGAGCAGTAAGTTACAGAAAAAGTAACTGTTTAATTTGCAATGTTATTTTAAACACTACGGGAATATGTTAAATTGACTTTTCAATGTTAAACTGAGGATTTTTAAAAAGTTGAATATTCAAAATTTTATTAAATATTTACTAATTTCAATTGAATCTCAACCAGGCATTGTGGAAAAAAAAATACACACACACACACACACACACACACACACAAGTCTGCGGTAGGAAAAATAATGTATCCCAAACATGTCCAGGGCCAAATATCTGAAACTTCTGAATTTGTTACATTTTATGGCAAAAGAGACTTTGCAGCTATAATGAAGGTTAGGGAGCCTAAAATAATATTATCCTGGATTATTAGAGAGAAAAAAATCTTTGCAGTGAGCCTGTAAAGTGGGAGTCACTCTTCTGCTCTTATCTATAGTGTCTATTTTTTTTTATGTGGACACCAGCTATATCAGATGAGGATACCATGCTTATGACCTCATTTTACCTTAATTGCCTCCCTAAAATTTGTATATACAAATAGTTACATTGTGGGTTACAAATTTAAAATATTAATTTTGGGGGACACAACTCTGTCTATGTCAACAGAATTTGTGGAGTTTTCACATTTTGAATGAGAGCAAAATAAGTCAGTGATGCCTGGACTATTTTTGGCCGAATAAATTAAAATAATTATGTTTTGATTAATTCAGATGAAGAAAAATGTAGGTAGAGTGGTGATTGTTGTGAGAAAGTGAGTTGACTTGTTGATTTAGTCATTGTGTATTGAATGGAGATACTGAGTAGGCAGTGAGATATATGAATATGGTATGATGGAGGTGTCTCAGCTGTTGAGATAAATGTGTGAACAGTCATGGTATGGAGAGCAGTTAAAGTCTCTAGATGTTGTAAAATCATCAATAGACTGAGAGGAAATAAAATTGGGAGAAGTGGGCAGACTTTTCCTTGGAGCATTTGGGGTTATGGGATCAGGGATATAAGGAAGAGCCATCAAAAGAGGTCAAGAAGGAAAGGCCAAGGAATTAAGTCACAGTAAACTGAGAAAAATGCAGTGTACCAGAAGACAATTGCATAAAGTATTTTTCTTGATCGGAAAATGTTCCAATTGTTATGGGACTTCCAAAAATAGTATTGACTGGTTTGTAGAGAAAAGAAAAAAATTCAATGTCAGGTATCCATTAAATATCCTATTAATATAAATACTGATGTGCTATGCAGGATATTCTTTAATATTCAAACAAGATTTAACTTTTTAATTAATTTTTTAAATCTTGAAAATGCTTGTCTAGTTTTTTTTTCTTCTATAAATCAAGGTAATCAGCACCTGACACTTATCGTGATAATAAAATTGAGAAAATTTTGTTCATAACTTCTGGTTCAATAAACATGAATAATGTGTCAATTCTACTTATTAATAATTCTGCAAATACAATAGCCTAATGTAGTACAAACCATTCAAGACCTGAATAAGACATATGTGTATTAGAGCTCCTTTTAAAGACTCTTCAAGAGAGATATGCACATAAATTCATATTTTTATTAGCTGGTATTTCATGATAAAAGAGCATATTCTCAGAAAAATTTAAATGTTTCTATAAATAATTCTATCTGTTCCTCTATTTTTACAATTATTATATATTCAGAACAACTCTTATGTTTTCCCTTTCTCCCTTTTTACATAAATTTTTCCCTTCATATAAAAATGCAAAAGATACTGTTTGGCTGTATGAATAATACTGGGGTTACCAAATTATATCCAACTTGTGAAGCCTTGGGATATAACCACCTCTGTGAATGAATGAGATTGTTTTTAGTTAGGAAAGCAAAACTTTTAAATTGAGCCTAAGGAGTGGAAGAAGAAAATGCCATATATATATATATATGCCATATATATATATATATATATGGCATTTTCTCCCCCTTTATACTGTTACTAGAGGCTCAGTGAATGAAATTTCTGTACTGGCGGGGAGGTGTCCCTCAGCCTGGCCTGCACCCTCTTGCAGTCCAGGAGCCCTTGGGAGATGTCCTACTGTCAGCTTAGGCCCGGTCCCCACCACTACGTTCGCCAGACATGAGCCCGGCTTTTGGCTGAGCGGCGCTCTCCCTGTGGGAGCACACTGACCACCAGGGGACAGCTTCTACATTGAGCATCTGCTCCCTGGTGTTCAGTTTGCATTATAGCAACCAGTTGTTCTGCTGTTTGGTCGATTTGCGTATTAGCCTTTTATTATATAGGACTAGGGGCCTAGTGCACGAATTTGTGAACCTTGAAAAGAACTTGGCCCATCCTCCACGCCCCTGCCTAGCCCCTCTCACCATGGCCCCTGGTCCCCTGTCTGCCGGCAGCCCCGCTCCCACCACTGCTGGCCCTGCTCACACCCACTGATGGCACAGAGCAACTGGGGTTGTGCCAGCAGCAGGGACAGCACTATCAATGGGTGCAAGCAGTGGCTGCTGCCCTGATCGCCCCTCAGGAGCAGGGGGAGGTAGAGAAGCCCTCAGGGGCGATCGGGCAGGCAGCCACCGCTCACACCCACTGACAGCACCAAGTGATTGGCATCAGGCCCATTCGTGTATGCAAGCAGCTGCTCTGGTGCCAGCTGTGGGTGCAAGCAAGGCTGGTGCTGGTAGTGGGTGTGAGTGGGGCCTGGTAGTGGGTGTGAGTGGGGCCGGGGCCAGCAGCAGGTGTGAGCACCAGGTGGACTGTGGCATGTGGGAGCAAAGAATTTTCAGTAACTACCAGAGGCTCTCCCCACTGACAGCGACCAGTGCCCTGCCTTGATCTGACGCCCCCGCTTACCTGCTCCACCATCCCACCAAAGCCTACACTCGCCATGTTTTGCACACGCCCTCTGTCGCAGCTGATGCCTGCCATGTTCTGTGTGCATCCCCTGGTGGTCAGCACATGTCATAGCAACTTATTGTTCAATTGTTCAGGTGTTTGGTTGTTCTGCTGTTCGGTCTATTTGCATATTAGGGTTTTATATATGTAGTTGGCTCTGCATTTCTAGTCATCATTTGAACATAGAATTGCATACAGCAAAAACATTTTTCTACCTTCTACTTTTAGTTAGTAAAGAAACATTTCCCATAATTCCATCAACTGACTTCCTTTAGCTGAAATCTGGGAGCTATATTTTGATTTCAATGCTGATCACTGGAAAAGATGTTACATTCTTTGAAAATTAATCTCTGGAGGATGACCACATACCTCACAATTGGGTATCTTGCCTTGAGCTGCCTCTATCCTTACCAATGAGACATCAGGTGCCAGCTAGAGACACTGATTAATTCTACTTGAGGAGTTTTTACTTTCACACATCAATTCTTTCTTTACATTAATTCTTTACATTAATTTTAAAATGGTAGAAGCACTATGATTTTCTATTTTAGAAAGTCAAGTAAAAATTCCAAATGTAAATATAAATTTGTTAATTTTATTTTCAAATATGCTGAGCCTTATATAAATACTGCACATTTTAATCATTTCATTTCCTTGAAATTGAATTTAAGAAGTCTTAGCCTCATTTTATAAACCTCTATAGAATAATTTTCTCAAAATGTACTGCCACTATCCAGAAGGGAACTGCAGTAAAATGCCATTGGCAGTATTTAACTAAGTCAAGCATTGAATAGCACAGACAATCTCTTAATAATAGCTGGATGAATGTAACATTACCAACAGCTCCTTCAGTTCATCACAGAGAAAGCAGTATAAGTAGTTATGTTATTTTTATCATATCAACACATATAAATGTCTATTTGTCATGGATACTTGATCTAAGAAAAGACAAGAACACAAGGTAGACATTTTCTTCTTAGAAAGGATGAAATTTATTCTTGCTATATGCTAATTCTGAAAAGGTATTTGGTCAACCAGAGTGATTATTCTATTGTTGACTCCAAATTAGTTTTTATTTTGTGTTGCAACGTGTATTATATTTCATTCATAAGAAGCATTTTCAGTAGAACAAAATTATTATTTGGGAATAGGTGAAATATTAAGTCTCTGATTAAAAAGATTATGTGCCCCAAATTTTTTAAATTGATTTTCTCTCTCTGTACACACACACACACACACATACACACACACACCAATTCCTCATGTCATAATCCATAAAAAGAACATAGATTATGTCATATTGGGGGATCAATATAATTCTATAATATTTCATTTGGTTTTTAAAAGTACAGTTATTTTTTTGCACATTGTGTTTACATGATCATTTCTCCTTTCATTTAGGTGCCCCAATTTTCTAAAGAAAAGACACAGAAATATTTCAAAAATTCTAAAAGATATAGATTTAGCAATTGACTTGAAATTCCTTTCTAAGTTATTCCTTTTTAAAAATCAATCTAAAAGAAACACTGTCATTACACATTATAGACAAAAATAGTCATTTCAGTTTTTAAGCAATAAAACTTTAGAAAGAAGCTAATTAACAAGCAATAATGGATTTGCTAAATATTAAGATACACAGTATATGGATCTATCTAAATAAATTTACACAAGCATTTCCATAGCTGATGCACAGAAACGGGATTAGAATAGTTCATAGCAACCTGTGCTAAGAGTAATGACAGAATAAAAATGGGAGCTAGGAAGGGGATTGTTGATTTATACTACTTGAAAATTTTCAGCAATAATATATATTCTGTTGAAATGTTTTGGGATTGTTTTGAGTGACATTTCAAAGGCAAAACTAGAGAAGTGGCATTTATCCCTTACTTTTATTTATTTATTTTAATTTTTCTTTTTAAAAAATGATCTTACATTGACTTGCCCCTCTTTCAATCCTACTTAGAACATAAGAAGTTTTTGTTATGAATTGCTAATTTACATTTTGCTCAACTGGTATTTGGCCAAGCATCAACCACAGAGAACCCCCTTTTTATCACTTGTTTGGTTTTCTTTGTAGCATCTTTGGTTTGTATGAGAATCTAAATAATAATTCCCAAGGCATTGTCTCAGAGCTCAGGCTCTTACCCTGTCCCTCTCTTAAGCCTTTGATCTGGTGTGTATCTCAGATGATGACATACGCTGGCATCAACTTTATCCTAAAGCTTAAATATAGTCAGAGTGATCATGGAAAGATCGCCCTCCAGCAATGTTGAAGCTTTGATTAAATTCAGGTATTGGTGTATTATTAAGGAGGAAAATGAAATAGAGAAAAAAATTTTAAACCCTTTCTACATATAGTATAGAATTAATTTCTGGTTAAAAAAATTAGTGTTAATTTTCACCATTACCTTGTGTTAGAGCAATTGAGAATTTGGAATCCAATAGTCTTATTCACCTCCAGATTTTCCCTTTTACCCTGCAACCTTGGACATATTACATACTTGGTCATTATAACTAATATATTACTACCTCACTAGGTTACTTGGGGCTTTATTTATTGATCCTGTGCTGTCATGAGCACATACCTTGGCAATTCTTCTATTAGGTTACTTTATTAAAGGTACTCTATCCTGATTTATTTGTCATCAACAACTATAAATACTATTAAGACAAAAGTTGTCAACTTAGTATTCATGCAGGTATCTTATGAAAAACAAGAAGAAAATAATAGGGGGAAAGCACATTTATAAAAAATGGAAATGTTAATCTTCCAAGACTAGATCCAATTCATTTATATCTTAGCAGGAATCTATGAATTTAAGAGAAAACTAAATATTTTCTGCATCATTGAATAAAGACAGTTTTTTTCATCAAGGAAATAATATGGAACTGAAGAGTTAGAATATCTCATCTTTTTAAAACAAAACACAATCAGTAAAAGTCTCTTAGGGATCATTCTTAGTAAAGAGTGTTGCTGCTTGAATACTTCCAATTTTAGATAAAAACAATAGAGAAATTACATTTGAATTTGGAAATATGCAAACCATAAAATAATCTGTGGACACTGTAATAAAATGTGAGTAAGTCAGAATATTCAGATATAATATTTAAAAGTTCAAAATAACTCTAAAAGAATAAGAAATGCACTTAAGCATATATTTTAAAACATGGAAGACAGAAAAGTCTCTGTCATCATTTTGTAGTACTATTATTTCAATGAATTTTCTCATATTTGGAAAAGAATAATGCAACTTACTTTTTATATTTATTCATTCAAATTACAATTATATCAAATCAAATGTTTGCCACATGTAATTCACTAGAGTTAATCACTAATAATATGATTAATGTAAAAAGTACATGGAAAGTTATTATAAAGTAAATATAAAGGGTTATATAGAAATACTAGAGGCCCAGTGCACAAAATTCTTGCACAAGTAGGGTTCCTATGCCTGGCTGGCAATCAGGGCTGATGGAGGCCTTCCGGCTGTCAGCCGGGGCCCTCCCTTCTCTGGCTGCCAGCAGCTGGCTGGGCCTTCCTTCATTCCAGGCTGCCCTCTGATGGTCAGTGCACTTCATAGCAAGCTATTGAACTCCCGGTCGGTGGAACTTCCAAGGGAACACTTTGCATATTAGCCATACACACACACACACACACACACACACACACACACACACACACACACACACATATATATATAATCTCTAATGACATATTTGGGAATTATTAACCACTCAAAAAAGGAGTACAGAAGTAATAAATTTGATACCATATATTCCTAGAACATTTAGACTGTAATTATCCCTTTCTGCATTTGAAGTTATTAAATATGTAAGAGTTTTCATAACTGGTTAACAGTACTTATTTAAAGTATGATATGGGATAAAGAAGTTTCTACAATGGAATTTTGTGTCCTCTGTTTATTAGTTATCACAAGTATCTGGTTCTTCAAAAGCTGGATTTAAAATGCATTTATAGAAGCATACCCGACTTCTTATTCTTTACTTTTCATGGCTAGTATAATTTACTCCATAAATATTATTTAAATAATTTCTGACAATATGACAGACTAACATGGGCTTCTAGTGTCTTCTCCTTGACTTAATCTAGAGAATAAAAATAGATGCAAAGATCTGAAAAATAATGGACAAGATTCTTGTGACTTTCAAAGGTGAGTTAATATAAATGGCACTGGGCTGGTGGTAGGGTGGGTCACAAGGACTCTGAGGCTGAGAAGGGTTGAGGTCCATGGAACAAGTATAGATTGTAAAGGTATTTGCCTGCTCTATGTCTAGTTTAAGGGAGAAAAAAACACCAACAGGCTCTGGAAACCTGGACCCTGGCTGGAGATTATAAAGACAATTCTTTCTGCCCAGATACTAATCCCTTTGTTGGGACAATGTGGCTATCCACTGGGTAGCCTGCGAATGCTGTCAATTTCTAGTAAATCAGTCTTAACATCTGATTCAGTTTGTTCCCTTCCTTAACTAATTAGCTACCTACACTAACAAAGTTAGCTAAAAGTATGTAATAAACAGTGAGACAACACACAAAAATAATTAGTACAATAAATAAATAAGTAGATAGATAGATAGATAGATAGATAGATAGATGTAATATACTCAAGTTGAAGAAGCAAGACAAAAATATAATGGAAATAATAATTGGATAAAGAGGTAATAGCTAAGAACAGATATAAAAACTGATTCAACTGTATAATTTTGTTAACCAGTGTCACTCAATGTATTCAATAAAAAGGAAAACATTAAAAATTAAAAAATTTCAAAAATTGAGTGAACTTACTGCAGAGTAAGTACACACATCCATGCACGCACGCACATACAGATGTATTACATCTCAATTCCTAAAAAATCAAAGATTTTTTCATATCATAAAAAAGTGAAAGATGGGTTGCTCTCAATTAAGCAACAATAAGACTTAAGGTTTACTTCTTAATACAAACAGTGGAAAGACAAAAGATTATATTCAAACATCAGGAGTGGGGGAAAAATGGCACATTTAAAGTTGCTGGAGACATTTTATAGATAAAAGATACTATAAGTGTTACCTCTTTAAATACAATAAACTTCCATGAGTCAGCTCAGAAATAAGAAAACACTGGAAAAGAAGCATATGGTTTTTAATAAGATATTTGACTCTTATTCTACCATTAATTTTTGTTATTTTAAATACAACAGTCTGATAACAAATGAGTACTTAAACATTTTAATCACAGCAGAAAAACTGAAGAGTACCAAGATTGATAACCTAAGTTCTTATGATCATTAAAATGCATCACTGAAAGAGAGAGAACAAAAATTTAAAAGACCAGTCCCAATTTGAAAGGAAATATTTCCAACTACTATAATACATAAAGAACTAATAACAAAAGTAATCTATAAGTCAATAAAAATGATTGAAAACCACAGAAGAAAACAGACTGAAGATTTGAACAGATATCTACAAAACAGGTTGTACAAATGGTCCATAAGTGTATGAAAAGTTGTCCAAATGTGTTTGTGATCATGGCACTGGAAGTTAAAACCCATTTATTATATAACTAGAGGCCCAGTGCATGAAATTTGTGCGCGGAGGTGTGTGTCCCTCAGCCCAGCCTGCACCCTCTCCAATCTGGGACCTCTCGAGGGATGTCCCACTGCCCGTTTAGGCCTGATCCTAAATGGGCAGTCGGACATTCCTCTCACAATCCAGGACTGCTGGCTCCCAACTGCTCGCCTGCCTGCCTTCCTGATTTCCCCTAACTGTTTCTGCCTGCCAGCCTGATCACCCCCTAAACACTCGCCTACCAGCCTGTTTGTCCCTAACTGCCCTCCCCTGTAGGCCTGGTCACCCTAACTGCCCTCCCCTGTAGGCCTGGTCACCCTAACTGCCCTCCCCTGCAGGCCTGGTCACCCTAACTGCCCTCTCCTGCAGGCCTGGGTCCCCCCAACTGCCCTCCCTTACCGGCCTGGTCCCTTCCAACTGCCCTCCCCTGCTGGCCATCTTGTGGTGGCCATCTTGTGTCCACATGGGGTCAGTCATCTTTGACCACATGGGGGCAGCCATCTGGTGTGTTGGAGTGACAGTCAATTTGTGTATTACTCTTTTATTAGATAGGATTGGAAAACATTTTTTAAAAAACTTAAATGGACAACTTTAGCTTGGTAAAATGTTTGAACTCTTGGAAGGTTTATCCATTGTTGGTGGGAGTATAAATTACACTACCTGGCAACTTTTAACCATCCCATATCTCATAGCCCAGCAATTCAACTGTAACGCAAGATACATAGCTTAGTTAAGTACTGTATGGGAACATTTTCAAATATCCTCACAAACATGCATTGTTTATAAAGGATTTAAACTAAAAATAGTTCATATTTCATAAAATCATGACAAAAATAAGACAGATAAATGCATTGTTATATGCTCATCCAACAAATTGGAACAGATGCCTGAATGAATGGAATGAGAAACTTTGCATATATCTTGGGGTGAAAGCTTTTCCAGAAGAAGGAATAGGTAAAACAGTTTTTTCAGTAAAATAAGAAGCAAGATTGTCAGTTGAGAGTGAGGTCAAGCAGGAGGCACCTGAAGACAGAGGAGTAAGAAATAGGAAAATGAAAGGTTTAATGGACTTGCAGTAATACAGTTGGAGTGAAAGGCATCAACAAGGGCATAACCGATGTTAGTATTTCCAGATTCAAAGTGAGACTCAGCAAGGTGGTGATGTTTTCTTAGCCACACACATTTGGCTGCCCTACTGTGGGTATGATTTGGGCGTTTTCAGGCTTGCAGCATGAAAACAGTGGCTTGTGGCAAGGTAGTTGTGGTTGCATGTGAGTGAGGTTTTATAATGATGAAAGATGGGTCCGACTCAGTAAACAGACAGTTTGGATGTTGAAGGATCTAAGCTGTTAGATAGAGAATTAGGATGTTGAAAGAAAGAATGCAGAGGACAATAAGAGTTGACAGAATTGGCAGAGTTTAAAACTTCATTACTATACATAAAAAAAGGGCAAATAAATGAGAAGTTATATTTTCTTCATTGATGAAATCATTTAACATTATGATTTTTTATTTCTTTTCACATTGAGTAATATACTAAATAGAATCCTCATAACAATAATAGCATGGCTTTACTGATGACCTCAAATAATTTATCCTATAAATTTTATGGATATTTAAAGTTTAAAGGTCCATGAATAACTGATTATCACAAATCATAACTTTATAGCTCTGGGAGTGAAATTGACAAATAATGACATAATGTGAAAGCATAGATGTATGTACACATGAAAAATTGTAACCAAAAGTGATACCAAACATCAGTAGAAAAAGCATGAATTTTTAATGAATCATTAAGAAAAAAGTTACCATTTAAAGAAAATTAGAGCTATCTATTTATGCTGTGCTATATAAAAAATGATTTAATGGCCGAAATGTAAAAGAGAAAACTGCAAGTTTAATAAAAAAAAATTTGGATAACTTATTTATTAAGAATGTATAATAAGCAAAACTATGAATTTGAATACATACATACAAATTAAGAATTTCTGTTCAACTAACAACTGTTCTGAATAAGAGACAAAAGCATAAGAAAAAATATTTGTACCATATAAGCCTAAAAAATGATTAATCTCTAAAATATAAAAAGTATTCCTCCATTTACTGGGAATAAATATTAGAAAATTAGAAATAGTGCCTTAACTATTTGGCTCAGTAGATAGAGCATTGGCCTGAGGACTGAAGGGTCCGGGGTTCAGTTTTGGTCAAGAGCACATGTCCGGGTTGTGGGCTTGATCCCCAGTAGGGGAGTGCAGGAGGCAGCCGTTCAATGATTCCCATCATTGATGTTTTTTATCTCTCTTTCCCTCTCTCTTCCTCTCTGAAATAAATAAAAATATATTAAAAAGAAAATTAGAAATAGTGAATGAATAGAGAAGAGAAATCTGTATGTCTGATAAGTCCAAAGATATTTAGGAAACTGGTGTCTAATATAGTGCTAGTGGGTGTGTGGAGCAATATAGCCAATCTGGAGATTGCCCCAGAAAAATATAACAAAATTAGAAAAATATGTATCCTAAGATCCAGCAACCTACCCTGCATATCTATATACACTGAGTGGCCAGATTATTATGATCTCTGAACACATAATAATCTGGCCACTCAGTGTATAGTCTATATAATAAAAGGCTAAAATGCAAATTGTCCCCTTGACCAGGAGTTTGACCAGCAGGCAGGTTGGCCAACCACCCATGTCCCCTTCCCCTGGCCAGGCTGGCCGGACCCCACCCATGCACAGATTCATGCCCTGGACCTCATACACACACACACACACACACACACACACACACACACACACACATAAACACTGAGTGACCAGATTATTATGTATTCAAAGATCATAATAATCTGGCCACTCAGTGTATATAAAAGACAAGCGACCAGAATGCTGGCCAACCTCCCATGGCCCCTACCCCCCTGCCGGCCCCACCCCGAGTCATCCCCTACCATCCTGATTGGGGGCGAGGCTGGCAGCCAACCTCCAACGCCCCCTCCCTCCAGCTCTTTCTGAAGGCCCCCATCGGGCCTGCTGGCTGGATGCCACCAGTGCATGAATTTGTGCACTGGGCCTCTAGTATATAAATAAACACTCTTGTCCATAGAGAAACTTTACAGACATTTCTCTTTGAGTGTAGTTTTGGGAAAGTCCTTATTGGAAACAGTGTGCATTTCCTCACTTCTGGAAAGTGTAAGATAAATGTGTTAAATGAACACGTAAAAAAATTAATAAGCAGAAATCTCATTTAAAGTGAAGTGGAGTGGCCAGAAGGGGCAGTGCTCATGTCCTGTGTATATTGGAAAGCACAACAGGAAGAACTCTGCATGTTACAAGCCTTCCCAACTTCCCTTTTCTGCTCCATTCAATAATTTTCTCTATAAATTCTCTTCTTTGTTTTAGTGGACATGAATGTAGCTCACCACTGTTGCAATTCCTTATTGTTCTCAAGTAAAACTAATTTTGATGGAGAAATCTGGCTAACTTTTTGCTTATGTTCAACATATTCAGTGGCCTGTATAAGGATTAAAAGATTCCTGGGGAGGGCCAGAGGGAGGGGAGGGCAGGGTCTGGGTGGAGGGGGGCAAAGAGGGAAAATGGGGGACATCTGTAATCATGTCAACAATTAAAATTAAATTAAGTTAAAAAAAAGAAAACCCCTAAAACTCTGAGGCTGGTGAGCAAACATATGTGGCACCCACAGATCCCATTGAGCTCTCTGTTTTCTCACCAACCTTGGGGTTTGAGGGTAGGTTTTCTTCTGGATTCTGGCTTTTTTTTTTTCTTTTCTTTTCCCATTTTGAAACTCTCCAGACATTATCTGGGATCTGTTCAGGAACTTTTCACTTTTTTTTGAAGGCCTTCTTCTGTGAGTATTTGTTTTATACTTCAGCCCGACTCATTAGGGATCAGCCTTTGTTAGCCTTTGGCCAGATTCCTGCAGGAACCAGACTGTCTCAGTGAAACCGGCTCAGTTCCAGCCCGACTCCTCTTGCACCTGGGACCTGGTTGTGTCTCTGAAATGGTGCTGCTCAGCCTTTGGTTGACCCTTAGAGCTCAGACTGTTTCTCTGAAACTGTGCTGCTTCATGCCTTCAGCCCAAACTGTTCTTAGTGAAACTGGCTGATGTTAGTGGGCAGGCTGCTTGGGCCAAGAAAAAAGCCTTAAAAATGTATCCAAGTTATTGAAATACTTTCAGGATCCCTCTCTCCAGGGACCTCAATTGATTTTTATATATAAACTAGAGACCCGGTGCACAAAATTTGTGCATGCGGGGGTGTCCCTAAGCCCAGCCTGCACCCTCTCCAATCTGGGACCCCTCAAGAGATGTCCTACTGCCCGGTTAGTCACATCCTGGTAGGATTGGGCCTAAACGGGCAGTAGGACATCCCTCTCACAATCCAGGACTGCTGACTCCCAACTGCTCACCTGCCTGCCTGATCACCCCCTAACCACTCCCCTGCCAGCCTGATTGATGCCTAACTGCTCCCCTGCCAGCCTGTTTTCCCCTAACTGCCCTCCCATGCAGGCCTGGTCACCCCTAACTGCCCTCCCCTGCAGGCCTGATTGCCCACAACTGCCCCCTCTTGCAGGCCTGGTCTCTCCCAACTGCCCTCCCCTGCCGGCCATCTTGTGGTGGCCATCTTGTGCCCACATGGGGGCAGCCATCTTGTATGTTGGAGTGATGGTCAATTTGCATATTACTCTTTTATTAGATAGGGTAGAGGCCTGGTGCATGGGTGGGGGCCAGCTGGTTTGCCCTGAAGGGTGTCCTGTATCAGGGTGAGGGTTCCCTTGGGGCGTAGGTTGGGTTGACCTGGGTGAGAGGCCTGTGGTGGTTTGCAGGCTGGCCACGCCCCCCAGTGACCCAAGCGGAGGCCCTGGTATCTGGTATTCATTTATCTTCTATAATTGAAACTTTGTAGCCTTGAGTGGAGACAAGCCTCCTGTTCGCTCTGTGGCCACAGCCATTTTGGTTTGGTTAATTTGCATACTTGCTCCTGATTGGCTGGTGGGCATAGCTTGTGTGTGTAGCAGAGTGATGGTTAATTTACATATTGCTCTTTTATTAGATAGGATACCAGGCATCTTCTCATGCACATCTCTAATTAAATGAACCAATATTACCAAAGGTAAGCTAGAATAGCATTGGCCATTATACAGAACTCATGAAATCCCCCTAATTACTTTTTTAAAAATGGAATTGGACAACTAGAGCTCTGAAATATGCAAAGCTGAATGCAATGCCTATTTTGCCTGATATTGTGAGGAGTCAAAAATTGTCTCTTTGTAGAATAAATTTTAAGAATAACTGAGGCAAAAACAAGTGTTTAAAGAAAGAAATAAAATTATTTTTGAAACCTCCTGCTTCCCCTCTCAGCTTCTGTCTCTGGAGCTCTTTTCCTCTTCCTTTGAACATATCAGTAGCTGTCCCTTTAAAATTAAACCTTCTGAGGATCCTAATAATACCCAGATATCTTATGTTCCCTGGACTAAAGCTGAACTTCAAACCTTCGTCAACATTTATCCAAAGTAAATGAGGGTTCCCAAAGAATTGCTGAGGAATTGAATATAGTCATTCAGATTCATCAACCCAATTCTTAACATATCAGCTAACTCTCATGCTTGTCACTAAACCCAGGCTTAGCACTGGATGAAACTGCTGATTGAGTAGATTCTGAAAGGTATTTAGCATTATCTTCATAGGTACTTATCCCACTGACTTCTTTGTCAGATGGCCAGGCTCATGCAATTGCTAACTGCCTTCAATGGACAATTTTAGGACTTTCCCAAAGTCAGCTCATTGCAATAGAATTCAAGCTTGCTTACAAAAGCCTGATGAAACTGTTCACAATTATTATCATCAACTTTAGATTGCTTTCATTGTTTAACAATGAGAAAGCATCTGCTGTGGTAGAAACTAAAAGAAGTGTATTCTGTGTTTTTGTATTTAAATGTAAAAAAAATTTAAATCCCTAGACTTGCACTGTAACAATTCCCTGAAAAAGACTAGATTTAATGAGATTAACAAATCAGTATCTCTGCGAACACCAGTTTATAGTGTACTCCTAGTAATTTTAAACACGTACTACCAATAGAAATATGGTTTTAATAAAGCACAAACTATATTTTCTTCTATGGAATAAATTAAATTTAACTATATTTATTATTGTAGGTTTCACTGTACAGTTAATATTTAGAAACACACCGACCAGTATGAGTTTTTCAGTTAGAATTATTCTCAAATAATGAAAGTTAACTTGCACTTTTCTTTCCCACTTTTAAATTGCTTTTTCTCTTGTCTTGAACTTGAATTTACAAATGGCAGGATCTCAATAGAGGTAGAGGGTTATTTCCCACAAGACCTGGCTAATTTATAGCTTTCAACACACCAATGACCCCTACAATTTGGCAGTTGCTTCATTAATTTCACTACACCTGCTCCATTTATCTTACAAAAAAAGACAGATAAAGGTGCAGTCTTCTCTCACTGCAGCTATTGTCAAGAAAAGTACTTCATGTCTTTCTGAGGTAAATTGTAACCAGCATCATGGAGAACAGAGACAGTAGTGTTGGAGGAATGTTTCCAGTTTGTCAGTGGGAGGCAGAAGGAAAGTTTGAATGGCCACAGTTTTGAAATGTTCCACTCTGAAATTCTGTGCCTATTCAGAGAGGACTTCAGTTTTCACCAGGGCTGCCATCTGGTTCATACAATTTAGAATTATAAAATAAAAGTAGTCCAAAAAAATTTCAAAAATAATGTTTTCTCATACTGAATGATAAATTATATAGCCACCCTGATTATCGTCTGGCTGGCTAGCTAACTACTAAAATGGAAAAAAGAAATTAAACACAATTATAGTCCACCTAACTTTTTATATGTTTATAATATCCAGCAATTTATTTTCATGAAATATGGACTGTAATTTCAATGTTTCTAGCACCACGGAAACAGTACTTTATCAAGAAGTAGTTCATTAATTAAAAATAAGATATTTTAATGTCCATTTAGGAAGTCATTAATTTAGTTTGTTGACTATCTAAGCACTTTTTTATTCTGTTATTTTGTGCAGTTATTTCTATCTTTATACACTATAGGCTCCATAAAAACAAATGCAATTTGCATTTTATTCTTCTTTTATGGCAAACAGCTTGAATTCCCAGTCTGTGGTTGATGAGCAGTAAATCTTAAAAATAATTAACGAAGCTAATAAAAATACAGTAAGAGCTTTTAAGAATTTACATATTGACATATAACAATTGTGAAAGTAAACTTGAATTAGATATAGGTTTCCTTCCAGATATTATTACTTATTTTAGTTAGTGTAGATTAATAACAGTTGGTGGTCATTGCCAGATCTGTGGGTGTTTAATTGTTCTGGTAAGATCTCCATGCCAATGTGGCCAAGAGAAATATTTCACTTACACAGAAGTTGTTTCCAGTATTCTGTTTACCCGGATATATCATGGTGATGAATGCATGTCTTGATATCAAGGGAGACTGACTAAGAAAATCTTATAAATGACATTGCCACCATATCTTTCTGCTATCATGTGTGTGTCCATCTGTTTATCTATCTTCTAACTTTTTAATGTATTTCCATCAGAAGATAGGAGGTCTTTTCTTAAGTGAGCTCATAATTCTTAAATAATCTCACGACACATAAGTAATTATGTGAGGTGATGGCGGTATTAGCTAACACTACACAGGTAATCACTTATAATATATAAATGTATCAAATCAACAATTTTTTCACCTAAAATTTACCCACTATTATATGTAAATTATATCTCAATAAAGATGGAAAAAGATAAAATATCTTCTCTTAAGAATTTTTCAGTTCTGTTTTTTCAGAAGTAAAAAGTAATTTCCCAACTTTTTTTTTTTGATAAAAATTCTGTTGGAAAGAAAAATGACCAGACCTGATCGGTAGCTAAAGTAGGATATTTTAACTGATTTTAAATATTGCTATATCTCTTTTGTTGTCTTATCTTGTTATTGACCTTTTTTTATCTAACAGGGATGAATTTATGGATATACATGTCAGACATTTGGTGAAAGTAATCTCAAGTAGTTTGGATAATGAATCATCAGAATTTTTTCCCCCCTGGAAAATGAAATAATTTTTCAAGGATCCAACACAATTGTTACCTTAAAATTATCTCAATTTTATTGCAATCAAACATAGTGAATTATTAGGATCATCTAAAGCTTTTTCAATGATAGCTTGTACTTTTAGTTTATGTAATTACATGGTAGTCATCATAAGTAGCATAAGGATAAAAATAATAGAAAAAAAAGTTGAGTATGTTAAACGTTGAATAGGGCTGTCAAATTTTTGTATTCCCTTTCTATAAAGTTTAGTGTAATAATTTAATGAAATCTATAAATGTTACAAAATAATTTTCATGGGAAAATGTATCTAATATGTTGAAGTCCAAAATAGCAGTGATAGCAAAGAAGATTCTAATTTGAGAAATACTCAGCAGGTTCATGAACTTAAATGAATTCATTTTGAAACTAATAATATAAATGAACCATGAAAATGTATGATGCTGTTTGATAGATTTTTATCTCAGTTATAGGAAAGATTTTCCTATCCTTCTTACTCATAATTTTAAACTTAAAAAGTGGTATAAGTGCTTATTAAAATATTATGAATTTAAATACTAAAATGAGGAACATTTTAAATTTATAAAATAAAAAAGGAGCTAATTTAGTTAATAAAAATAAAACTTAGGTTAGATAAAGTGCCAATAATTTACATAAAATATTTTTAAAAACAAACTATCTTTTTTTCAGATAAGAAAAGAGACAGGGACAATTAAATATGTCAGTAGGAGCCCAGCTTCACCAGTAACTTAAGAATTGTTGAATTCGAATTACAATTAACTAGGTATTAGAAGCCATCTTGTGAGGGTGTGATGGTCAATTTGCATATTATCTCTTTTAATTTTATTCAAAATTACCTTGAATAAAGAGTACTACTGTTATTCTTACAATTTCTGAACATTTGATAAATACTAGTAAAATAGAATAATAATGGTTTCCAAAATACTCACTTTATTATTGTTGAAGTAAAGTTGGATATTATAACTTGGAACAGACATCAAATAGACCTGCTAGCTCCCCCCTCTTCAATGGCATCCTTGGGACAGAACCTTCAAGAGAGATATGAGTCTATATTGTAGACAAGTCTATTCATGTCACTGTCTCCTACTTGGCCTAGCAGAAATACATAGAAATGCATGGGAATGTTTGCTAGCCTGATCTACTCAAAGTGCAGGAGTTAAGAGATAACTTGCTCCTCAAGCAATCGGAGTGAAGTAAATGTTTCCCTGCCATATCTGTAAAAAAAAAAAAAAAAAAAAAAAAAAAAAAAGAAAGAAAGAAAAAAGAAAAGAAAATGATAATGCATGATGATAAGTGTTCTACCTATTTGGAGTTAATTTTAATATTGTCAAATTCAAAGTCAATGATACTGAATATCCTAATACATGTTACAAATAGTACTTATCTTTGTGATACCTTATCTATTATATATACAGTTCTTATGTGCAATAAGCTTGGGTGTTTTTTTTAAAGAAACCAAATATTTAGAATAGTTTTTAGTCTAAAATGGAAAAATAATCTATCTTTACATGTGAAATTTTACTTTCCACAGATGGTTTGGCTTAATAAAATCATTTATCTATTTCGACTTGTTCCCCAGTTTCTATATAGCTAAATAGTTATCCTATATAATAAAGAGATAATATGCAAATTGACCATCACACCCTCACAAGATGGCTGCCTACAACCAGGGCAGCAGGGGAGTTAGTGAGGGACGTCCAAACAATTGAACATGCAGGCTGCATGGGGCGATCAGGCTGGCAGTGGGGTTAGTGAGAGGCGACCAGGCTGGCAGGGGGAGCAGTTGGGGGAAACCAGGCCAGCATGTGGGGGCAGTTAAGGCCAACTAGGGTGGCAGAGGGGGACAGTTGGTGGTGACCAGGCCAGTAGGAGGGGAGTAGGAGGTGACCAGGCCAGCAAGGGGGGGCAGTTAGGTGCAACCAGGCTGGCAGGGGGGCAATTGGGGGAAACCAGGCCAGCAGGGGGGACAGTTAGGGATGACCAGGTCAGCAAAGAGGGGCAGTTGGGGGTGACCAGTCTGGCAGGGGGGGCAGTAAGGGGTGACCAGGTCACCAGGGGAGGCAGTTAGGAGTGACCAGGCTGGCAGGAGGGACAGTTAGGGGCAATCAGGGTGGCATGCAGAGACAGTGCAGGGCAATCAGGCCAGCAAGCAGGGGTGTGGGCAGTAGTTAGGGACAACCAGGCAGGCAGGTGAGTGATTAGGAGCCAGCAGTCCAGGATTGTGAGAGGGATGTCCAACTGCCGGTTTAGGCCCAATCCCTGTGATCGGGTCTAAACCGCCAGTCGGGCATCCCTCGAGAAGTCCTGGATTAGAGAGGGTGCAGGCTGGGTTGAGGGGACCTCCTCCCCATGCACAAATTTGTGCACCAGGACTCTAGTATAATATAACTAGATTTTCACATTTTAATGTCAATATTTTTTAAGATTTCATTCAAATGAATTCAGAGACTTTATATTCACAACTACTTTTGAGTTAAAATACAAAAATGAAGCCAATAAAGTGAGATTTGATGGAATTTAAGAGTTTCAGAATCACTCCAAAATTTAGTTCATTGAAGCAAACTGTGTATTCTGAAATTTTCACATTAATTTATGTTACATTTTTATCTTTGAAAGTGTCTAACTGAGCTTATCAGAGGGTAAACTTTAAAAATAGATACACATTCAGATAAACTCCACAGGGAATAAAGAATGATGAAAAATAATCCCCTCATGTTCAAACTTTGAAATACATATGCATATAAAATTATACTCCCAAATATGGGATTAGTCAGAATATCAAAAATCACTTTAATTCTATAAGTATTTTTGTTTCTTTATGAAAAATGTAAAAATAGTATGGCTAATTAAGAAGTAAAGGCATTTTAAACCTTAATAAGAAGTGTTTCATTCATTTTTAGAAATTCCTCTTCTTCTACAACCAAGAAAATGCAAAACTGTGTGCAGAAATATGATTTGAATTAGCAATGGAAACTATTAAAGTGGTCCATTACTGTTATTTATCTGAAAAAAATATTTTATTACTTAAAAGTTATCAAACAGTTTGTTCTCCTTAAAGTGGATAATGATGAGGGGAAAAATAATTCCACTTTTTATTTTTAATCACCTATGCACATATAATGTTTCTCCTTCTACTATTCCTATTCTTACCATTTTTTACACAGATATACATGCATGTCGTTATATGTCTGCAACTCACCAGTTTCCTTAAGCACATTCAACAGAATTGTCTATGTTTAGACTGTAGAAACTGTTCAAAATATTCATTGCCTCTCTCTGTGATAGAAATTTACACCCATATCACATAGGCTTAAGGTATGGCCATATGACTTACAGTAACAGACTTATTTCTGAGCAACAAAGTTGGAGATACATCACTATGAATGTATCTGCTTTAATTTGTATGTTTAAGGCATTTGTATTGAAAAAGCATTTTCTTTTGAAACCATCAAAGGTGAAGAATTTCTTTTAAAGATAATAAAAATAAGAATAAATTATAGGAAAAATACAACTTAAAAAAAACACACATATACACACATCTATACTAATAAAAGGGTAATATGCTAATTAGGCCCAATCCCCCAGGAATCGGACTTAAACCAGCAGTTGGACATCCCCCAAGGGGTCCTGGATTGGAGAGGGTGCAGGCCAGGCTGAGGGACCCCCCTGTGCCCAAATTTCATGCACTAGGCCTCTAGTCTATAATAATAAAAGCAGGCCAAACAGCAGAATGGCAGTCCAGATTACCTTCTGGATGACCTTCTGGATGAAGCCAGGACTGTGAGGGCTGGCTGAGGCTGCTGGGGCAGTAAAGTAGCAGCCAAGGCAGCCGAGGCCACAAGGCAGCAGCTGAGGTGGCAAGGCCTGCAAGGGCCGAGGCAGCCGGGGCTGTGAAGGCCTACCCTTGCACAAACTTTGTGCATCGGGCCTCTAGTCTATATAATAAAAGCCTAGGCGACTGCTGCAACAGAATAACCAGAACGACCAGTTGCTATGATGCGCACTGACCACCTGGGGCAGACACTCAATGCAGGAGCTGCCCCCTGGTGGTCAGTGCATTCCCACAGGGGGAGTGGCTGCTCAGCCAGAAGCTGGGCTTATTGCTGGCGAGAGCAATGGTGGTGGGAGCCTCTCCTATCTCCGCAGCAGCACTAAGGAGCAGTGAGCCGAGCGGTAAGGAGAGAGGCATCCTGGATTGCAAGAGAGGGATGTCCGACTGTCAGCTTAGGCCTGATCCCAGCAGGCAGACATCCCCCAAGGGGTCCCAGACTGTGAAAGGGCATAGGCCAGGCTGAGGGATTCCCCCCAAGTGCACACATTTTGTGTGCCAGACTTCTAGTATCCTATATAATAAAGAGGTAATATGCAAATTGACCATCACACCCTCACAGGATGGCTGCCTATTACCAGGCAAGCAGGGGGGTAAGTGAGGGATGACCAAATGACTGAACAAGCAGGCTGCAAGGGGTGACTAGGCCGGCAGGGGGGGTTAGTGAGGGACAACCAAATGCCTGAACAGCAGACTACATGGGGTGACCAGACCAGCAGGGGTCCATGAGGGGCAACCAGACTGGCAGAGGAGCAGTTAGGGGTGACCAGGCCAGCAGGGGTCAGTTGGGAGTGACTAGGCCAGCAGGGGGACAGTTGGGGGAGATTAGGTTGGTGGGGAGGGAAGTGAGGGCTGACTAGGCTGGTGGAGGGGGCATTTAGAGGCTACCAGGCTGGCAGAGGGAGCATTTGGGGGTGATGAGGCCAGCAGCGGGGGCAGTAAGGGTTGACGAGGCCGGCAGAGTGAGCAGTTAGTAGCGACCAGGCTGGAAGGGAGAGGGCAGTTGTGAGCAACCTGGCCAGCAGCAGGGTGCATTTTATGCCAATCAGGCCTGCAGGGGGGCAGTTAGGGGCAATCAGGCCAGCATGCAGAGGCAGTGAGGGGTGATCAGGCCGGTGCAGGGAGGGGCAGTTAGGGGAGATCAGGATGCCCAACTGCCGGTTTAGGCCCGATCCTGGGTATCAGGCCTAAACCGGCAGTTGGACATCCCCTGAAGGGTCCCAGATTGGAGAGGGTGCAGGTTGGGCTGAGGGGACCCCCCTCCTGTGCACGAATTTTGTGCACTGGACCTCTAGTGTGTGTGTGTGTGTGTGTGTGTGTGTGTATATTTTAAAGTTAAAACAACTCTAAAGTCAGGTAAATATTAATGTAGTCACTTGAGATGCTGCTTATTTAAAAAACAAAAAAAGAAACTGGACAAGGTCAAGAATGTGTTAAATTTAATAAAACTAAAACCTGTCCTTGTGCCCAGTTTCAATAACCAAATAGCATCAATAATAACATAAAGATAGTCACAAATCATTTAGTTGAAAATTGTGAATGACTGTTTTAGGAGGATAACTGCATTTAGTGAGCATCTACTGCAGTGGTTCTCAACGTTTATAATGCCGCAACCCTTTGGAGAGGATGCAGGCCAGGCTGAGGACCCCTAAGACCATTGAAAAGCACAGATATTTACATAGCGATTCAAAACAGTAGCAAAATTACAGTTATGAAGTAGCAACAAAAATCATTTTATGGTTCGGGTCACCACAACATGAGGAACTGTATTAAAGGGTGGCGGCATTAGAAAGGTTGAGAACCACTGATCTATGCATGCAAGGAGCTTAATGTAGAATACCTTTTATTACCTTACTAGAGACCTGGTGCATGAAATTCATGCACTCAGGGGGGTCCCTCAGCCTGGCCTATGCCCTCTTGCAGTCTGGGAGCCCTTGGGGGATGTCCGAGAGCAGGCCTAAGCCATCAGTTGGACATGCTTAGCGCTGCCGCGGAGGCAGGAGAAGCTCCCACAACCGCTGCTGTGCTCTCCAGCCATGAGCCCGGCTCCTTGTAGGAGCACACTGACCACCAGGGGGCAGTTCCTGCAGTGAGCGTCTGCCTCCTGGTGGTCAGTGCACATCATAGTGACCAGTTGTTCCACTATTTGGTCAGTTAGCATATTAGCCTTTTATTACATAGGATTCAATTTAATCACACAATAATACATGTGTCACTGTACCATTTCAATCCATGAATAAAGAAAGTGAGGCTCAGAGGAAATACATGTGCAGATTCTGCCCACCTTTAGAAATTGTATTCTTTACATGATGCCAAATGGCCTTATCTTTAATTCCACAAGAGAACCACTAACAGAAATAGTAGGTGACCTTTGTTAAAAGAGAGTTTTGTATGACTTTGGAAAAAAACTATAAAAACCATGGCTACGTAGTGATGCTTCTATGATCCTGGGAAAAAATCAATGTCCTTTTTTGTTTCTCAACTTTGCCACTGGAGAGGACATGCTGGCCTGTGTGAGACTGACTTAGCTGAGGTTCACTTAAGGGACCTGATAAGAACACAATAAAAAATCATGTGAAGTAGCCCTTTTTGCTCGATGACCTTTCTAGCTTGTGGTTTCTTGTTTATTTGTTTTATCTAAATCTACTATTTTAATAGACACTATATTTAACAGTGTCCTTCCATTTTGGAAATAGGCTGAAATATAAATAAACTAACAAAATGAAATTTGTAAGTGGATAGTTATAAAATTCATATGCAAAATTAAATGTATTACTTGTCAATTTGATAAAATCAAATCTTAGCAAGCCGGGTCAGAAAAGTGTGTATACTAATAGAAGAACATAATAGCAATCCCAGGAAGTCAAATAACCATATATTCATCATACCTCAGCATATGCAGTTTGACCCCAAGCTTGTATTTACTTTTTGTCTGGTGTTTCATATTAATAAAAACACACACACACATTCATTTACATTTAAAAATGCCAAGGTCAGGCTTCCTGAGTACTAAATGAGAACCAGCTGTGACATTTAGAGAGGACTGCAAATTTAATAAGACTGCAAATTCAACTCAAGATATAAAAATATGGCTTTTTGATGAAGAATCTTATTTGGAATGTCTACAGGTCTTTATGTAAGAAGACATTGTTGATGATAATGCCAAATCAAGAAAAGATCACACTTTTGGAAATAGCAATACCACAACACCATCATTATCACAGAGCACCTAGAACTTACAAATTTATCTTAATTGAAAAATGTACTTTGTTCAGAAATTATTTACTTTGCACTTGATGCCTTGATTTATTGATAACATTGTATTTGTATTTGGAATTAATTTCCTATATTTAAACCAAAGACAGAGGTATTTTATTCAAAATATAAAATAATTGAGTAAAAACTGCTTAATATTTTTTCTTGTAATCTTAAAATAACCTGCTTAGGAAGTCTGCATTCACCCCATCAATGCTGACTTTCATGGCATCAAAAATGTCACTGTCATCATAAAGCAAGCAAATCAAATTGATAAATTTCAAGAGAGAAATTTGTAAAATAAAAATGCCATTTCTTAAAAATGAGAAGCAATTCTCCCTGGCACAGAAATAATCACATGCATATGACTAACGCATTGTCTCCCTGTGAAAAGCAATACCTTGCTTGGCACATATGGATGTTAAGTAAATTGAATTAGATTGTTTCTGTGTTTAATGTCAGTCAGGCTGGGCTAGTTAATGAGACAAAGTTGCTTAAGTCTATAGGTCAAATTTCCATTTTAAGATCCCTCTTATTTGATTGAATATTTCTCTTTTTCTATGATTTTCTGGTTCAATAAGTCTCCCTTCGCATGAAATATTTTATATTTTTATCACCATTTATGCCTTCTATGCCTTCTTCCACCTCCCTTAACCCTATCCCCATCCCCTGCCATTGCCACACTGTCGTCCATGTCCTTGAGTTCTCTCTCTTGTTTGTTTTTGTTATTGTTGTTGTTTTTCTCATTCCCTCAACCCTCCTAACCCCTCACTACCACTACCTCTGTCCACTCTCTATGAGTCTGTCTTTATGTTGCTTGGCAGTTCAGTTTTGTTCATTAAATTCCACATATGAGTGAGATCATAAGGTATTTGTCTTTCTCTGACTAGCTTATTTCTCTTAGCATAATATTCTCCAGGTCCATCTACGCTGTCCCAAAGGGTAAAATTTTCTTCCTTTTTATGGTAGAGTAGTATTTTATTGTTTTTTATATGTTAATCACTTCAAACAAGTAAGAGTCCACATCAGTTGCCTGAAATACTATTTATTTTTAAACATATAGATGTTTAATGTGATATAACTGTAATAATTGTTGAACTTCAACTCTCAGAAGACATTATTTTTCATTATTTTCACTTTATAAAGACTCTCTTGCCAAAAAAAGAGCAGTCTTAATCACTATGTGTGTTAATATGTGTAGGTGCTAAAGTAAGGGTGAATGGAACTAACTCATTACTTGCTATTTACTGCAAAGCAAAGTTGTGTCATAGCGTCTTACTTAATTACCGGAGGCCCGATGCACAAAATTCATGCAAAAGTACCCCTTCCTTCCCCCGGCTGCCAGCACTGGCTTCCCTCTGGCACCTGGGACCTGGGCCTCCCTAGCAGCCCCGGCTTTGTCTGGAAGGTCATCCAGTCTAATTAGCATATTACGTTTTTATTATTATAGATTACTGTGACATGAAGCTTCGGAAAATAGAAGTCATGCCCCAAAATGCAAAAGTGCAGCATGGCTAGATCAATATATAAATTTAGGATTAGAAACTTTAATATAACTCATGCACATGGAAAATTAAGTGGGACATAGATTTCATAAGTTAAAAGAACATTTTAATCGCCTATAATTGCAACACTGCTATTTGGAGCTACAACAATGGAATTAGCTTTCCTACTTAGTACTAAACTATTAATTACTGAAAATCCTCACACTGGAAATGAGTTTACAATTACTTTCATAGAAGATATGTTTATAGGGAACATGGTATTGTCTCCAAACACCACAAGGAAATATTCTTTCTCTTACCGTATCACTGTATTTTATAAGATATTATGGAATAAAATGAATGCCCTTTGGGTTATAATATATCGCTTCAAATTAATATTTACCTAACTAAACAGTAGGGATGGATAGCAAGGGTAAAACTTGTATGTCATTTAAAGAATGAATTCCGGGCTTTAATTGCGATTTACACTGCACTTTGGGAAACTTTGAGTTAAAGGGTTGTAATTTTTCTTCTTTAACAAGAGAGGTGACCTCAGCCTTCACTAAGTGCTTAGTGGAAGCATTTAGCACAGCAAAATTGCAAAAGTATCCCAAGAGAAAATGAACTGCCATTGATACCAATGTCATTTATAGAAAAAGAACCTCAAAACAATTTTACTTTAGTAAAAGAATGAAGATAGAGCTGATTAACTCTGAACTAATCAAACGAGTTGGCCAAAACACGAAATGGGATGCTCTCAAAGCTTTTTAAAAAAAAAAAAAAAAAAAAAAACACAAACAAAAGTAATCAAGAATATGTCATGATGATAACTTTTAAGGCTCTGAAACCTCTGTACACTTAGTGGAAGGTGTTATTTGAAGATATAGGTTGTCCTTAGCCTGTATTATACTTTGTACTTGCCTTTTACAATGATACCATTATAGAATTTTAAAGATTTTATACAAAAGACTTCAAATTAAGAATTTCAGAGGGTAACAAAAGACTTTAAGTTCTAAAAGTTACAAAATAAAAAAATAAAATGGTATATGAATATATGCATGGATGTATTTACTTATTTTATATGTTGCTGGGTATTATTTGACAAATGATCATATGCAAAAATAAATATAGTCAAGATCAGCACCAACAAATAAGTTGAAATGACTTAGGCTGTAAAATCTTTAGGATATGCAAAGAGAGTATATTACATTATCAATATAGATTTCTGGAGTTCCAGTTAAATTTATTTCTGTATATCACTATATTGGTTAGTGGTTATCTCATAACAAATATCAGGAAAATAAATTTGATACATGCTTTCCTTTCAATAAAGAACATCATTGAAATATATATATCCAAATCTACAGTCCTATTTTCAAATTGAGTTGTGTGGTTTTTTGTTTTTTTAATAAAATGAGTATTTGGTTTAAAATAAGAAAAAGGATATAAGCATTTCGTGATGCTTAGTAGCCTAAATTCATTTACTGAATATCCTCTGGTGATTATAAAAAAAAAACGAAGATAAGGTTCAAGATGAAAATTGTTAACATCTGTGCTGCTTAGCTATATGTCTCGTTATGCCATCCTTTATTCATAAGTAATACAAATTAACCTGAATAGATTTAAGTACAATTCTAGAAGGTTCCACAAGGGAATGACATACAGTGTTAAGGAATTCAAGAGGTTGTATTCAGTAGAACCTCAAAATGGAATTGAAACCAGCATCTGAGAAGCCATCAGAGTCCATTCTTAAGTTCCTGATGTTTTAGAGAGTTCTGCTTTCTCCAAGCACATTCTATGAACTGTAGTTTTTCTCTAGCTCTCTTATCTAGAGGAAAATGAAGTGTCTGACTCTCATAGAGCCTGTTTCAAAACTGTGAGAAACTTTATTACATTGGACCAGATTAGAGAAAATGTGTCTGATTTTCAGCTTTGCTTTTTTTAAGAGTATATTTCTTACTGATTTCAGAGAGGAAAGAAGAAAGAGAAAGAGATAGAAACATCAATGATGAGAGAGAATCATTGATTGGCTGCCTCCTGCACGACCCCTACTGGGGATTGAATCCGCAACCCAGGCATGTGCCCTTGGCCAGAATCAAACCAGGGACCCTTCAGTCTGCAGGCTAATTCTCTATCCACGGAGCCAAGCTGGCTAGAGCAAAAATATATATATATATATATATATATATATATATATATATATATATATATTCTATTTGTAATGGCTTAAACTGTTCTTCTTTACCTATTTTCTCTAAGTGGAAGCTTAATTTTAGATCCTTCGACTTTTTTTAATGTATGCATTACATACTCTCAATTTCCCTCTATGCACTGCTTTCGATGCATCCCATACTGTTGGATCAGTTGTGTTTTGATTTTCAATAAGTTCAAAATATTTAATTTCTCTTGAGACTTCTATGATCCATTTGTTATTTAGAAGTGTGCTATTTAATCTCCAAATATTTGGGGATTTCCCATCTATTTTTCTGTAATTGATTTCTAGTTTAATTTAATTTTGGTCTGGGAACATACTTTGCATGATTTCTATTCTTTTCGATTTCTTGATGTGTGTTTTGTAGCCCAGATGTGGTCTATCTTGGTGAATGTTCAATGTGAAGTTGATATAATGTGTATTCTGCTGTTGGATAAAGCAGTCTATCAATGTCAATTAGATGAAATTGATCGATGCTGCTGCTCAGGTCAGCTATATACTTACCGATTTTCTACCTGCGTAATCTATCAATTATTGAGAGAGGTATCAAAGTCTCAAACAATAATAATGGATTTGTCAATTTCTCCTTGCAATGTTATCAGTTTTTGTGTCCTGCATTTTGACACTCTGTTGTTAGGACTTTTTGAAGAATGAATCATTTTATCATGATTTTATGTCCCACTTTATCACTGATAATTTTTTGTACTCTAAAGTCTGCTTTGTATGAAATTAATATTTTCTTTAGATTAATGTTAATAGGGTTCATATCTCATCTTTTTTGTTTTTAATCTAGCTCAGCCTTTACTCTAAATTGCTTTTTCTGTAGTCTTTATTTTCTGCCAGCCTCTGTATTTTAATTGGTATGTTTAGAACATTCATATTTTAAATAATCATTGATATCATTGGATTAAAATCTACCTTATTGTTTATTTGCCCTCCCCCCTTTTTAGGTCTTTTGCAGTTTCTATTGAGCTTATTATATGATTCTATTTTATTTTCTCTGTTAGAATATCGATTATACTTTAAAAAAATACTTTTAGTGATGTCCTAGAGATCAATATATATATTAACACACACACACACACACACACACACACACACACACAAATATCCTATATGATAAAAGCCTAATATGCAAATCGACCAAACATCAGAATGACCAGAGGAATGGCCAGTTTTTATGACATGCACTGACCACCAAGGGGCAGACACTCAATGCAAGAGCTGCCTCCAGCCCACAGGCCCCAGGACAGCCAAGACGGGTGCAAGCTGGGGCTCCCCATCCACCCTACCAGTCACCCCGCAGATTGGCCCTGTTCTCCGGCCAGGCCTAGGGACCCTACCCATGCACGAATTTTGTGCACTGGGCCTCTAGCGCGCACGCATACACGTACACACTAGTATTAATATATCTGGAGATTTATCTCTATCTCTTTGGGAGAATTTCCTAACTATAAATTCAATTTATTTAATTATTACAGGCAACTTAATATGGGTTCAGTTTTTGTAGTTTCCACTTTAAGAAATTTATTTTTATTTTCTCAGTGGTGGAATTTCTTAGGTTTGCCACTTAAATGGGTTTCTGTTTCATTTGAACCTTAGTCTTTTATTTATTTTCCAAATATAATTCCATAATCATCCATGATAAATATACTTTGAATCAGTATTATGTGATTCAAACATTATTTCTTCTTAATAGTTTGAATTCTTCCAATATAGAAATGACACATATCCTACTTCCTATCCATCTATAAAGAGAACCAAGAAATTATTTTATGCATTATATTATAAAAAAAACACACCTCTATTTCATACTGCTGGGTCATAACTGAAACACACTTTCAAAATAATTCTAAGGAAAACCCCAAGGCATGTTTATTCTGTTTAAAATGTCTGGGAAGTACAGAAATGAAACAGGAACCATAAATGGAGGTTGATTTATTTTATGAAGCCAAAATTCCTCTGTGGTCTTTATCGCAATTTCTACAGAATACTTGAAATCCAAAAGCCTTTGCTATTATGAAAAACTATGAAATGGCTAAAACAAAATAGAGAAAATTTATTTCTTTGAATGTAATGTCGCTTTCCTGTTTCAAACATTTATGTCTCTTTAATCGACCAGACTGTCTTAATCTGGGGCATTGTTCTTCTCCTGCCTTGAGACTCAGACTTGAACTGGAATTAGAACATCAACTTCCCTGGGTCTCCAATTTATCAATGCACATCATGGGATTTTTAAGTCTTTAAAACATGGGAGTCAATTCTTTATAATAATTCATATTTTATAATATATTATATATGTATTCTGTTTCTCTGGAGAACGTCAAATAATACAATTGGCCACTGCAGAAGTTAGCATGAAGGGCATGAGTAGGGGGGTCAATGGGGGGGATAAGGACACATATGTAATACCTTAATCAATAAAGAAAAAAATGAAATAAAATAAAGAAAAAGAAACAAAAAAGAAATCTGGCTACTAAGAGAGGGCTTCTACAGCAGATGGATTACAAAAGTTGAAGGTAGGAAGAGGTGAAGAGATGAAGAGGTGAAGCTAGAGTAATTAATAACCTATGAAATGGGGAAGACCCTCACGTGAGGTTTTTCCTAAAACTCATACATGTGTGCAGCAAGAACTCAAATGGTTAGCCATATGATGCTTAGAGGGTATCATCACAATAAGCATTGATAGCCAAGAGGTACAAACTAGGTAAGAATTTTGTTCTGTTTTTATAACCCATCCCCTGAATCCTAAATGCGCCAAAGTTTGAAAGCATATGTAAGAGGAAATTTATGATGAAAGCAAAGCGAATTCACATGTCTTTTTACTCTGTGTTTCTTGAGGCCTCCCTGAACTTTAGAGAAAAAAAGGAGCTGAGTATTGAATTGAGTGAGAAATTACCTTTTACAACAAGCTTAGTATTCTTGTATGTTGAATATGCTTTAATTATCTGCCTAGCATCTATTCCTACTTTCTTTCCACCACCAGAGATCATAGTTTATTTGGATACTCACCACACTAATTTTAGCTGAATATTGTTGTTTTGGAACAATTGTCAGAGAATGGATTAAGTGTGAGATGTGTGATGCAATTCTATATGGAGAGAGATCAGTAGAAGCTTTTTGTTTTCTGGGAGGGTTTTTTTGACCTTAGAAAGCAATGAAGTAAAAGACCAACTCCTAGAATTGCTATGCCATCTTGAATGAATAAAGATTACTAGACCAGTTGGAATATTAAAACAGAAAAAAAAATGAAAAAGAAGGAAAGAAGGAAAGAAAGAAAAGAAAGAAAGAAAGAAAGAAAGAAAGAAAGAAAGAAAGAAAGAAAGAAAGAAAGAAAGAAAGAAAGGAAGGGAGGAAGAAAGGAAGGGAGGAAGAAATAAAGAAAGAAAACTTGGTCCCTGATAACACAAATCAGTTTGAGAATTAAATTCCGCAGCCATACTTACATCAGATCTTTTTATACTATACTAGAGGCCTGGTGCACAAAATTTGTACATGAGGGGGGAGGATGTGTGTCCCTCAGCCCAATCTGCACCCTCTCCAATCTGGGATCCCTCTCACAATCCAGGACTACTGGCTCCTAACCACTCGCCTGCCTGCCTGCCTGATTGCCCCTAACTGCCTCTACCTGCCAGCCTGATCACCCCCTAATCACTCCCCTGCCAGCCTGATCAATGCCTCACTGTTCCCCTGCTGGCCCGATTGCCACCAACTGTCCTCCCCTGATGGCCCAGTCACCCTTAATTGCCCTCCCCTGCCAGCCTGGGTCTCTCCCAACTATCTTCTCATGCAGGCCTGGGTCCCCCCCAACTGTCCTTCCCTGCAGGCCTGGTCTCCCCCAACAGCTCTCCTCTGCTGGCCCAGTCATCCCTACCTGACCTCCCCTGCAGGCCTGGTTCCCCCCCCCAACTGCCCTCTCCTACAGGCCTAGTCCCCCCTAATTGCCCTCCCCTGCTGGCCATCTTGTGGAAGCCATCTTGTGTCCACAAGGGGCCAGCAATCTTTGACCACATGGGGGTGGCCATCTTGTGTGTTGGAGTGATGGTCAATTTGCATATTACTCTTTTATTAGATAGGACTAGAGTCTAGTGCATGAAATTTGTTCACTTGGGGAGCGGACTAAGCCAGCAGTCAGACATCCTTAGTGCTGCCGCAGAGGCAGGAGAGGCTCCCACCACTGCCACTACGCTCACCAGCCATAAGCCTGGCTTCTGGCTGAGCAGTGCTCCCAGCTGTGGGAGCACACTGACCACCAGGGGGCAGCTCCTGTGTTGAGTGTCTGCTCCCCCTGGTGGTCAGTGTGCATCATAGTGAACAGTCATTCCGCCATTTGGTCGATTTGCATATTAGCCTTTTATTATATAGGATGACAATAATTTTCATCCCCTTTTTTTCCCAATAAAGGCAAACTTAATTACATTATTTTTACCCACATTTTATATGTGGCAATCTTGAATTCCATGTTTAAATAAACCACCTATTTGGGCAGCAACAGAACTAGAACTCAATCCAAGTATTTTGCTCCAAAACCATTGCTTTTTAATAACATAATAGAATTTGAGAGGCAGTTTAGCAAGCCAGTAGGTGGCTGGACTAATTCCAATGCTATATTCTCTATTTTTCTAAGCTACACAACCTAAACAAAAATAAGATGTCTCATGCATTTGCAGAAGTCTCGCCTAGTTATTACATTGAATGGATACTATCAAAACTAAATCATCACTGTTAATCATTTTTAATCTTTGTTTTTAACTAACACATAATGCAGTTTGAATCCATGGCTAACCTGAGCATAGATGGCTTATTTAAAAAATAGCATTTAAAAGAAAAATTTTAGTAATGACCTTCTATCATGTGAATAATGTGAATAATGAGGTTAATTATTTACGCTGTAGTGTAGTAAGACTCCCAATGGAGATTTATCGATAATAAAGTTGATTCAACTCGCTGAAGGGAAACATGGGGAGGCTCGCTGAGACTTTGTGTATAAGGTTCTGGTCATCCCAATAGTATATAGTTAGTAAGAGTGCATTGCTCCTTATGGACAATAAAACTGGTGCTCTGCAGAGTAGAATAGGTGAACTCTAAAAGAGCATATGCACGGAAAAAATAAACCAGATAAATCACTTTACATTTTAGAAAGATACAAAGGTTAAGAAAAATGATTGTAAAACTAGAAATTTCATCAGAATTAGAAAGCAGCAAAAATGTATCAGGGAGATATATGTAATAAAATATTGTAGCCATATTTCTTTTTCAAGTGGTCATAAATCAAATACTAAAAGGAAGACCAAACTGTTTAGTGGAAGTACATGGCAGACTGGTTATAAATTTAGGATATATGTCAAATAAGAAAGAAAAGAAAGACAATTTTACACATAGTTAACTGTATGAAAAGGTCTGCTTCTGAGAAATGATATTAACTTCATGGCAGTGCTTACCACAGTGTAAAATGGATCATCCAAAAAGCAAAGGGTTTCTATTAGACTGTGGCTGGTTCTCAACTCCCAAGTAAGAAGCAGAAATTGCATTTATTCCCCAGAGCGTTTCTTACTTCTATCGCTTTGGTCTTGAATGCACTGACAGTGCAACTTTGCACAGTCCTTTGTTTTGTGAAAAGCTCAAAGAGAGTAATTGAGTACAAGGGAAGAAAGAATTCACTTCAAGGTTATGCTATTTAACATTGAATTCAACAATGAGAAATCCGCTGGTTGGAAGTAAAGTTGCACTAATCAAAATAGATGAGCTCTTTGAAGTAAATGGTTGGGTTCTATGTAGGCACTAGAATCTCACAAAAGAATAGTTGTTAGATGCAGGGAAGTGATGGGAACATTCTATGTAGACTAAACAATATTCAGTAAAAGGATGACAGCCAGGATTAGAACTTGAGAAAAGTAGATGTCAAGTCATCAATAATCAGTATTCAAGAACTAATATGGATGAATCCCTTACATGTATGAAACAGCTGTGGGAGGTTATTTATCATTCATTCTACATAATTAGTAAACAAAAGTACAATGAAACAAAGAGTAATATGTGTTTAGGTAATGGCTGCCCTACCACAAATGTACTACTAGGACCAATAGAGGTCCTAGTCAGTCTAAGAAGGGTAAAACTAGATAATTAGGGGAAGGAAATAATTGGGATACTGATTGCCTTTCCAAACTCCCATCAAATATCTTGGTTTGTCATAGAAATAAACTTTTATGGGGAGTTTGTTACTGATGGTTACAGAGAAAGATTGAATGTAATTTGTTCCATATCATTAGATTATTAAAATAATTCATTTTTAAATAGTCTTACCTTGTATTGAAATCCAAGTGGAGACAACATTTTGCAACTCACACAATGGAAGACATAATGTGCAATATTATGTTTGCATAAGCCACCCAAATAAACCTGCCTTTTCTAGATGAACAGAGAAAGGCAACTATCAGAACAGAACTCAATGGTATTTCACTTTTGGAAGAATGGATAATTGCTTGCACCAACAGTGCGGACAGACAGTGGAACCCTTGAAAGAAATAGATAGGGGGCAGCTATAATGAAACCGTATTAATGGGCTCACAGAAGGCAGGATGCCCTCGTGAGCACTGGTATCAAAGTCCGTACATTGAAATAGCAAGACTGATAAGGGCAGCTTGTCCACTACATTAAGAGTTGAGGCTAAAATGAACACGATACTTTGATTTAATAGCAACATTAAAAGGATTGAGTAAAATTAAATAAAACACAAACATGCCAACACCATGAAAGTTTAAGCAACTTTCCAGTTATTTTGTGTTAACCTTTTTGTCCCTGATGAATTCCAGGAGATCAGGGCCTGTTTGTATGCTCACGCATGCATGTGTTGGTGTGTTGTGCAGGTTTGTAAGTCAATGTCAATAATATATATTTTACGGGCTACACTCTGAGAGTCTAAACTGTACCAAGTGTAAAACTGAAGTTCCCTAATATGGAGGCAATTTCCATTTTATTTAATACAGTATGCATTCAGGGGGAAGAGAGAGAGAAAAAGCTTAGCTTATCATGTCAGTCTACCTTGAAATAGTACTGAGCTTTGAACTAGCAGGCATGCAAATTTCTGTGCTTATTGATTTAAAAAGCCTAAATATAAGACTATAATCAGAATTCCTACTACTATTTATTTTACCTGGATAGTGTTTATTTTATATGAAGCAGAGATGATTTTTACATTGCTGGCATAATTTGAATACAGTAGCAAGAAACTAAAAGATAATTAAAGGTTCATTAGTTTATCATTGGAGCATTAACCTGTCCCTTCTCACCTTTAATAAAATGCATTCACTCAGTGATAGATTTACAGTAATAGTATTTTAAGATTAGAACTACTTTTGTGGAGAAAATGGGTGTAAAACAAGAGAACCATCTTTCATTTTTTGGTTTTATTCATGATCTGAATGCTCCATTAATCATGAAACTGCACTATTTTCCCCCTTGAAGGGAGTTGAGTATTCAACTTTTCAAAATGGACATTTCATGTTCTTAAGAAGTGAAATACTAACAGCTTCATAACATTTCTAAATAACTCTGTTAATATTTCTCACATGTAACTTATAAGAATTGAAGGGAAATTTTTTTTAAAGGTCATTTTTTACTCTTCTTTTATTCTTACTGCTGTATTGACACATCATCATGGCTGTGTCAGTGCTTTTATGGGAAAGTTTTTGTGATAATAACTGGAATAATATTGCAATGTTTCTTTAATTTCAACCAAAGATTACACAGGTGGCAATCTACTTGTAATTTCATAATAATACATCTTAAATCCAAGAAATAAATACCATGTTAAATTGGCTAATTTTACATAACACTTTGATACCATTGTGATTAGCTAGTTATTAATAATAGAAAAAGGAGTAAAGGGAAGGCCAGACATTATAAGCATGTTCCTTGCAAAACACTGGGTGAGGGATCCAACAAAGGGAAGATAAACGCATGCCCAATAAAGTTGGGATGACATAGGATAGGCACTTGTCTGTCAATCACACCTGGGGACAGAGATAGTTGGCCAGAATGGTCATGGCCATTCCAAGGCACAGAGAGTGAAGATTTGGGATATATAATTCCCTTAACAGAGGAATTTGATCTTTTGGTTCCTCTTGGCACCCTTAGCTCATTGCTCACGCTTGCCTTCCTGGCATTCTCCTGTGTGACCCAAAGCCATGCGGACTTCCATACACAATGGACTAATGGACTGCGCCGCACCTAATGCTGTACTGAATCCAGATCCAGCATGAAACAGAAACTCTGGACACTGGCTCTGATTCTAGCTCTACTGAACCCCCAGCTGCACTCCTTCTATGGCTGGATGAAGGGAAATGGGATTTGGGGAAATAAGGGGTGTATTGCCATGGAAATAAAGCTTTCTCCCATATTGCATCCTCTGTGTGAGTCTCAGAAGATTCCCTTTGCAGGATATTGCAAGGGCTCCACCCCCAGCAACAACCAGGGGAGAGGAGGCATGTTTTTCTCTGATAACATTTTGACATCTCCCTTGCAATATCAACCAGTTTTAATGGAAGTCTGTAATACTGCATTTTAACATTGAACAGAATGATGCTCCTATAATTGCCATAAATTTTCTAGGAAATTCTTGGGCAATAAGTCTTCCCCACCCCCAATAATTAAAGAAATGAACAAATAAAAACCTGCTTCCTAAATATTTTATTAGGTCTGTGGAATTTTCTATAACTGCTTTCATTTAGAAAATCAATATTTATCTTTTTATTTTATAATAAGACTCTCATGATTTAACAAAACTTGTTTTTCCAGCAAATTTTTTTAACCAGCCATACAGAAGCAAAATGTGTTATTTACTGGGTAAGGTTTCTCATATTCAAAGTCAAAATGTTGGACTTCCATACAGTAGTTTTCTAGTTATGTGAGGTTACAAAATATAACTCACAATCTCTGGGCCTTTAGGTCCTCATTTGTAAAGTGCTTGTTTTTGTTAGACATATATGAAGCACATTTAAAAGGTTGGAAGTTTGTTTGTTTGTTCTCAAAAACTTTCCTCATTGTTACAGAGGGGCAACATGGGAAAGGAAAATAAATGGCGAGTTGGTATTGAGAAGAAGGACACTGTAATCTGGCTTCCATTGACTGGAATCTCCAGATAGAGAGAATGCTAAATTCACATTCACAAAATGGACTTACTCTCCTAAAAAGAAAGCTAGCTATTAGTCCAATGAATGACAAAGATTTAGATATTAAATCACAAGTAAGTTCTTTGCTTTCCTCTTTTACCTTCTAAATGTTACCCGGTAGCATTTTGCCTGAAGTATGAGATTAATGTCAGTAAAATCTGGTTTCTTCTTCACAAAGCAAGATTATGTAGTGAGAATTAACACAAAAATAGGTCTTAAAAATGCTAGAGTTTGTTGTTGGTACTCATTCCTTTGGGAGAGGTAAGACAAGGAAAGCAATTAACATCAAAGTAGTGGTTTAAGGCTTGCCTAAGAAAAGAGAATTCAAGTCATTTGTAATTAAGAACATAAGGTATGATCTTGATCTAAGCAATAATCATGGATACTACATTGGATACTACATTGTAGGTGTTGAATAAATACTTTATTACTAGGAGTAAACTTGGTCCTGAATATAAAAATAATGAATCAATACCATAAACCTTATACTCATAAGTTTCTTCCAACCTATAAAAATATGTTTGTTTATATTATAATATTAAAAATTTAATCTAGGTGTTTCTTTTATAGAGTATTATATTCTTACCATAGTGCTCATGTTTCACTTTCAGAAAGGGCACATGTGTCAGAAGTAATAAATAGAGTGTTATTAAAAGAAAATGGAGGATAATATGTCATATCGGCAACTGTAGGTTTAAAAACTGTGTATAGTTCATGTACAGAAGAGGTGAATTGTCTTTAGACTAAATAACATTATAAAGCTTATTATTATGGGTCATGATAAATATTTGCAATTAATTCCTTAGCAGGAACACGTTTTTTAATGGAAGGTGGCAATTCCTTTACATGTTGATTTTACAAAAGCAGAAAATTCATCTCTCTCGGATGGCAGTCTGTAAACAATTAAAAATAGCTTCCCTCAAAGTGTAGAAAAGCCTATAGAATATTGTAATTGCTGTTGAGTTCTATAAATAGTTTTCTTTAGATGTCGCTGTGTTTCTAATTATACTGGAAGTTTTCTTATTACATGCTACAGAGATTCTAAATAATTAAATGTAATCGAATGTAATATCTTATGTTAGTAATCAGTGTCAGGAGCTAATATGTTTTACACATGGTGTATGAACTGTACAGCCATTGGAAGATGTATTAACCAAAGTGGAATTTCCCATTTTACTCTTGAAATTAAAATATATATTTGTCAGGTAAGACTTACAAGTCTTTAACAAACAATGTGAAAATGCTTCTGTATTTAAAAGAATATGCTGCCCTAGCCGGTTTGGCTCAGTGGATAGATAGTCAGCCTGTGGACTGAAAGGTCCCAGGTTCGATTCCAGTCAAGGGCATGTACTTTGGTTGCGGGCACATCCCCAGTGGGAGGTGTGCAGGAGGCAGCTGATCGATGTTTCTCTCTCATCGATGTTTCTGCCTCTCTAACCCTCTCCCTTCCTCTTTGTAAAAAAACAATGAAATATATTTTTAAAAAATAAAAGAATATGCTTATACTCATCAATCTATGAATGTATGATGTCTTATAGATCACACTAACATTTTCAAAAACATTAATTTAGTTTTAGTCATTGGTCCTACTGAATCTTTCCATATACCCAGTAAGTGTTCCAAAAGCAGTAAGACTGACTGTCAAAAATACCTAAACACAAGAAATAAACTACAAAACAATTTAAATGTACTGACATTTCATGTAGATTTCAAAAATTAAATACATATTTATATCAGGTTTTTCTAAATCTACAAAACTGAAGAAATACAAACCAGCTGCTCTATTAGTACCCAATCAGGAGGCTCCCACGCATTTTTAATTTGACATATGCCTCAAAGTTTAATACATTAATAAAATGATATATATTTCTAAATGAATAAGGTTCAATTTTTATATTATTACGTTTCTATTACAAACATGGTCTTGGGATATATAACTATTTTTGGCTTAGAACACTTTTTCATAGTGAAATAATAACATGTTACAATATTTTGTTGATAAGTGGACATAATATAATTATTAAATTACTTATCTAGAGATTAATTGTTATGGAAAGTATTTATCCTGTAATACTGCTCAGAATTACATAGATTAAAACAGTAATTTATTTAGAGCATTCTGCACTGTGTAACAAATTATATCCTGTTTTTCTGCTTCTAAAACATGCATGTTTGGGGTTTACTGGGTACTGCTTGCCACTACTCTTAATTTTATATATAGTGTAGCTGAAGAGCCAGCCAATTATAGCCCCTGGAACAAGCACACTGGGAAAATGTTATTAATTTCTTTCATTCTGTAATAGGCAGTTAGATAGACATGGGCAGAGTAGGACCAATAAGCCAGGTACGGAAGGTTACCACAGCAGAAAGCCTGGGTGCCTAGTAACAGACAATTGTAAGGTGGGGCCTTACCCCAGGGTTGACCTTTCCTCCTGTAACATATTGCTGATCATGTGATTTAGAGCCCCTAACCTTTCACATGCTCGTCAAGTGGTTGGTACCTTTTCTTTGTTGGCATGGCCATAGTCATGTGATTTAGTCCCTCTTAGTGGAGGAACAAGGGTGCAGGAGAATATCCTCATTTGACTCCGTGGCACAGCCACTCCCTTAAACATGAAGCCTCAGGACTTTGACCCACATCAAATAATCTTAGGAACTATGCCGTTGGTCTGTTGACCACCTAGACAGAGTTTTGGTCAAACTAGAGATAACATAGAGACCTCAGTTGTGTTTCAGCTCCAAGGCCAGGCAGGATGATACCATGGCTAACATCAGGACCATCTGCAATGACTAATGATTTCCTACCCTGGTGCTGACCAATCAGTGGAGATCACGAGCCTGGGTAGCCCCCTAAGAAAAGCTGGTGAATACTCTAGTAGAGATTCTCCTACTGAGACCCAGAGAAAAGCCCTTAAGAAGAAGGATTGAAGGATCCACTAGAGACAGGCAATATCTGCTATTGATTGAAAGCAGATTATCAGTTAATGTTAATGATAATTTAGTACACTTTTTTTAAAGCAGGCTCTTTAAAGCTGAATAAGAAACATCAAGATAGACTTTTAAAAATGACTTCTGTTCTATATACTAGTAGTTCTTTTTATCTTAATTTATATCTTTTTTTTCAGGACATTTATTGAGCAAATCATATCAACTTAATAATTACTTAATCATATGATTAATTCAAGTAGAAGCATATGTGCACTTCTGTAACTGTCATTTAAGTATATATATATCTTAGTAGCAATTCCTTTCACCTTTTATTAATTGATTCATAAATTTCCTGTATTTAATTATGTTAGAGGTTGTAGTTTATGACCTTTCTATTATAATGCAGGCTGTCCAAGTATCAATTTACATCTTAAATTAACTTTTCAGGTGTAAATGTGTGCCTATTGGGAAAAAAAAAGAAAAGAAAAACTTCTTTCTCCATCTTCCCTAATTTAACTGCAATCACCAAGAAAACAAAGGACGTTTTTTAGAATTCACAATTATTGCTATACTAAAGGCACGGTGCACGGATTCATGCACCAGTGGGGTCCCTCAGCCTGGCCTGTGGGGATCAGGCTGAAACCAGCAATCCAACATCCCCCAAGGGGTCCCAGAGTATGAAAGGGCACTGGAAAGTTGTTGTCGCTCACTCAGCAGCTCTTGCATTGAGCGTCTGCCCCCTGGTGGTCAGTGTACATCATAGCTACCAACTAGCCAGTCATTTAGGCTTTTATATATATAGACTAGAGGCCTGGTGCATGAAATTTGTGCAGGGGGGGAGGGGGCGGGATGTGTGTCCCTCAGCCCAGCCTGCACCCTCTCCAATCTGATGGCCCTCGAGAGATGTCCAACAGGATTGGGCCTAAACGGGCAGTTGGACATCCCTCTCAAAATCCAGGACTGCTGGCTCCCAACTGCTCGCCTGCCTGTCTTCCTGATTGCCCCTAACTGCTTCTGCCTGCCAGCCTGATCACCCCTAACCACTCCCCTGCCAGCCTGTTTGCCCCTAACTGCCCTCCCCTGCAGGCCTGGTCACCCCTAACTGCCCTCCCCTACAGGCCTGGTCCCTCCCAACTGCCCTCCCCTGCAGGCTTGATCACTCCCAACTTCCCTTCCTTGCAGACCTAGTCCCTCCCAACTGCCATCCCCTGCTGGCCATCTTGTGGTGGCCATCTTGTGTCCACATAGGGGCAGTTATCTTATGTGTTGGAGTAATGGTCAATTTGCATATTACTCTTTTATTAGATAGGATTAGATAGGATAGAGGCCTGGTGCACGGGGGCGGGGGGCAGCTGGTTTGCCCTGAAGGGTGTCCCAGATCAGGGTGGGGGTTCCCTTGGGGCATGGGGTGGCCTGAGTGAGGAGCCTATGGTGGTTTGCAGGTTGGCCACACCCCCCAGTGACCCAAGCAGAGGCCCTAGTATCTGGGATTTATTTATCTTCTATAATTGAAACTTTGTAGCTTTGAGTGGAGGCCAGAGCAAGCCAGGGCAGGCGGAAAGCTTGGCTTCTTCCATCGCCAGGAAAACCCAAGCCTCCTGCTCGCTCTGTGGCTGCAGTCATCTTGGTTGGGTTAATTTGCATACTCACTCCTGATTGGCTGGTGGGTGTGGCTGGTGGTTGTAGTGGCAGTGAGGTCAATTTGCATATTTCTCTTTTATTAGATAGGATATTTATTCAGTATTATTAATGTCAAGGAGAATAAGAAATAGTAGGATGATATCAAAGAGAATTGTAGATTTATGGCTTCAGTTTCAATAAATATAGAACTAAAATGTCACCACACCTGTCCTAACAATAAGAAAAAGCTAAGCCAAAGGAAAATAAATGACTTCTTGGACTCATCTCATTAGAGAACTGAGGTCACAGGGCAAATTGTTACCCCGAAACCTGGAGAGATGACAAATTCAAAGGGTCAAAGCCAAGATCTGCTAAACTGGTAATTTTGACAAACTGCTGGAGGCTGAGTATAAATAAGATGATAGTGCAAAATGCGTGGGAACCTCAACTATAGGCTGCCATACTTCTATTTGTTTCATCTTCAGAAACCCATCAGGTTCTCCATGGGAAGATGTGAGAAAAATGTGCTGTTTCTCTGGGTATTCCTGAGTTATATCCTTTTATAATAAATTGTATTCTATTAAGTAAAATGTTTCTCTAAGTTCTGTAAGCCCCACTGGCAAATTAATCAACTCCGAGGAACAGTCCATGGAAATCTCTTCAGGGGTGGTGGACATCTGACCTGAAGGCAGCATAAGACCCACAAAATCATTTGGTCTGACCATGTCAAGACATTAGCACTGAGTTAATTAAATGTTGGACCAAATATAGCAGGGTAATGTAATTTTTAAGTTGATAATTTTGTGTGGCTCATGAATGATTTTATAAATATCTAAATGGCCTTTTGCAGTAAAAAGATTCCCCACCCCCGCTAGCCAAGTGATCATAGCAACAGAACTTTATTGCTCACAATTTTAGAGGATGAAAAATCTAAGGTTAGAGTTCCACAGAGTTGGTGTTAAATGAGGGCCTGCTTCCTGGTTCATGGGTGACCATGATCTCACTTTGTCCTACCAGGTGGAAAGGGGGAGAAATCTCTGGGGATCTCTTATGAGCATGCTAATCCCATTCATACAAGTTCTGCCCTGATGACCTAATCACCTCTCAAAGGCCTCACCTCTAAATACCCTCACACTGAGGATTAGGTTACAACATATACATTTTAAGAGGAAGCATCCAATCTACAGGCAAGACTGACATTATTTAGGTCAGAAACATTGACTCACATAAAGAAAGAAAGAATTTTGGAAAAGAAATTAATTATAAGAGAATATTTAGTTTTTCTTATTCTAGATTCATCCAAAATGATCTGTATAAACAATAATAGTGACAATTTACAGATTTATCAGAGCACATGGAAAAGTGAAATTAATGGTATTTATGTCATAGTAGATGAAAGGGAAGAATATTCTGTTATGAGATACCTACACTACATGCCAAGTGACATAATACTTGAATGCGCTTTTTATTATTTAAAAAGTTATATCACAAACTTAAAGACAGCCATAAAAATATAAAAGTAAATCTTTTATGCTGAGAGAGGACATAAAATGGAAGCATATACACTTCTCAGTTGAAACTAGAGAAGGCAGAAAGGGGAGGGGTACAGAGACAAAACTATAAAGGCAATAAAAAAGATCAGTGTTTGTCAGGTGTTGAGGGGCAAGGGAGAAATAAGTGGCCATTGAAGATTTTAGGGGTAAAGAGACTCCTGTGTATGACACCATAAGGATAGATATATGACATATATTTGATCAAATTCAAATTCATGGAATGTATAAGATCAAGACGAAACCATAGTGTACACTATGGAGTCTGGGGACTATGATGTACTAAAATTAGTTCATAAATTATAACAAATATATCACTCTAGTGAGGGATGTTGATAATGGAGGAGGCTCTGCATGTGAGGATGCAGAGGGTAAGCAGGAAATATTACTATCTTACCTTCAAATTTTCCTACGAACTCCAAACTGCTCCATAAAGAATAAAGTCTTGCCCGAATGGTGTGGCTCAGTTGGTGTGGCCCATGCACCAGGAGTTCGCTGGTTCCACCTCAAGGCACATGCCAGGGTTGTGGGCTTGATCCCGAATAGAGGGTGTTCAGGAATCAGCCAATCAATGTTTCTCTCTCATTGATGTTTTTGTCTTTTTCTATCCCTCTCCCTTCCTCTCTCTCAAATCAATAAAAACATATTTTTAAATGAATAAAATCTCAATTTTTTTTTTTAAAAAAAGAAAAACAATTATATCAAGTTAGATGTCAGTGGCCAAAGTAACTAATTAAAAGACAGACATTGTCAGAGTGGATAAACAAACAAGAGCCTACTACATGTGGTCTACCAGAAGCCAACATTAAATAAATATAAAGGCTCAGGTTTTAAAAAATAAAAGGATGGAGAAACATATACAACAAAAGGAATGAAGAAGATTATGTCAAAGGAATATAGGAACCAACTGAAAGAACTACCAGTAACCAAAGCTGGAACAAGTTGAGCAACTTAATACATAATACATTTGAATTAAACCTGAACTACAACATAAATATTTATGAGTCCATACTGATATAAACAAATGATTAAATAAATAAAAATGGGAGAATAAGAACATCTCATGCTGAAGAATTGTAAATACTTTAGGTTTCAAAGAGGTTCAACATGCCTCCTCCCTATTGAATCTGGCAAAACTCCCTCAGCCAGGTAAGGAAAAATAATACCAACAATAATGTTATGTTAATAGCATGTACCCTTCTTATGATGCAATGAAATGGTTCTCTTTGTCTTCCTCCCCAAATTTCATAACCGTAGTTAATCATGATAAAAACATCAGGCGAATTCCATTTGAGAGATGTTCTACATAATACCTGACTATTATCCCTTAAAACTGTCAAGGGCATCAAAAATAAGAGAAGTCTAAGAACTGTCACAGCCAAGAGGAGACATAACCACTAAACATAATGTGGGATCTGGCTGGGATCCTGGAACAGAAAAATAACTTTTGGTAAAAAGTAGGAAATTAGAATGAAGCATGAACTTTAGTTAATAATATTGTATTAATAACAGTCCATTAATTGTAACAAGTAGACCAGGTTAATGTGAGATATTAATAATAAGGGAGATTGAGTTCAGGGTATATAAGAACTGTTTGTCCTAGCTTATAATTTTTCTATAAACCTAAATATGCGCTAAAATAGTTTATTTTTTAAAAATTCAAAAAGTAAAAACAAATGGAAAATTGTACAACATCAAAAAGGAAGACTTACTTGATATTAGATGGAAGGGCCATTAGCACCCAGGATCACCTGGTGACAGTAAAGTTTTTTATACGGCTGGTCAGGTGAGTGTTTCCAATCCTCCGCAAACCCTCATCTACATACATATGCCTGCAGTTTCATAAACATTCAAAGAGAGCACACTTTCTACACAGAAGGGTATTACAAGACGTATTAATACCAGTGCTTTCTTCTAATATTGCCAAATAATTCCCAAAATTCTTAGCTTTCTAAGTTTAAGAAATTAAAAAATATGGACTATACGAAAAAGAAGACCACAGTATAATAGCATCAGTGATTTGAAGCACAATTTTTGCACTACCAAAAAAATCAAAATTTGGGAAAAATATTCTCAGTAACTTTATAATTATTTTTATCTAGTTATTTAAAAAACAGTGTATAATCTACTTTGTGCCAGACTTTCTTTCCTCAGGAACATGACAGATAAGTTCTTGTTCTCATTCACTTTACGCTCAGTGAGAGATAATTATGGTACCTGAGAGATGGTCCCCTGGGATAATATTAATAACTAGTTGTCTGGTGCATGATTTTGTGCATGGGGGGGGGGGTGTCCCTCAGCCTGGCCTGCACTCTCTCGCAATCTGGGACTGCTGGCTCCTAACCACTCACCTTCCTGCCTGCCTGATCACCCCTAACCACTCTGCCTGCCAGCCTGATAGGCCCCAACTGTCCCCCCTTCCGGCCTGATCACCCCTAACTGCCCCCCCTGCTGGCCTGCTTGTCCCCAACTGACCCCTCTGCCAGCCTGCTCGTCCCTAACTGCACCCCTTGCTGGCCTGCTTGTTCCCAACTTCCCCCCCTGCCTGCCTGATCACTCCTAACCGCCTCTGCCTCTGCCCCGCCACCATGGCTTTGTCCGGAAGGATGTCCAGAAGGTCTCCCGGCCTAATTAGCATATTACCCTTTTATTAGTATAGATAACAAAACAATTAACAAGATAGTTACATGTAGTGTGCTTAGGACATAGTCATGCATTAGAAGTGCCTCCTGAATGAAGTAACAGGGAGACAAAACAGCAGGTACAAATGCACAGAGGCTAGCATGAAAAAACCAGTTCCATGTGGATGCAGGCTAGAGAGATTGTCATTTTGGTAGCAACTTTGAAACCAATGAATGGGCATTGTCAGGATCCAATTTAAGTGTTTTGTTGAAGTTGGGTTGAACGTGAAAGGAAGGAAGAGAGGAAGGAAGGAAAGTAGAAAAGAAAGGTTCCCAGCCAGCTTGAAATAGGTAAGAGCACATAATCATTAGTAACAAGTATTACAGCTCCAAGTTATACCACATGGCTTAGATTTTATTTACACTTTTGTGACAGGGCCATTGCACACTAAACCATAACAAATAGTAAAGGTGATAAGAAAAACAAAAATAAGTTCAGATAATGAAAGTTATGCCTATTTAAAACTGAAGAAAAAAGTAGAAAGAAATAGTAATAAAACTATTTCCCAGGGAAGAACATAGCCCTGGGAACTATGAGAGATAGCAGGTGAACCCTGAAGAGAAGGAACTTAGCAGGTAGATGGAGGCAGTGGCAGTTCCAGTTGGTAAAATCCCAGGAATTTGCATCATGCCTCTCCATGATCAGAAGAGCGGCCTAAAGGAAACTTCCATGGCTAATTGCCATGAACTATGTTTAATTTAATAAAGTCACAGATGCAGTGCTCTTCCACAGGGAAATCGCCAGGGTCTGTATTGCTTGAGGGCACTGATATCCATAGGACATCATTTCCTTGCCTGAACATTAACTTAAAGTTTCTCCAAAAATAAAAGGCATCATGAATTTAGTACTGAATGAAGTGAGTTTGATTTAGGATTAGCATTCAATGGCTGCATAAGTTATGCTATTTATTTGGCTCAAGCTAAACATATTTAAAAATTTTTAAAGGATAACGTATAAGCATTATTGAGCATGATAATATTTATAGCACTTCAAATATATTTTCAAGTACATAAGCTCTAAAACTCACCTGCTTCTCTCCCCTATAAATTCAAGTGACTTTATTATTTTTCCCAGCATCCAAACTGTGGCTGGAATAGAGTAGGCATAAGATAACATTTGTTAATTAGATTAAGAAACACAAGAATTGCAGAGAGACTCAACTAAATATACATTAAAAAGGTTTAGCATTCATTCATGCTTATTCAGTAATATTTCCTGATCGTTTATTATAAGATCACTAAGAAATAAAAACCTACATATACTTAGATGCAGTACCAAGTTAAATTTTGAAAAAAATCACATGATCAGGCATTTGGGAATTTGAACAGAGAACAGAACAATTGTGAAATATGAGGGAAAGAAAGGCCCAGTATATCCTGACTATGTTTTTTGGACTCCCCCCACCCCTTAGGATGCATTCCTTTCACTGCTTACTTTCACAAAAATGTGTCAAGAAAAGTTGAATAGTAGATAATTTAGGAAACTCATACTTCTTTGGAAAAGAGGTAGTTGGAAGAGTTATTTTACCCATTGCAAGCATCATATTATCATCAGAACTAGTCAAAATCATTTCTTTCCAAATTGCATATAAGCTTCACAACCAGTTATTGTCCCCTATCATCAATGATTTCAATAGAGAGGAGAAAAATAAGGCATTTCAGCATGCAACAATTGAAAAAGAAAAGCTTGGCACTACAAAAATAGGATCAAATGCACAGAAAAAGTACTAGTTAAAATTGACTGCGGTTATCTATATGAAAAGTACCTGTAAGAAGAATTGTATATGAGGCAGGCAGGATAAATGCTATGGTAGAGACATTTACTAGTATGCCGGAAGCCAACTCCAGCATGTCATAATTGCAAGAGTTTCATCGAAAGGTTGATGGAACTTGGGGACTCAACAAGGGTTGAGTCACATATGTTATCACCTGTTGGAATGGCTAAAGGCATTTCCCCCAAACCTGAATAGGGTGATTGTTTGCTGCCAGACAGCTCAGGGCTTCTTACTCTACATGTTATTGCCTCCTATTGGCCAAACACCTGAACAGCTGTAGGCTATTCCCCAATCTGACAATGGATTCTGTAGGAAACCCTACCCTTTAGAGTGTATCTCCACCTTGCCTTAGGACAATTTGTGTTAATAAAAAGCAAGGGGTCCTGAGACAAAGAGAACTTAGCTCCGTTAGCTAAAGCTCCTCTGACCCCCAATGCCTTTCAAAATTATCTTTCATCTCCAGACTCTTACTTAATCTATGCACAGCCTTTTCCAGATTCCAGAACCCTTCTAGATGCCGGATCAAGACCCACCTGCGTTAACTGTAGCCCAACATCTGGCACTAGTATGGTGAATTCTGTAGTCTATTGGCATTTAGGGAGCAGGAGAGTCATGGCTGATTCTGTGCTTCTCTCCCATTAACCTAGAATATGGAGGAACAATTATAGAGATCTGCTATAGTCACTTAAGTGAGCCTATATTCTGTTTGTTATAAATCTATTGATTTCATTAGCAAGCACTTCAATGTTAATTTTTACAAAATATAAATCTCAATAGTAAAAAAACCGTCAGTGAAAAGAATTCCAAATAAGAGTTATGTATGCATGTCAGTATTTTTCCAGCAGGATTTTGTGTGCTCTGTGCAGCATTCTGTTCCTGATGGAGCCACTCTACCACATGCCATAACTCTTAAGGGCATATAACAATGTGAAATATGATTTCTTCTGTTTCACCGAACAACGTGTCAGATCAATAATAGGTAAAATCAGAAGGTAGGAATAAATTGGATCCACAGGCATCAAGAATGACTTAAGTAATTGTATTTTCATACACTTAGGAGAAAAATATCAATGCAGAATTTAAAGTTGAGAAACAGGAGTCAGATGTTGCATTGCCCATCAGTGGCTTTTTAAAATGTGACAAAACTTTGTCTAACAGACTTTGAATAGGAAGGAACCATGGGCAATGCTGTTTTTAGCGTGAGATGAATGCATTAAAGTATCTTGAATAGAAGAAATAACATGCAAATTGTTGAAAGTTCTTTGTCTCATACATGCATGCCAGGCAGTAATTTACTGAGCTGTAAGTTTTTCTACAACAAAAGATATCATCTGTTATTATGACTGGATCCTATTAAAGGTATAATTTACTTGTGATTTTACAAATTAAGTTGCTTGAAGCTGGTTACTGTAAAGTAGATAACAGGAATAAATGACCTCCCTTCACAAGAGAACATATTTCTCAAGGAGGCAAGGATCTGTGTCCAAATGAACAGCCAATAAAGGCAAGCACAATCGTACAGTGACTGGCATAGTGAAACAAACATCTGAAATTCGCTGGCTCAAGGAATAAATGACCTCACAGAGCAAAGTGTATCATAAACCTACACTGTTAACCTTACTTTAAAGTTAAAAAGAAACTACATGAGGATGTTTGTGAATTATAAGAAAGAATAGGAATGTGTTTAGAATTATTATACATATGTCTATTTCTAACATTTGTGAGGTGTTTGTCAATGTGCACTTGTGCATGTTAATATGTGTGTAAGGAGGTTTAGAAATGCTAACCATGATTTTATTTTTCCTTGGATTTATTCATACTATTTCAGCACATCACTGTCTGTACACAACCAACAATATGTTTCTTATAATATAAATTTCTCTCTCTTCTTTATCTTTTCAGAATGTCTCTGAGACCCAAAACCCAGGCAAATATGACTTAAATTTTTCATTCTGACTTTAGCTATCTAAAGTAGCATTACATGTACATGCATAAAAATATTCCATATTTTTAGTGGATAATAATAATTGTCAGAATCTATTTTAGCATTTATCTTCACACAGCATCTTAGCAAAGATTTTTTTCTTTATCGTTACTCAAAATGGTAAATGCATAAAATATGTTTATACATATAACAGAAATTTTTCCTTTCAAAATATTGATTATATAAGTTTAAACTTCAAATATTTATCTTTAAAAATATTTGAATGATACTCATTTTAATAGTCTATATTAATTCTGTAGAATTAATATAAGATAATATCATATTCAAATAATTTTGAACAAATAGGTAAAATCTGAAATTTTAGTTCTAAAGTTAGAAAATTATTGGTATGACATAACCCTGGAAATAGAAATGACCAATATGTTTCAATGTTTATTACTGTAAAACAATTATATCTTGCCTCTGGCTAAGAACTTAGTCAATGTCAAACCATATTTATGTTTGTTTTTATTTCTCAATGTTTTAAGACAATTTTTCTCTATCTGTCAAATGACTTTCAAGATGCCTTAATAAAATGATACCCTGTTTTTTCTGCTTTCAAAAAAAATAATTTGATTGAAAATTTTCTGTTTGTAAGTGCATCCTGCACCTAATTTTTAAAAGATAGCATAATTTATGAAGCTAAAAGATTAAATATATTGTAGTTCATCACAATCCTTTAAATTCACAGCAGCATACAACCAAGTTGTGAATGAATTTGCAATTGACTCACAAATAAATTGATTGTATGTGGAATTATGTTTGAGTTGCAGATAGATATCAGAGTAGTTGTATTCTTGTCAAATTATTTGAAGTCAAATCATGAAAATGAGATTTGTCTTAATTTTTTTAAAATTCATAAGTCCCATTTAGAAGGGTTTTTCCATTAAATGTGGAAATCATAAATATACTATCTTTATCTTTATCTTTATAAATGTCTTCAGTTCAATTTTTAGTATTAGGCATATCCATTTGGAAGTCCTTGAATTTTGCAGACATAAATATTTCATAGTGTGTTTTTTTTCACATAAAAAATTTTGAAAATAATGTATCAATGCATTTTTCTATCACAAGCCATCCAGAATTGATATACTCAAATAATGCAATAGCAAACGGAATTATATATTACTTATAATTATAATACAGAAAATTAACATTAAAAGAACTTAACCAAATTTTAAATTTTCCAAGTTTAATCAACAGTGCCACCAGGTGGTTACATTAATGCAGGAAAAGGACAATTGTTAAAAGTGTTTTAATAGTTTTAAAATATAAAGTTGTTGCTTATATTTCACAACAGAATAACAAAATAGATTGTCTATGTCTAGTTAAATCTAATGAAAAGTATTTTAAAACTTTATTTAGCTAACTTCAATTTCTGTATATTAAGTTATAATTAATTACCCAACTTCATGAAGATCTGGAGAATCATATAATACTAATTTGTTGCAGGCAATCCCTTCTTCAGTAGTAAGCACAATTTTTAAAAATTATACCAGTTTTGCCCTGACCGGTTTGGCTCAGTGGATGGAGTGTCAGTCTGCGGACTGAAAGGTCCCAGGTTCGATTCCAGTCAAGGGCATGTATCTTGGTTGCGGGTACATCCCCAGTAGGGGGTGTGCACGAGCAGCTGATTGATGTTTCTCTCTCATCAATGTTTCTAACTCTCTATCCCTCTCCCTTCCTCTCTGTAAAAAATCAATAAAATATTAAAATATATTAAAAATTATACCAGTTTAAATAATACATAGATGCTAACAGTTCAAAAAGTCCAAATGAGAAATGTGTAGAATGTTAAAATGATGTAATATAAATTTGTTTCTTTCAGTGAGATTTTTCTAAAACTACACTTTAATAAACATGCATGACCTTTTAATTTTGATGACATTGTGGGTTTCTCAAATCAATGGATAATGTATGATATATTTTATCAAATTCATAATGGTTTATAAGCCATACTTAATACAACATTTAAATGTATTCACATATCTTCATAAATGTAGGTGTTATTTTTTCTTTGATGTTTCTTTTTCTGTACTGCTACATCCTTTGGCCTTTAGTAACACTTCCAATGGCCCTCCATCACCTTACCTGCTGGAATAGTGAGCCAATTAATTGCTGAACTGGGGTTGAGAAAGGAACTGATCTCGCATATTTCTCTTTTTCAATTTTCTGATTGGGCACACAGTCAGCATCCTCAATTTCTTCCAGCGAGGAGTAAGCTTAGGTATATAAGTATATGGTCTTCCAACTCCACAGATTACTAGGTCATCATGATTGCCTAATTTAAAGATATTAGGAAACACACAAGACCATAAAGGAAAGCTACATTCTATCATACCAACATTTTCAATAACAAAGGTAATATTTTTGTGTGTATCTTCTCACACTTTCACTTATGTCTCAATTAAACTACCACTTGATTGAGAAAGGAGGTATTTTTATTGGTCTCCTTCAAAAACCAGCAAATTAAAATCACTGATGGCAAGTTTTAATGACTGACTAAGCTCAAATAACTTACTAAACTAGGAACAAAGAAAAATATCTTTATATATGAGGAAACTATTATATTTTTTAGCAAATGCAATAAAAATGCAATAAACATAGTAGCATAATATTGTATCATTTTTTTCTATGTTTTAGGTACTCAATGAAAAAATTATCAAATGGCACGAACATAATTTTTTTGAAATATGTATATATTTTTAAATATATTTTATTGGTAAATATATTTTATTGATTTTTTACAGAGAGGAAGGGAGATGGACAGAGAGTTAGAAACATCGATGAGAGAGAAACATCGATCAGCTGCTTCCTGCACACCTCCTACTGGGGATGTGCCCGCAACCCAGGTACATGCCCTTGACCGGAATCGAACCCGGGACCTTTCAGTCCACAGGCTGATGCTCTATCCACAGAGCCAAATCACTGAATGTATTTTTATTGTTTTCAAAGAGGAAGAGAGAGAGATAGAAACAGCAATGATGAGAGAGAATCACTGATCAATCACTTCCTGCACATCCCCACTGGGGATCGAGCCCATAACCTGGGCATGTGCCATGACTGGGTATTGAACTGTGACTTCATGGTTCATAGGTTGATGCTCAACCACTGAGCTATACTGGCCAGGCCAGAATTATTGATGAATTTCAGCTTTGGGGAAACTCTTAAAGAATGAGGTAATTTAAGTCTACTTTTGTTCATTGTAGAAATACTCATTTATTCATTTAAAATTTCAATGTCTTTCATATTGAAAAAGTTGTGTTAATTATATGCAAATCCATTGAAAAAGTAAAAATTTTTAAACCAAGAAATATGAATATTTAAGAACAGCATGCTTGAGGAAAAGTTTTTCCCATAACTGCAACTTTAACTAGCTACCAAATAAAACATTAGACTTTTATTAGAAATCTAAAAGACTAGATCTCTGGTACCATGCCATCACCTCCCATAAATGCAAAATAATTTATATCTTCTCCCATTGCAAAATTGTCCCTGCATTTCTACCCTTTACAGATTAATAAATCTGCTTTCCCTCATTATTAGAATCTCTTGTTGCTGAAGCCACAGAGAAGAAAATATTGAAAAAGAAACAACACATGCATTTAATAAAGTTAAATGAATAAACTCAAATGTTGCTTTATGCATTAATTATTAACCAATGATAAAATACATAATAAAATAGCTTCTGTGATAGCTGTAATGCACCCTACAACCAATAGTCTATCCCTGTGCATTCACCTCTCCTTGAGTGTGTATGGATTTAGTAACTCACTTCTAATGAATAGAACATGGCAAAAGGGATGGGACATCATTTCCAAATGAGGTTAAAGAAAGGTGCACCACTGTGGAAAACAGTATGGAGTTTCCTCAAAAAATTAAAAATGGAGCTCCCATTTGACTCAGTGATCCCACTTCTAGGAATATATCCCCAGAAGTCAGAAATACTAATCAGAAAGGACATATACAGTATATCCCTATGTTCATAGCAACACAATTTACAATCGCTAACATTTGGAAACAACCTATGTGCCCATCAACAGATGAGTGGATTAAAAAGCTGTGGTACATCTACATAATAGAATACTACACTGCTGTAAAAAAAGAAAGAACTCTTGCAACAGCATGGATGGACATGGAGAGCATTATGCTAAGCGAAATAAGCCAGTTGGAGAAAGAAAAATATCACATGATCTCACTCATTTGTGGAATATAATGAACGACATAAAGTGATGAACAAAAATAGATCCAGAGACATAGAAGCATCAAACAGTTGGTCGATCTTCAGAGGGAAGGCAGGGGAGGGTGGGGGTGGGAGGTAAGAGATCAACAAAAGGACTTGTATGCATACATATAAGCATAATATAAGTTTGTTTTATATATGTTTTGGACATAGACACTAGGGGGGTGAGGGCATGTGCTGGGGGTGGGGGTGGCCAAGGGGGAAAAAGAAGACATATGTAATACTATATGTAAAACTTTAAACAATAAGATTAAAAAAAGAGAGAGAGAGAGAGAAGAAAGTGCACAAACACACACACACACACACACACACACACACACACACACACACACACGGAGAGAAAAAGAAAGAAAGAAAAAAAAAGAAAAGAAAGGCAGTAGCTTTGTTGGGATCTATTTGAGGAAAGCTACATGTCATGTTGTAAGTTTTTCCATGGAAAGTCCCATGTGACAAGAAACTGTCTCTGTCCAATAGCCAGAAAGGGCCTATGACCCCTCCAACAGCCATATGAGAGTGCTTAGAAATGGATTCTCCCCCAGTTGGATGAGTGTAGCCCAACCAACAGATGGACTGTAGTTGTGAGTAACTGACCCAGCAGCACTCAGCTAAGTGCCTCAGATGCCTGACCCCAGAAGCTGAGATAATAAGTATTTGCTGTTTTAGGCCTATAAGTTTTGGGATAATTGACAACGCAATAGATAGTAATATACCCATATGCCGATGACTGACAACATGAAGCCACCATGTCCCCACATTTGCCACATGAATTGGCCAAGCTTCTGACTTCCTCCTGAAGTAGCCTGGTGGGTCCAATGACCACAAGTCAGAACTGCAGGAGTGATAAGGGCGACGCGGCAGACTTTGACTAGTGAGAATAAGAAGAAGGGGAGAATCAAGACGCAAATGTCTTAAAATTAGTTTCAGTCCTTCCACCAACACCCAAAAGGGAGATTCCAAGAGGAGATAGTTCCACTGGTACCATCTCTAGAAGTCCCCAAAATGGAGTAATCAGCTGTGTTTTTGAGAACCGTGGCTAGATGGGTAATTCACTTTCTAGTTTTTGTCCTCTCTTTTGTCTTTTGCATTTTCTTCAATCTAGCTTCTGATGGCATTACACTCCCCAATAAAACTCTAACCTATAAGCTTTGGCCTCAGTTATGCTTTCTCGGGAAGTCTTCCTACAGCTAATATATTTCTCAGTTATACTCCTAAAAATAGCAGTACATGTAGAAATGCACCAAAATCTAATTTTAATTATCTTTAGACTTGCTAAAAAAAGTATATTTAACTCTTATATTATATATTTAACCTTTAAGAGATTTGAAGAGTATGACATTTCTGATTTTTTCGCCAAATATTTAAGAGTGCAGCTCTGAAAATTTAGAGTTATATAACAAAGCTGGTGTGTGGTTATCATGGATTTATCACAATTATTTCAGAAAAAAACAACCCTGATATAGTCTGAATGCTAAGTTTAGGTGTTAAAAAATTATGTTCCAGATGGTTGCCTATATATACATAATATACTAGAATATCTAAGATTTTGAGGATGAGGTATTTAATACATATTGTGCCAAGTTCTGGGTTTAACTTAAGGTTGAAAATGAGTAAGGATTGGTAGCATTTCTGATGTGTGAAACGTTTTATGAGACTATCCATTATTGCTTTTCTTTATTTCTGTACTCTATATTGGTCACCATAAGATTAGAGTTTCTAAATAATGTGAGGTGTTACCTTAAAAAAATTCAGTAACAAAAGCAACCACATTTCAAGTTTCAGAATAGAAGGGAATGTTAGATAAAATAAATTTAATTTCTCTTCAGCAGCCACTAAATTACATTGAGTCATGAAAATTTATTGGCCAAATACAAATTAGAGGAGAGTCAAAGGAGAAAGAGGATGGATGACCTGAAAACTTAAATCTGTGCCAGATGCAATATAATGGATATGAAATATCTACAGTTGTGACCTACAGGAGGTTTAGAGATTCAGTGTGCAATAAATTATACCTAGTAGAAATAATTTGTAAGAAAATTCAGAAAAAAAATGAATTAAGCAAATTAACATGTTGAATATGTGAATAATTCAGAGGAGACAGTGTTAAAGAGGTTATTATTCTATATTGAATCATGGTTGCAATGACATGAAGATATCTATATATACATAACCCTAATATGCAAATAGACCGAACAGTGTGGAACAACCAAACAACTGAACAACCAGTCTCTATGATGTGCGCTGGTCACCAGGGGGCATGCACAGAACATGGCAGGCATCAGCCATAGAAGGATGGTGCAGCAGGTGAGTGGGGGCGCCAGACTAAGGCGGGGGCGCCAATTGATGTCATTGGGATGAGCCTCTGGTGGTTACTGAAAATTCTTTGCTCCCACATGCCGTGGTCCCTCCCGGCACTCACATCCAATGCCGACGCTGGAGCCTCCACTCACCTCCACTACCAGTACCAGAGCTGCTGCTCACACCCACTGCCGGCACCCAGCGCCAGACCTAATCGCTTGGCGCCATCAGCAGGTGCGAGTGGCAGCTGCCATCCCTGATCGCCCCTCAGGGCTTCTCCACCTCCCCCTGCTCCTGAGGGGTGATTGGGGCCAGCAGGTGCCTCTGGCACCCTCTGCCAGTGAGAGCCCCACTTGCACTTGCAACCAGTGCCAGAGCTGCTGCTCACAGCTACCGCTGGTGCCAGGTGCCAGCCCTGATCTCCTGGCACCATAAGCCGGTGCAAGCAGCAGCTGCAGGTCCCCATAGCCCCTGAGGGCTTCTCCACCTCTCCGTGCTGCTAAGGGGCAATCGGGGTCAGGAGCCACCACTTGCACCTGCTGACACGGTGCCCTGCTCACACCTGCTGCTGGCACTAGCCTCGATTGTTCCATGCTGTCAGTGGGTGCGAACAGGGCCTGTGCCGTCAGCAAATGGGAATGGCGGTGGCAGGAGCAGGGCTGCTGGCAGACAGGGGACCAGGGCTGGGGTGGGGGTGCAGAGGATGGGCCAAGACCCGCCCTTGTGCCCACCGCAGCCTTATGGCCCACAGTTCTTTTCAAGGTGCATGAATTCATGCACTGGGCCCCTAGTGTGTGTGTGTGTGTGTGTGTGTGTGTGTATTTGTTTATTTATATAAAATAATTCTACTGCAGTGTTTATTCAAGAATAACCAGAAGCAGGGAGGCATGGAACAGACAGACATACTTCGATGAGGGGTTGGAGGGGCAAGAGGAGATAAACCAAATAATTTATATACATATATGCATAGCCCCTGGACAAAGGCAATAGGGTGGTGAAGACCTGAAGGGAGCGGGAGGAAAGGGGAGAAAATGGGAGCTATCTGTAATACTATCAACAATAAAAAATATCTTAAAAACTAAAAATATATTAGCACTCTTTTTACACTCTTAAAAAAAAGAATAAATATTCCAAACTGCAATTTATTATTTAACCTGGTAGTTACCTTGCCATAGTTCCTTAAAGATTAAACCATATTCTGAACCATTAATAGTCATTCCTAAAACACTGGCTTTAAAAAAAACTCATTGTCATTATATGGCCAATATCAAATATTTGGAAAAATTTAAATCTACCTATTTATTGTAGAATATATATTAATTCTTTCTCCAGTGAAATATTGTACTATCTTGAAAAAATATCCCGGCATTGCTGATTCAAGTTGTAAAAATTATTTGAATTTCCAATTGAGAATATTCTCTATTCACTTATTAGTAAACATTAATCATTGAATTTATTTTTTAATATTTTATTGATTTAAAAGAGGAAGGAAGAGGGAGAGATAAAAACATCAATGATGAGAGAGAATCATTGATCAGCTGCTTCCTGCATGTCCCCCACTGGGCATTCAGCCCATCACCCAGACATGTGCCCTGACTGGGAATCAAATCATGACCTCCTGGTTCATAGGTTGATGCTCAATCACTGAGCCATGCTAGCCAGGCTCATTTAATTTATTTTTTAAAATTTTTATAATCAACTTCAAATTAGATTTGTATTACATCAATATTCTATTACAAAAATTTTTAATTTATAACGGCTTTTTCATATAATGTGGGTCATTGGCAAAAATAATAACCCTGCTGGCTTTATAAAATTAAAGGGTTCCAAACCATTAACATACAAAATTAATAATAAACCATGTAACATACACCCTTGAGGGAGACCAGATGTTCCAGCCTAATTAGAGAAGACCTGACCCTAGATGATAGTATATTTCAATCACCTTTTTAAATACCCATGAAGCCAATCTACAGAGCTTGAATACAGCCAACAGTGACACGCCTAGAAATAAGAAAGCCTCACTGAAATGTCAAAACTGTACAAAGGTTAAAGGGAAAAAAACACACGCAGCCATAAATGTAGAAACTAATCTCTCTTTTTTCTCCTTATGAAAATATAGAGTCCAGTTTTTGTAGTGTTATTGAATAATAAAAATAAAAAAACACGTGTCAAAATTTTAGCAATGAAAGGAGAAATGTATTGTAAAACAGTATCTAACCTTAAATGATCTATTATAATCTTAAAATCTAAAGGGAGATAAAAAGAGCCTATAAAATATTTAAAAATCAAAATATTGCTAAATTAAAAATATTAAATAATTAAGAATATTATCAAGCCAGATTAAAAATAGGAATATATTGCCCTGGCTGCTGTGGTTCAGTGGGTAGAGCATTGATTGGTCCCTGCATCAAAGGGCTGCAGATTCGATTCTTTGTCAAGACAGGGCACATACTTGGTTTGCAGGTTCCATCCCTAGTCCCTGTTGGGGCGTGTGCAGGACGCAATCAAGGTGTCTATCTCACATGGATGTTTCTCTATCTCTCTCTAAAAAAAAAGGAACATATTTAAAATGTTATGAATACTCATCTTGACACATTCAAAAATTCTATTTATTAAAATTGACAAAATGCCAAATTTTTGCATTTAGACTTTATGATAGAAAGTTTCCAACTTTAACAAAATGCCAAATTTTTGCATTTAGACTTTATGATAGAAAGTTTCCAACTTTAACAAAAGAAAGCAAAAGTGAGTTCTAAATATTACCTTAAATAAAGGAAAATATTCAAGATGACTGAAGATTTAATGCATATGTAATGATTAGTTGTTTATTTATTCACTAGAGGCCCAGTGTATGAAATGCAGGCACGGGTAGGGTCTGGCCAGTGATCAGGGCCAATCGGGGCCATCCTTCCCCCAGCTGCCAGCTGCTGGCCAGGGTCTTCCTTCATTCCACACCGCCCTCTTGTGGTCAGCACATGTCATAGTGAGCAGTCAAACTCCCTGTCAGTGGAACTCCAAGTCAGTTGAACTTCCAAGGGGACAATTTGCATATTAGCCTTTTATTATATAGGATTTTGAATAGGCTTGATTACAGATAAATGCTACTGAGATTTTTAAGACAGTTAATAGATGGTTCTTACCAGAGTCATAACTGACTTAATAATTCCTAATTCCTGAAAGTAATCTTCACAAAGAAGTCTTTCACTGCATATGTAAAAACTCGAATGTAACAGAAGTGGCTTTAATAATCTACTAAGAAATAATGGATCTTTGAACAGTTTATTTTAGAAGAGTTTATTCTCAACATTGGAAAAATAAATGATTATAAAATTGGAGCATTAACTTATTCTACACTAAAATACAAATAATTATATCCAAATTAAATTCAAAAAGTAGAAAGCATAAAAAAAGAAATAAAGTTGACTATACTTTTTAAAAATAATTCCTGTATGCCTAAATACACTATGAAGAAAATTAAAGATAAGTCCCAAACTGGAAGGTGATATTTGGAAAGTGTATATCAAATGACATTGATAAAGAACTCCTTTAAAATATTAAGAAAAGGCAAGCATTTCAATGAAAAAGAAATAGACAATTAAAGTAGGAGCAAACACAAGCGTTCAAAAAAAAAATTACCAAATGATTTTGTTTTTTTTAGTAGATGTATCCTTAGTCCATTTTTCTTTAGAGTAAGTCTAGTTACTACAAATCTCCATACATAAGTTCTTTTCTACAGCTTATACTTAAGAGTAAAATTGCTTTGTTATAAAGTGAAAATACTTTCAAAGTTCTTGCATGTTATATGCATTCTTTCCAAATTGGCCATATTGTATATTTATTCATTTTTCATATCACTATAATTATTGCATATTATCAGACTATATAATTTTAATCAAAGATTGTGACCATATTTTTTCTACTTTATTCTGTTATTGTCATAAAAATCAATAAATTTTCAAAAGTTGAACCAAACTGCATCCTTGGGATAAGCATTCTTGGGCATTATTTATGTATTAACTTATTTTATATTGTTGGATTCTACTTGCTCATTCTTTGCTTAGGATTTTGTGTCTGTGAACTTTAAAGTTATTGGCGTATAATTTATTTTTTTTGTAATATCCTCAGGAGTCTTTCTTTGAATTTCCCTGCTTAGTGTTCTTTGAGGTTCTTGAATACTGAATTTTTAATATCAGATTTGGGAAATTCTTATTCATCAATTCTTCAAATATTTTCATCTCAATTGCTAGTGCTCTCTCTGGATATTAGACGTTTTTGTTAGGTCCTATATCTCTATGCTCTAAGTTTAATATAAGAGGGTTCAGTTAGAATTTTTTGAAAGTAAATTTTCAAAACAATCTTCTAGTTTCACATACTTATGGTGATAACCAAGTATAGGAACTGTTTCAATATAATCCTGAGGAAATTACAGGTGACCAAAAAAGTAGAAGGGTGCTTTAAAAATTTAGGTAGAATATACTTGATAATGGTGGAATCTTTAACGTATTGGTGAATAATAAATAGAGAGCAATATTGTTTGTAAAAATAAGATATATGAATATTAAATCATAGATCACCTTTCAATATTGAGTTTTTCAAATTATTTTACTAGTTTGTTTTTAAACAAGTATAGATGTGTTTTCACTGAGCTCCGATTATCTGATTCAATCTGAAATTAATTTCATGCAAGAAATCTGTAGCTGTCTACTATATGGATGTTTTGGAAAACATTAAAGCATCTAGAGTTTAGCCTACTAAAGTTTTCCCGAAGCAGAACACGCAGTATAAACACATTATATAAAAAGCATGTTTCCTGGAAACAAGGCTATCACTCCCTCATGTTGCCATTGCTATTCTAGTTTAACTGCTGATCTACCTAGCTCTAGTCTTGGCCCCCTCCAAAGAGCTGTGAGACTAAACTCTTAAAGGGTCATTTTTAACACTTTACTTCTACCTAAGACAGGGTTTTTGTTTTCTTTCATAATTCATAAAATGAACATTAGCTTGTTGGCATTCACTGTGTTTGCCAATACATATCACTATTGGTCCATGTGTGCTACTTTTAACAAAATCATTTGAATGATTTAGTATAATCATAGAAGGTTGTCCTTGGGCAGATGGCTGGAAGACCACATTCTTTCTGCCAGTATTCATATTTTTAATAACTATCTTAAGTAATATGTTATCATCAGACTAAATTTTGAAAATTATCCAGCAGAATGGCACATAACTGTAATACCCTCTATAGTATGTCAAATTGGTACAGAAGGGTAGATATACTAGTTAAAGGTGTATGTTAAAAGTGAGACACAAATCCGAAAGAAGAAACCAGTGTAAAGACTGCAGTGTTTTAGTGTTGAGAACTTAGAAATAACAAATAACTTTATAGATTCATCCTCCATGTGACATAAACCTAAATGAAATGATGACTCTGAAGAAAGAGTGAGAATTGAGGGCAGTGCAAAATTGCAGCTAGATCATTATGAATAAGTCGAGTTGAACAAAGTGATTTTCTGTGGAAATTTGTTATTTGGTAAAGCTGTGAGAGGGTGATGGAGGTAGACATACTGCATTTTATTGAAGAGGGGAAAAAAAGCCTGCCTTAAAACAAATAGCTACATCTATAACCATAAAACAAAATTACATTTACTTGACTAGAAATAAGTTTCCTAAACTTGAATTAGTAATAGCTATCCAAGTAATTCCCAAAAAGGAAAGATGATTATGCTGACTTCCTGGTATAAGTATAAATATTTTTATGTCATCTCTTTAATCAATATTAATGATCTTATTTTTAAATTATTTTTAAAGATATGTTATAATCTACCAAAACATAACTAATTACCTCAAGACCTACAGGCTTAAACAGCAAACAATTTAACTTTTTTAAAAAATATATTTTATTGATTTTTTACAGAGAAGAAGGGAGAGGGATAGAGAGTTAGAAACATATATGAGAGAGAAACATCAATCAGCTGCCTCCTGCACACCCTCTACTGGGGATGTGCCTGCAACCAAGGTACATGCCCTTGACCAGCATCGAACCTGGGACCCTTCAGTCCACAGGCCAACACTCTCCACTGAGCCAGGCCGGTGAGGGCAACAATTTAACATGTTTAAGATTAAGGCTGACGCTGCAATTAGGTTAATTTTTAGTCTTGGTTTGGTGACATAAGCCTTTGCACAAGTGACTCCAATTTGGGCCTGTTGTCTCTTTTTGAACAATTGTCCCCTTTAGGATCAGACTCTCAGTTTAACTGAGAGATGGGATCACAATGAAGGCATTAGTGCCATTCCCACTGTTTTTGCTGACCTATATGATATTCATAGGATGTGACTTTTTTTTGTTAAATGTCTGTGGTATTCACAGATCACAACTTCAGGTTCAGTTTTTTTAGCTGGTCATTCTCTTTGTTCCTGTATTGGGGGTCCTGTCTTAGGGAGATCGCTTGCTTGGCAGTATGCAGCTGTGAACATTCATTTAAAGTTTTTGAGAGCAGACAGTGCACAGGGGGACTATTATGGTTATTATAAGCAGGATAATTCCCAATGCTGGAGTGTACTTTGAAGCCTTGGTCCCTAAAACGCAAACAATCAAAAATCAAATAAGTGAAAGAAAAACCCAATTGATGGAATTAATTTTTAAGCTAAGTGGCTTGTCCAGTAAACTTGTGTAGCTGACTTACAACTCCTCCAGAAATGTTAATCCTGGTACAGAGAGTGGTGTTGATCACAGCACAGATACTTCCTATTCAGCTAAAAGACAATCAAGGGTGATCCTATTATCCACACCAACATGGCCACTAACTTTGACCACTTTGTTTAAGAACTTATGCAAAGTCCTTGCAAAGTGCTTAGGTATGGTCACTTAGCCAGTGACCAGTACCTAAGCACTTTGCCAGTGACCAGTGGCCTCCCATCTTGGTTTTTATTATAAATCCAGTAATATCAGGAGATAATCTGCAGGAAGCCATCCACTGTCCATACTATCCTGAGAGTGCACCCAGGAATGCAGAAGGCCAATGGACCTTGGGCGTTAGCAGGGCTAATGCCAAGCACCATTGTTCTGTTGAGATAGCGGTGTCTGGAAGCAGTTTCCTGACCTAATAACCTCACAGGAAATGTTTACTGGACCTCACTGATCTTTGCTGACCTTTGACACCATCTGTCTGCTACCTGTTTGCCATGCTTTACTGAGGGCAAGATGTGTATCTAAAATTGAATAAAAAGCAGATAAGGCCAGGTTTCAGGGTGCCACTCCAAGAGAGAGGTCTCCACTTGGCCCCCCATGCCTTCTAAACTCCTGTTTCTTGTCTAGTGTTTTCTTTTGTGCACTGACCCCTTCTTCAGATCCTGGACCCCCACCGCAAACGGTTGTAGCATTCCACTTTCAACATCTTCTAAGGATCTCCCTCAGTTTAGGACTTTTTAAAATGACGGCGTTTAGTTTGGCCTTAGACCAAAGATACCTGAACAGACTCACCTGTAGCCCCAGGCGGTCTTATTTTGAAAGGTAACCATTCAGTAGTCTTTTTGGAGTGGAAAGGCAATTTCAAAAAGGGATTATTATAATGTGTACTCAAGTAAAGAAGCATGGGGTGTATCAGTAAAAGTTATTTCTATCTGACAATCTTTTATTTTAGGTACCTCTGTGTCTTTTATTTTTTTTTACCAGCCTTTTATAGCCAATCATTCAATGAAGCTATTTTGAATTTTTGAAGTCTTTTGAAGGTTTACTTTAAATAATTACCCCATTCTGTTAGCTTGACTTGGGGGCCAGTGCTTTTAAATGCTCTTCTTAAATGATCTTTCCTAATTGGAACCATTCTTACAATGGTCATTATATTTCTAGGCTGCCAGTCCTCTAGTTAAGTAATTCATTCATTAATTCAACTCATAGTTAGTGAATTCTTGGTAATTTGGGGGTCTTGGGGAACAGTGATGAAAAAAAAATCCCGCCCTTATAAGTTGAAGTCCTAGTGGAAGGATGTGGGTGTTAGTGATGTTATTGAGATAAAAAGCAGGTGCATCTACATTGTCAGCTTTCCTTGGAGTTCTTTGGGCTCACACATTACATAATGCCTAATAACATTTTCCATATCATATTATTGTCACTATTTATCCTCTCCCCTTACACAAATGCACACTAGAATGAGATCAGGGACAAAGATTTTGATTTATCCTCACGTTTGAGGCAAGATTGTGTGGCTAGTACATGGTACGTCCATAATTGGTGTTGGTTGATAATTGGATTAAAAACAAGGAACTTTGTTGGGAAGATAATCACTCCTATTTAAACTCAGCTTTGCATGATATTTGTCCTCTACATTCCCTTTTAACCTTCGTTTTGGTTCAGGTTTAAAAGCCAGATGAGTGTGGCAGCAATGTTCACTGTAAAGAGAACCAAGGTCACGGCATCAGCAGAGATGAGACAGGTGTAATGGATCGAGGCCTTGAGGAAGTCGAAGCGCAGAAGAATTCAGTGCCCTGAGAATCTGCTGGGCACAAAGATAGGGACATGCATTGAATACAAGCTGTGAGAAATGAGGCAGAGTAAGGACCACTGGAAAACACCTTTCACAATACCTTTGCGATAATGTCCGTCTTGATTTACATTAAACCTCCAGCAGTTTATCCTTTAAAGGAGCTGATTATAAACAATTTTGTCTGTTGACATTTATTTCTAAAAGTCATTTTTTCTAACTGAAATTACTAAAGCAGCATTCTTTTCATGCGGGTTGTAAAGCTTAATATCATTACTTAGGTTTTGTTTCTGATTAGCTTCAGAAATTTATCCTGGAAAACATTAAATGGTAGAAGAACTTAGATAATTGCTCATTAGATATATATTTCCCAATATTTTCTCCTAAGGCCAAAACAAGATAAAATATGCTCAGGGTGATGTGAACTAATTAAGTTCTTATAATATACATTTCCTCTCCTATAGTCCTTCCATTGTAACAGTTACATTTCTTCTTGTTGTTAAGGCTATAAATAGAATTTACATTTCATTTCCTAAAATTATAGATTTTAATTATCAATTTAATTTTATTTTAAAATAAGTTACTCTTTAATCTCTTGAGCATATAAAATTTCTGCATACTAGGAATAAAAATGAAATGAATTCAGAATTATGCAAATTAATATGCCAGCATTTTTCTTTATTCATAAATATTAAATATTAAACAACTTATTTTGAAGAAACTTGAGTCAAAAGGACTTTTAATTTCCTATGACAAAAAATTGGTTTTAATTTTATCCAATAAGAGAAAAAGAAGAGAATCATAGATGTGATGTAGACAGTTAATATATATAAAAAAAACAAACAAGTAAACAAAGGAACATTAGGTAACTAGAAGTAAAAATGAATATGATAAAATATGGAGAATTCAATAACGAAAAGGTAAAGAATGCAAGAAGAAAGAAAGATCTTGCTACAATTATTAATGAGCTCTATTAATATCAACATATGAGCAATTCCTCACCCTTAAAACTATGCTATTAGACTCTTGGGATCATTCTGTCTCTTATTTAAAAAATTGTAAATTTGCTTGGTTAACATAAATCATTCACTTACTCCTCAAAATGTTCCTTCTCTCATTGCTGAGTCCTGTTTTTTCACCAGGCCTAATCAAGTGAGTTTTCCTCCATCACTCTACTCCTCTGCTCATCCTGCATTATTTCTAGGTCCTATCATTTCAGTCTTTCATCACAATCAATCCAGGAACAGTTCTGAAATAAGTCTGCATCAGCTCTGACATTATCTGAACGTAACATACATGCCCACACTCCAGCGCACACATACTCACACCTGCAAATTTTAGGTCAGGCATTCTACTCCTTCCCTGGGATTCCCCCTTATGACTCACATCAGTCTAATATTTTTCCAATTGATAAAAAAAAACAAAACACACACACACACACAAAAACTTTTAAACCCACTCTTCTCAATTAATCCTTCACCCATTTTTACCTTTTGATGTGTCTCCATTACTTCTAAAATAAACTCAGATATTGTGTGTTTTTTTAAATAGAGTTTTTTTGATGTCAGAGAGGAAGGGAGAGGGAGAGAGAGACAGAAGTATCAGTGATAAGAGAGAATCATTGATCGGCTGCCTCTTGCATGCCCCACACTGGGGATGGAATTGAACCATGACCTCCTGATTCATAGATCAACAACACTCAGCCACTGAGCCATGCTGGTCAGGCTAAACTCAGATATTGTTAACATGGTATATAAAGATTCATGAAAATTCCTTGGCTTCTTTTCCAATCTCAGTTCCTATAATTTCTCTCTTCCACCCTGTATCTAGTTACAATTCTCTTGGGGAAAAGAACATATGTTCTTTTAGCAAAATTTATAAATGTATCTCTTCAGCGATCCACATGTAGTTTATGTAACCATTGACGTTCAACAATTTATCACTTTAAGAATTGTAAATTAATTAAATCCTGCACTTTGAACCTACTTAGTGATTCAGATGCTAATGAAACAGCACACTTAGAAAGCAACCAAGTGAATCGGGGGAATTAAATTTGTGTGTCTGTTAGCATGGATTAGTGATATTATTCATTTTCTTTTATTGGAGACTGCATAAAACACAAATCATGAATTCTCTTTAAACATAGATCCTGGTTCAAGTCATTAATATTTTAGAAAATATGGTATAAGAAGTACTTTGCATTTAATTACAAATAATTGTTACTGAGCTATTTATAAACTTACAATCTCAAAATAGTATATATTATTTCCTAAACATTTACATCTAAAATACATAGAACAGCAGTGCTACCCTGAAGGGTTACTGTTTATTCATTGTATTCCTAACATAACATCTATAAAAAATATAAAATATTGTTTTTTTAATGAAAATATCCTTCCTATAAAACTTCGCGTTTATAACGCGATCAACTATAATCACAAGCATTAGCAATAAAATGGAATAAAAGTACAAAGAAGCTTTAATAACAACATGATTTTTTTATCTCTCAAGTGTATTTTAAATATTATATGGCATTTACCTTTAATGTCAATAGAATTATCTAAAAATATGGCAGAATATTATTAAATAAAAATAGGGGCTTGCCTCAGATGGCGAATACCCCAATGAAATGGTTTGTTTCTTTATAAAGTGTTTTTTTATGCTTCTCATTTTATTCCAGTTTGAATATTCTATAATTTCCCATCTTTTTAAATACATTTGCACATTTAACATGTTATTTAAATTAGCATAAGAGCCTTGGTTCTTTTCACTTATTTTTTTTTTTTATTAATACCCATGAGACAAAATTTGGGTACTAATGCTCCCCAGATAAGGCAAAAAGAGACTTGCTTCATTTATAACAGCTAAATAATCCATAACTCCTGGCAGCTGTTTTTTTTTTTTATATATATATATATTTGTTTTCCATTCTTTTCCAACACCAACTCCCAAGAGTAATATAAACAAGCTTTATTTGTTATATGTAACAAGACTATCAAAACTTATCTTCTAAAATATTATGAATGTTTAAAAGGATAAATTTGTGTACAGGAAAGCAACCACAAGATCGTCAGAAATCCTTACTTTCAAATGTTAGTCCAAAATATGCACTAAATCACTGCAGAGTATATACTCAAATCTGAGCACTCATTTTGCATTTAGAGAAATCGCTAACATTTAAAACTTAGCTGGCCAGAACTAGAAGACTGTGTTTACACTCAATAAAAGTTTTTAAACAAAAAACAGGAATACTGTCTTTATAGCTGACAAAAATACCAGAAATAATGTGACTTTATTAATAAGCTAAAATATTGAAATATATTAATATTGAACAAAATGTAAATTTCTTAGCATTATGAATATAATAATATATAAATGACCTAATTTTTCATTATATTTGGTATTTAAAAATATAGAAAAGATGAAATTTATAATATAGGCTTATTATATTAAAGTTTATATTTTAACAATGGTATTTTTTTGCTGCAAATATGTCCTTTTTAAATTAAATTTTTATTTAACAAATTGTGGAAGAGAGAAAATTGGGTAACAAAATACATTTTAATAAAATAAAGTTTATAATATTTATTTGAAATATTTGGTACATTTTAAAAGTTAATACTAATTCCTTTTTTACATTACTGATAGAGAATTATCAAAAAATAATTTGAGAACTACCAAAAATATTTACTATTAAATTTATTTTATATATATTCAGTATATAATCACAAATAAATGTTGAGTTGTAACTAAGTTTTGGAAAAATCATTTCCTTTAAAAGTGTTATGAAAATAAAAAATGGAACATTTCCATAATTACAATATTAAGAATAAGAACTTGAAGTTAAAATTTTATATTTATTTACTTATTTTTCTCCCAGTATGTTTTTTAAAGCAAATGTGTATGCTCTAATTTTCCCAAATTTGGCAATTTTTTGTACCTGTAAGCTGGTTCTTGTGTCATATTATGACCATATTGGTAATTGAATATTTCTTTCTTGGCACGATTTCCAGACTCATCATGTAATGTTCATGCCCCAGAATCAGTGGTAGCCACTTCTCTACATAGTCTTGACTTCTTTTATGTGGGAATAATATTTAGAAGCCAAATTCTAGCCATTATATGTAAAATTACACAAAAATTTGTCATCAAATATTTGGAATATGAAAATGAGATAATGGATGAAATTTAACTTGCAAATTTTTTATCAGCATTTCTCAATGTGGCTACCACCTATTTAAAAATTTAGGAAGTAAAGATACATTTTCCATCTGTATGGAAATATCAATAAGCCCAACAAAATGCTATAATTCATTTTTTGTTGTTACATTGTAGTCATAAACAACTCACAACCACCTTTCAAGATTTATGCCAACAAAATTCAAAAGTGGAATGCAATTTATTATCTAAATAGGACCCATGAGTAACCTAAAGGGATTTAAAAATATTCGGATTAATTGCTAACCTTGAATTTATAGTTTGACATTTATTGTTTATGCTTGAATCAGTTTCTAGATATTAGGCATCAAATGAGTGATATGAGACACTGAAAATTTCTGAAGGAAGGTGTAAGTATATTAGAGTTTCAACGAAATATATCCACTATACACTGTACAAAGGGCTTGTATGTATCATCTTATTTAATGATCCAGCTGTAAAGTTTTTTCTGTTTTACAGGTGAAGAAACAGAAGTGTTCAGAAGATAAGTTAAACAGTATAACATATTTCAGAAAATAAAAAAGATTATTAAGAAATTAAATTATAGTTACAATTTATATAAAATAGAAATGGAAAGAGGTGTTTATTTTTATCTTTTTAATATATATTTTTTGATTTCAGAGATGAAAGGATAAGGAGAGAGAGATAGAAACATAAATGATGAGAAAGAATTATTGACTGGCTGCCTACTGCATGCCCCTACTGGAGAATGAGCCTGAAAACCTGGGCATGTACCCTGACCAGGAATGGAACCATGACCTCCTTGTTCATAGGTCAAAGCTCAACCACTAAGCCACAAAGGCCCAGCAAACAAGGCATTTAATATAAATAAATAACTATAAATAAAATTTTAAAGTACTGTATAAATTAAATAGTTAAGTCTGTGTCATAGTATATACAGTGGTGAAACAAAAGTAGGCTTTGACGTCAGGAAATCTGAGTTTAACCTTTAATTAAGCTCTTTAATCCTGATGGGCATTTTTAATCTATTTACCCAAGATTCACTGAGTTTGTATAAAACTCCAGACACAGCTCTGTACACAAAGAGGAGAGCAATATACAAAATAGGTGATGACCTAGATTAAAAGAATTTACATGTTAATAGGCAAATGGCAATGTATAAATAAATGCAAGACAAGATAATTTCAAGGGAGATAAGTGTTATGAAAGAAATAGTATATTCATTTAGGACTAATTGAATACTGATTGTTTAGTTTCACAAAGTAACAGAAGAGATAAAAAATGGTGGACAGATTAGAACTAGGTAATAGATTTCATTTCATTGACTAAAAAAAGCGAGATTTGGGATAGTTTTTTTACAGTTTGTGGGTTTCCAGGAATGTATCACCAGTCATTTTATTTATTGAAATAGAGAAAAAAAATTATAAAGACTTCTGATTTTGCTATTTTTAACTTGAAAATGCCATTAAATACTCAAATGAGTTACCAAGACAGTGGTTCGCCGTAAGTCTAGAGTTCATCTTCACTGAAAATAGAAGCATGTAAATCTTCAGTCAACATACAAGTATAAATATCTAAACTCAACTCACCATGCTGTAGAGAATTCACATTTTAGATGCTTCATTTTCTGTAAACAAACAGCACTGCTTGGTAACTACAGATACAGAAAACAACAACTGTAATTTGTTGATGAGTCCTAAAACAGCATAAATTTTGCTGTATTCCAGAGATGCAATAGAAACACACAGTGGTGGGAGCTATGGAGGGTGAAGTCTTGTATGTGTTAGACTATATTTCCTAATACAAAAAGTGGGTTAAGTGAACTAAATATGGATCCAAAGTGATAACATGTCTGAACCTGTATTACCCACTGAAGCCAGACTTCCTGATCTGCAAAATTTATTCTTTTAAAATCTGTAATTATTGAAGTCAGTTATTCCATAAAATAAGTTGAAAAAAATGCTGCCAAATTCCATGAATATCGAGGAATAGAGACTTTGCTGCATACGTTTTCAAAAGAGAAATTTAGCCATATTATCCACTGGATTTGGACTTGAATATGAAAATAAGAAATTAAACACACACACACACACACACACACACACACACACACACACTCCTATATAATAAAAGCCTAATATGCTAAGTGTTTAGTCGTCTAGTCATTCTTTCAACCAAAGTGTACTATGCTAGTGATATGCTAAGGCTGCTCAACTGCTCACTATGATATGCACTGACCACCAGGAGGCAGATAGTCTACCAGTCAACCAATAGCTATGAGTGCACAGACTCTCAACACAGGAGCTGCCCCCTGGTGGTCAGTGTGCTCCCACAGAGGGAACGTTGCTCAGCCAGAAGCCAGGCTCACAGTTGGTGAGCAGAGCAGTGGTGGCGGGAGCCTCTCCCTCCTCCGTGGCAGCACTAAAGATGTCCAACTGGCCGTCAGTAGGACATTCCCTGAGGGCTCTCAGACTGTGCAAGGGTGCAGGCCAGGCTGACGGATGCCTCCCTTCCCCTCTCAGTGCACAAATTTTGTGCACTGGGCCTCTAATAAGAAAAATAAAAAGAAGTAATTGAAAGAATGAAAAAAGAAAAAGTGAAGAAAAGAAGAACTAATCTATGATTGGGATGTGAATTCATTCCAAATAAAATTTATTTTAAAGTCTGATAAAAATTTTAGATTAATAATATGATAAAAAGTGCCTGAGCTCAGCCAACATAGCTCAGTGGTTGGGCATCGACCTATGAACCAGGAGGTCATGGTTTGATTCCTGATCAGGGTACATGCTTGGGTTATGGGCTCGATCCCCAGTGTGGGGCATCTGTGTAATTAAAATAGAAGATGTTTAGCTTGTTAAAGAGAATTGCTCTTAAGAAAGTATTTAAAATGTCAATACTTTGTAATAATTTGTATTGTCTTGAAATAATATCTGCTTCCTCAGTTTCTTTTTATAATCCTTCAAAATGCCAAAACCTATTTGAAAATATTCACTATTTCACTAGGTTATTTTCTCATATGCTAGATTTATTCTTTTAAAGTATGTAATTATTTAAGTCAATTATTCCATAAAATAAGATGATAAAATGCACAGATGATCTTAATCTGATTTAGACTTACTACAACCACTTTCTAAAGGCATTTTAGAAATTGTTCATTAATATGAAATAAACTCTTTAATTATTAACATTGGCCTAGTTTAAAATATCCGTGCATTCAATCCAGGTTGATAGCCGTAAGTGAGTAGACTGTGCCTTCTTTAAAGTGAGTCACTGATATCTTTGAATTAGAATATTTCTCAAATGCACTCTAGTGACCTTAAATGCTCACTGAAAAATATGAGCAATTTAATCATTTGTAAGAGAAAGTCCATTACAATGCCAGGATAGAAGCCACAGAGAACTTTATGTGAGGATAATGCATGTCTTAAATTGAACATGAACATCTTGAAAGTAAGTGCAGTCAATGGAGCGATTATGTAATGGTTTCGGTTGAAATGATAATCAGGTCTCCATTTACATTCCCTAAAGACTAGCATAAAATATGCACAGTATGTACCAGTGTCCTTAATTGGTCCCAAGAAGTCACTTGCTATTCTGCCTCCATCTGAATTACATGTTTTTATGAAGATATCTTCCTTAGTTTATTATAACAGTATCAGTTAATATATGTATAGACAGGAGAAACATCATTCTTTAATCATTTTATGAAATTAAAAAAAAGAACTATTTAATCCTATTATTCTCATTAAAGGACTAAAGCAGAACTTAGTTAACATCATTTTTTAGGCACCTTCTGTGCTTTCCCTTTAAGTTTAGATTTGGATTTCATCCTATCAGTCATAAAGAAGAACATCTTTCCTTCCTAACTAGAAGTCTTGTATCCAACATTTGATAAAGGTATGCATTTTTGTTTATTTTCTTCCCAACCTTACCTTACTGCCCCAAATAGGGCCTTGAGATACTAGACTTTTGATAGATATGTATTCATTTAATTAGAAAGACTAAAACTATCTTAGATAATAAATTAACTCAATAATAAGACTGGTTTGTCATATCAAAAATAAAGAATTTCCCTCCAGTCATACACATCCAGAGACATGCAGGTTGTAGAAATTAGTATTATATCTAGAAATTGTTTCTAGAAATGAGGCATTTTCATCAGGCAAATGGTAGATCTACTTCAAATATTCTACTGATTTTCTGATAAGATATGAAAACATAATAGAAAGCTATCCTTTTAGCTAGCTTCAATATATCCCTAACAAGATACAAAAAACAGTTACAGCATTTTTTAAATTCTTTATTGTTGAAAGTATTACCTATGTCTCCTTTTTCCCCCATTGACCTCTCCCAGGCCACCCCCAACCTCCAGCACATGCCCTCATCCCCCTACTGTCTGTGTCCATTGGTTGTGCTTATATGCATGCAAACAAGCCCTTTGGTTGATTGCTTACACCCACCCCCTCCCCTGCCTTTCCTCTGTTGGATGCTTCTCTGACTCTGGATCTATTTTTGTTCATCAGTTTATACTGTTCATTATGTTCCACAAATGAGTGAGATCATGTGATATTTATCTTTCTCTGCCTGGCTTATTTCACTTAGCATAATGCTTTTCAGGTCCACCTATGCTGTTGCAAATGGTAAGAGTTCCTTCTTTTTGTAGCAGCATAGTATTCCATAGTGTAGATGTACCACAGGTTTCTAATCCAGTCATCTGCTGATGGGCACTCAGGCTGTTTCCAAATCTTAGCTATTGTAAATTATGCTGCTATGAACATAGGAGTGCATATATCCTTTCTGATTGGTGTTTCTAGTTTCTTGGGATATATTCCTAGAAGTGGGATGACTGGGTCAAATGGAAGTTCCAATTTTAGTTTTTTGAGGAAACTCCATACTGTTCTCCAAGTGGCTGCACCAGTCTGCATTCCCACCAGCAGTGCAGGAGGGTTCCTTTTTCTCCGCATCCTCACCAACACTTGTTGTTTGTTGATTTATTGATGATAGCCATTCTGACAGGTGTGAGATAGTACCTCCTTGTCTTTTTGAGTTTCAGGGGGGCCATGGTGGAGTGGGCACCAGTTGCTCTGGGTTGCACAGTCCGCGCTCTCCTGTGGCCCACAGTGGGGGTTCTCTGGGTTGCCTGGGTCACTCGGGCAGCAGGTCAGAGGGCTCGGGGTGGCACGAGTGCCGGGTGACTCCGGGTCAGGCTAGCAGCTCAGTTCTGGGGTCAGGGCGGGGGTGGGGCACAGGGTTCCCGCTGGCTTGCACTCACTGTGAGGTCTTGGAGCCAGATTCTAGAATGCTGGGTCCAGCGGGCTGATGAGGAGGCCTGGTGTGGGAGCTCACTCTGGTGGAGCGTTGTTTTCCAAGTGTCCTCTGCCCTTCCTTATAGAAAACTGTCTCCTCAACTGTGTCCAGTTTGCTATTTCAGGGGGGATGTCTGCCATTTAGTTGCTTTTCTGGCCTGGCCCTAGGAGGAGGTGCAGGGCGCTGCTGCCTATCCGGCTGCCGTTTTCTCTATGTACAGTATTTTTTAAGAGTACTTAAGAACCATCTCAACTGATAACGTTGAGATTGATTTAAAAATAAAAAGCTCTCATTCTCAATTGACTCTTGATTACCATCAATTTTATTCTCTAAAATATTTATGGATTGGTGGCATTCTTTCCTTCTTCAGGGCTCAGGTAAGAATACATTCTTCTTATTTGACAAAATAGACATAATTGTCATACAGCTGCTAAAACACACATGTCTTTGCTCTTAGCATAACCATAGTAGGTAAAGCTTCTTCATCTACTTACCATTCCAGTTTTCGGGTTTCTCCTCCTGCTAAGTCCTTGGGTAATACCTTCTTTATTTTTGAAGACTGAGTTCCCATATGGATAGATAGTCAGTTCTCATTATTTGCCGTAGTTTTATATTCTGTAAAGTCCCCAGGAACACTGAATTAGTCAGAACTGAACCACGACTTGTAGGGAAAATACAGGCCTGGGTGTCTGTGATCCTCTGATCATAGTATTTTTATCAACTAGCCAATATGTACCCTTGTTTTATGGGTGTTGCTTTTCAAAGGCACCGTGTTTAAAATATGTTGCTGCTTCATTAGCACCGAACTCACAGCCAAAGGCAGTATAAGTCATGCCTGAACTAAGCTGCTCTAACACAGGTATTTTCTCCGTAAGGCACATCACAGCCTTTTGCACTTAGAAACAGCGAACAGCATTAGAGCTCCATGCCTTGGGGTGGAGAGGGGCGTTTTAAACTGCAGACTTCTCCCACAGAAAGCACAAAAACGTGGAAAAGGTGGCACTAGACAGGTGGCTGAAAGGACACTTGTTTACAGCTTGAACGCTGAAAGCTGAACTCAGGGGAACATCATGTCACCTTATGTCCGACCTCAATGGGCACGTGCACGTTGGAGAATCACATTTCTCACTCTGTGCATGTCCGCAAATGACCAGAAAAGCATCAGAGAGCATTGATTTGGGGATTACAAATACATTTTAGAAGTAGGCAAAGACACAACTTGTGGATATGAAATTTATGAATAATGAGGTTCAATTGTAAATAGATATATAGATGTAGATATAGATATTTAATATACTGGCATTCCAAATTAACTGTAACACTGCAGTGTTAGGAGATAAAATTCTAAGCTTGTATTTTTTAAAAGATATACAATCCCAGAAAAGATATTATAAACTCTTATACATTTCTGTGGGAGTTAATTGATAAAATTTCCTGAGAAGTGATTTGGCAACATATGTCAACAACTTTAAACATTTTTAAATAAATTTACTATGTCATTATTTTTGGGGAAACCAATCTTACCAAATTACATAAATTGTGAACAGATTAATATACTAGTATATATATATATTCATTGTAACATTATATTTACTGTATAAAATTTGGAAATAAAATGCTCAACCACAAGATAATGCTTACATAAATTAGATTTATTTATGTAAAAATACTGAGTCGATATAATAAATTATTTGAAAGGAATTACATTTATTACTATGGGAAGCTTCTGATATAAAATAAGATAAAATAACATGGATATAAATATTATATATAAAGTTATGTCAGTTGTATAAATACTTCATACAATGAAATCCAAAATATTTATTAAAATTGCTTATAAGTATTTCTTTACTCTTAATTTGTTTTTAGTATGAATATGTATTTCTTTCCTAATTGGACAAAATTAGTGGCTACAAGATAATATGAAATTGCTTCTAGATTAGTGATGTTTACATATTGCCTTAGATTCCTTGATTATAATAAAGTATTTTTGGTGGTAGTAGATGTCAAGATATGTGCTCATCAGTATGCAAGGATCTGAGTGTGGGACCGCCTGTGGGATTGACACAGCAAATAAAATGTGAAAAGGGTAGCACATGAGAATATTTCTTCTCCTACTTTATCTCATCCATACTATAACTACAGAATTTCAAAATACATTCACAGAACCACAATATGGTGAAGACATACAAATGTTTTAAAAATGAATTCTTACTGTCTAAATAAAAAGATATAGCATTTCTAGTTTTTATGTATACTAAAGTCCTGAAAAGCATAGTGATTTTATGTAGGATATTTAACATGAGGAATCCAGAAAAGAATCACAGAATCACCTTTGAATTGATATAGCTCAATGGGTATATATACCTTTAATTTTTGCATTAAATAGGCACTATTCACAAACCTGTTGGCTGAAAATATACTAGTAACATTCTTTTAAATGCTAGTAGCAAGATCTTACAGAAAGAATGGAATTTTTAAATTTTCATAATTTCAATATTTTATTGGTAAAAGAAATATCTACTTGGCATTTTATTGTATGCTTTAACAAGTATGGTTTGTTCACATGCCTTGCACATAGTAGATGGCCATTTAATATTTTATTTCTGTGAATGCCTTGCCAGAGACAAAACGTGTTTCCCTCTATTGGAAATTGATTCCTTGAGGAAATGTCTCTGCCTGCAGTCATGAAACTAATTAATGCCGAATTCCACTCCTACAGCAAAGTTTGCTGTTACAGAGCAGAAAGGGATGTTGCCAAAAAGCACATAGAAAGTGTTTTTAAGAATTTTCTCAAAAATGCCAAAGGACGAAAAAATGTGTATCAAAACTCAGAGTTAACATAGAATTGAAAATTTAACTAAAAATTGTTAAAGAACATATCAGTTTTTACTTGAATATTTCTAATTATTTCTATATACTTCTATATATTTTTAATTTTTTTGAAGTCCTTCAAATGTTTTGCAGACATTGAAACATTAGCATTGAAAAACAGCAGTATATTTTTGAAATTAAAAAGGTTTAGGACATAACTAATTTTAAAAACAACAAATCTGTCAGAAGAAAATAAAACTGGAAGTTTATTCTTTGAACTCTCTCTGGATTATTTTCCTATATTGTGTTAATTTTTTAAATACCTTTTTTAAAATTTGAAAATATGTTAAAATACCAGTTGCTGAGATAAACTATGCTTCAAAAATCATTTTAATGTATAAGCAGATCAAAATTAGTCAACAGATACAAATTTGTAAACTAATGCAATAAGATTGTTGACTTTAGTAAAAGAAACATCAATTTTCATAATTCCTGTACAGAACTTGATGTCTAGAATAATGATTCCCTGTCATTTTAATCAACCATATGCTCCATTGTGAAATACTACTGATAACTCCAAAGTTATCTTATCCAACATTCTCAGTTTTTAAAATATTATTAGTGTCTTATAAGAAGTATAATAACCTCAAGTCTGGATGTCCACATATTGAGTTTATTGTTTGGTTTTGTATTAAGTTAGGCTATTTCTTCCTTGACTGTTATTTTCTAAAATTAAGTGATCTTGTCCCAGAGACACTGAAATCTTATTTTTAAGGAACTCCCATTTGATTCAGTGATCCCACTTCTAGGAATATATCCCAAGAAAATAGAAGCACTAATCAGAAAGGATATATGCACCCCTATGTTCATAGCAGCACAATTTACAATAGCTAAGATTTGGAAACAACCTAAGTGCCCATCAGCAGACAAGTGGATTAAAAAACTGTGGTACATATATACAATGGAATACTATGCTGCTATAAAAAGGAACTCCTATCATTTGCAACAGCATGGAGAACAGTATGCTTAGCAAAATAAACCAGTCAGAGAAAGATAAATATCACATGACCTCACTCATTTGTGGAATATAATGAACAACATAAACTGATGAATAAAAACAGATCCAGAGACAGAGAAACATCAATCAGACCATCAAACCTCAGAGGGAAGACAGGGGAGGGGAGGAGGAAGGGGGAGAGATCAACCAAAGGACTTGTATGCACGCATATAAGCATAACCAATGGATACAGACACTAGGGGAATGAGGGCAGGAACTGGGGGTTAGGGGTGTAATGGAGGGATAAGGACACATATGTAATACTTTAATCAATAAAGAAAAAGTAAAATAAAATAAAATAAATATTTGTAAGAGACATTGACCATTTTCACTATCTCTCTGTAACTTGGGACTTTGCCAATTATCTTGGCTGAAAAAGATCATAATATATATATATATATATATATATATATATATATATATATATATATATATATCTATATCTGAAGTGACCATCGCAACCAAATGGATGACCGAACAGGCTGGGCTGCGTGGGGCAACTAGGCTGGCAGGGGGTTTAGTGAGGGGCAACCAAACGACCAAGCAGCAGGCTGCATGGGGCAACCAGGCCAGCATGGGGGTTAGTGAGGAATGAGCAAACAACCAAGCAGCAGGCTATGTGGAGTGACCAGGCCCACAGGGGGGTTAGTGAGGGATGACCAAATGACCGAGCAGCAGGCTGCATGGGGCAACCAGGCCAGCAGGAGGTTTAGTGAAGGACGACCAAACAACCGAGCAGCAGGCTATGTGGAGCGACCAGGCCCACGGGGGGGGGGCAATTGAGGGTGACCAGGCCGGCAGGGGAAGGCAGTGAGGGATGACCAGGCCAGAAGAGGTGTGCAGTGAGCGGTGACCAGGACAGTGCGGGGGGGGGGGGGCAGTTGGGGGTGACCAGGCCGCAAGGGGGGCAGTTAGGGGAGATCAGGCAGGCAGGCTGGTGAGCAATTAGGAGCCAGTGGTCCCGGATTGTGAGAGGATCCTGGGGATTGGCCTAAATCGGCAGTCAGACATCCCCCGAGGGGTCCTGGATTGGAGAGGGTGCAGGCTAGGCTGAAGGGACTCCCCACCCCCCATGCACAAATTTCATGCACCGAGTCTCTAGTAATGGAATAAATGTCATTTGTGGGAAATGATCAAATTGTACTTTATGTATGACACATTTGGACTTGAACTTCCCACACCTTTGTCACTATTTCTTGGTGGCGGGGGCGGAGGGGTCCCATTTATTTCTCAGTCAATACAAAATGTATTCAAAATACAATAAAAAGTATTGCACAATTAATATAGTTTCTGCAATAGGATTTTTTTTACTTACCATAGCACTTCTACTGTGCTACCAATTTGGTAATATCAACTATCTGAAAGCTCCTAATATGGTTTTAAAACTTCTCCTGGAGTTATAAAGAGAATGTATGCTCAGTTAACTTTATTTTTATTGCTGATTATGTTAACAATGCCAGATGAATCTTGCTGTTCACAACATTGAGCAACTGTATAGCTTTGTTCAAGGTAAATGTTTTATGTAATTTGAAGGTCAAGAAAAGTGATATAATTGTTGCAAAGAAGCACTTAATATCATTTAGCCATTTCTTATCTTGTTTCAGACAGAAAACTTGAGAAATTAAAAGAGATTATTTTAGACATAAGGAAGAGGCTAAATTTGTTTTAGGGAGAGGCATATTACTATTACATTTATATGACACTAAATTGTGCTGAGATTGGAGCCACTTGGAGAAGAAAATAAACCTCTATGGATATGTTTTACCATTGCTAAGAAAATAAAGCATGTCAATTCTGGAGTTTTCTGCTATAACAAGTAATAATGCCAACAGCCTTAGAATGCTATGTATACCTATGGAGAACTTGGTTCTCATTAGAAAAAGCCCCCTTATAATCATTTCTAATATTCCCATTTTACTATAATTTTGTCTTTTTGGTTGAGTTTATACATCAATATTGATTGATTGGTATGGCTGGCCCTTGGCATAATAATTTAAAATACTCAATAGTTTTCATGGATTTAAAATATACTGTTTAAAGTAGGTTGGTATTTCACTGTCTCTTATATGCAAAATGCTTATTAATATTTGATGTGCATTAATTGATTTAAAAATGTTATTCTCTGTGATGGGAGATTGTAATTCTTTTTAAATAAGAAAGCTAAATGAGTGACATATTGTGATTTCTGTAACTTAGAGAAAGTGAGAGTAGAAATCTGTTACCACCACAAAAATAAAAAAACCCTATTGAGGCTCCATTAAAGCAGAATATTCCATAATTCATCTCCTACTTTGGGCCTCACCATTTCAGCAACAAATATAATTGGATAATTTTGTTCTCTTTAAAATATACACAGGTGTATTTTTTTCACGTTTCAATAAAAAGGCAGCTTTGTATGTCAGGAATGACAGAAACCAGAGGAGAAATGATATAGACACACTGACTAGAAATAGATCCACAGATTCCCTACAATGCAATGTTGGTTATCACTACCATTCTTTTCCCCTGAAAAAATATGGATCCTACTTCTGATCTAGTATCCCTTCTTTTTTCTTCATGCTATTTCCACTGGTCTGTCTCCATGTCTCATATCACTCATATTTTATGTCTCTGTACCCCATATCAGCTCTTGTTAGACTCTACTAGTTGCATTTATAGGGAGTTTGATTTTCTGGTTATGACCTACTAGTGGCCGGGTGCATGAAATTCATGCACAGAGGGGGTAGTTCCCTCAGCCCAGCTTGCACCCTCTCCAATCAAACATCCCTCTCCCAATCTGGGATTGCTGTCTCCTAACCACTCACCTGCCTGCCTGCCTGATCACCCCTAACTACCTTCCCTTGCCAACCTGGTTGCCTGCCCTCCCCTGCCAGCCTGGTTGCCTGCAACTGCCCTCCTCTGCTGGCCTGATCTTGCCCCCAATGGCCCTCCCCTGCTGGTCTGATCTCGCCCCCAACTGCCCTCCCCTTGCTGGCCTGGTTGCACCCAACTGCCCTCCCCTGCCGGCCTTATCTCACCTCCAACTGCCCTCCTCTGCTGGACAATTTGGTTCTAATTGGTCAGTTTTCTATGCCAGTCAACATCAAAAGCTCCACCTCCTAGGAAGCCATTGGGTCCTCACAGTTGACCCAGATTTGTTTCTGATTGGCCAGTTTCTATGCCAGTCAGTGTCTCTGGGCCTGTCAATAGGGCCTGATCAGAAAAGCAGGGCTGATCAGAAAGGCAGGAGGCTCCAAGAGAAATGGAGGCTGGGCTGCTGGTCAGGCTCAGAGGGAAAGAGAGAGACAAGTGCTGGTCAAAAGCTGCCACAGATGCTACAGATCAGCCCCTGCTTCTCTCTTCAGGTCTCTTTCCAAGCCTAATTCACAGCCCCCTCAGCAGTCACTGCTGGGTCACCACGCCTGCAGCCTCAGTAGTCAGCGCTGAGTCCCCATGGCAAACCCAGCACTGACTTCCAATTGGTCAGCCTTTGGTCGTGATCGGTTGTTACACCCTGGCTCTTTATTATAGAGATACATTAACATCACTGTAGTCTTGTTCATTTTCCTACTACTAACATCCAGACAATGGAGTTTGGATGCTCCACTCATCAATACATCACTGTCTTCTAAAAGTGACTATTATGAATTTTTGACGCAGGTTTGTGATGAGCCTCCTTGATTTTACATAATAGCAGAACAAGGTGATGTTGAGTGCTGTCTGAAATATATTTTGTGCTCATTAGGGAAAAGCTTCTTTCTACAGCAGCTCTCCATCTCATACTATCAAATATGACTTCTAACACTTTGGTTTCTATTGTTAAACCACCATGCCACTTGCAGCTTCTTCAGAGCCTTGCTGCCTAACCCTTTATGCACTTTTTACAGCTGAAATATGTTGAATGGGAATGTTAATGCTCCAGCAACTCCCGGGGCTTCTGTGAGCAAAGCCTTTTGCCAAGTGCAGAGCCGTGTATTTGCCATTCTTATACTCTGTCTGTGTCATTAAATATAATTGGAATGTGTGTTGCTCACTTGGGTAAAAATAAACCACCTTCAAAAAACTTTAAGGGAAAAGAGGGGGGAATCTTGAAAACAATAGACAGGATGTAGCAAGGCTCAATGTTCTAACTGTAATGAATGCAGTGCTGGTTCTTTAACTTACAATTTTAAGAAGACAGATGAGGGCTTAGTGGAGAATAACAAAAGAAGTCAGTATACATTTTGCACTATGGTTAGCTTAAGCATGCCTTTCCTATTCATCTCATTGAATCCTGGACATTTTTTCAAATATAGCTTCATAAAGAGTCATTGCTCTAGACCACCCTCCCATCTCTATAGATAGTATTTAAGTTTGAGAGCCTTTAATCTCCATAGATCCAGCACTTGTCTAATAACAGCCTGCTCTGGAATATTGGTTCTCTGAAGGCATTTACAACTATATGTAGATACTTCCTTTTAAAAATATTTTTATTGAGTTCAGAGAGGAAAGAAGAGGGAGAAAGAGATAGAAACATCAGTGATGAGAGAGAAGCATAGATTAACTGCCTCCTGCTTGCCTCTTACTGGAGATCGAGCCTGCAACCCTGTCATGTGTTCTGACCGGGAATCAAACCATGACCTCCTAGCTCATAGATCGATGCTCAACCACTGAGCCACGCTGGCTGAACTGTAGACACTTCCTAGTTTACAAAAATGTACATGTTAAGATTTCCATTAGTCAATGAGCAGAAGCTGCCATGTGTTCATTGTAACCTACGTGCATTTTTTGGAGTCATTGCTCTAGACCACCCTCCCATCTCTATAGATAGTATTTAAGTTTGAGAGCCTTTAATCTCCATAGATCCAGCACTTGTCTAATAACAGCCTGCTCTGGAATATTGGTTCTCTGAAGGCATTTACAACTATATGTAGATACTTCCTTTTAAAAATATTTTTATTGAGTTCAGAGAGGAAAGAAGAGGGAGAAAGAGATAGAAACATCAGTGATGAGAGAGAAGCATAGATTAACTGCCTCCTGCTTGCCTCTTACTGGAGATCGAGCCTGCAACCCTGTCATGTGTTCTGACCGGGAATCAAACCATGACCTCCTAGCTCATAGATCGATGCTCAACCACTGAGCCACGCTGGCTGAACTGTAGACACTTCCTAGTTTACAAAAATGTACATGTTAAGATTTCCATTAGTCAATGAGCAGAAGCTGCCATGTGTTCATTGTAACCTACGTGCATTTTTTGGACTCAGGGATAGAACCAGACTTCCCAGCCTCTCTTATGTATACATGTGCCGATGCCCAATTACCTGGCAGGGTTATCTGGCACCTTCTTCATTCTTTCACTAATTTGATTTGGATAAACTTGGGGACCTAGCATAGGATGGACACAAAGAGCAGGACCTGGATCTCTGCACTATTGACCAAGAATTTCCATTTATACTGTATATGAGTGAGCCACTGGTGTGTTTTATGTTATACATTTTCAGGTGTAACAGTTATACACCTAATATGGAGTACAGCAATACTGCAATCAATTCCTAAAATATGGGACATTATTTATTCTTAGGGCACAGAGAAACGTGACTGTGGTTACTCTAGATCTAAGAGAAGAAGCTTAGAAATGAGTGATTGTGTGGATTTTTAATTTATGTAAGAGAAATGAGTTTAAGAAATAGACTAGCCCTAGCTGGCTTGGCTCAGTGGATAGAGCATCAGCCTTTGGACTGAAGGGTTCTAGGTTCGATTCTGGCCAAGGGCACATGCCTGGGTTGCAGGCTTGATCCCCAGTGGGGGTGTGTAGGAGGCAGCAGCCAATCAATGATTCCCTCTTATCATTGATGTTTCTATCTCTCTCTCCTTCTCCCTTCCTCTCTGAAATCAATAAAGAAATATATATTTAAAAAAAAGAAAGAAAAAACTGACTAGATTTCTAGCATAAACGAAAGGCCATGAAGAGTATCCATATATTTTTAGTAATAAAATCTTAGGGAAAAAGGAATGCTTTTTGATACCAAAGAGTGAGATAATGTTGAAAGAGATCATGAGAAAGAAAGGCCACGAAGACATAGTTGTATGGCAAATATCAGATTAACAGTGTACCCATCCTAAAACTAATAGCACATGCAGCTTTAAGTTAGCTGCTATTGAAATTAGAGACCATGAGATGCAATTTAAAAAATGAAGCAGCCTTGGCAATTTATGTCTAAGAAAATTTGTAGATATATTACTAGCACATGGAACTTAGCAGCAAAAATCAGAATCCTAACAATCAGAAAAAGTTCATGTCTAAAAATCACACAAACGTAATTTATAAATGTGTTTGGTTCTTAGGCTCCCAAACACCCAGTACAGATGCAGCCACAGATGGAAACGAACAAAAACCAAGCCAAACAAACAAATAAACAAAAAGCAACAATAAGATTTGTGAGCAAAAACAAGCCATTAAACTTTTATCCAAACACTGCAATGTGAAGACAGTAAAAGAAAATTGTCCCGCAGGGAACAAGTAGACTAAAAAATTTACAAATTAGATTGGGGAAGGTCAGCTAGAGTCAGTTTTATTTCCACAATTTCTCATTGCCCAAAATGTTAGCAGGTGTGAGGAACTTAGGTTGCATTAGATGTGGCAAGGTTTAGTAACTGCAAGACTAAGGCTCTATTGGAGCAGATGTAGGTTTGTCAATTTGAGTTTAAGACTAAACTCAGCGCAAAATTTTCCACCCTTCAGCCTCTTGTGCACGAATATTTGATGAGCAGAAAAGTCGACTGTAGTAGACTGCAATTTTTTTTTTTTTTTACCCTAAATTCATTTCCTTCTCTTTCTGGATACAGAGCCATAACACATTTCCAGCCTCTCTCAGCTATGTAGGGACATAGGACATAAACCGAGTCAATATGTGCCACCTTAAGGCCTGGTCCATAGACACCTCCTATCAGCAAGCCTCCCTGGTCTTCCCCTGCTGGCTTGATGCAGCTTTACCAGGGTTCTTAGAACCCAGATGGTAGAACAGTGGAACCCTGAAGGTAAGAAGAGCCCAGGGTACCTAAATCATGCATGGCAAAGCACTTCCTACCCATCAGAAACACACACTTAGAGTCTAGATGAGAAAGAGTGAAACCTCTATTGAGTTATACTATTGAGATTTCATAGATCATGCCTGAGCAGGGAGCTCTGGATTGGCTGTTTAACACCAGTACTCTATTCCAGCTCAGTAATCTGGGTCCTCCGTTCTGGTCAGTTGTATCTTCTGTTCTGCCTAACCATTCCTTGACATGCAGTAGCTTTGGAAAGTGTTATATTAGACTAGAGGCCCGATGAAGAAAGATTCGTGAAAGAATGGCCCTTCCTTCTCCTGGCTGCCAGCACCACCTTTGCTCTGCCTGGAGCCGCCTTTCTGCTCCCCCATGGAGACGCCTTTCGGCCTTCCCATGCTGCCCAGAGGCCCTAAGTGGCCGGGGGTGGGTTAATATGCAAATTAACCATACTGACCTTGTCCTTCACTTACAGTGTGCAACTTTATACATAGTGCTCTAATGCACAAGTTTCTCTTCTGGATCCAATTGCTGTGCTCTTCAGAATATCTTTTAACATCTAACATATGAAAAAATGACAAATTCAAAAAATACAAACATTTTAATGCTATGTTAGAATTTTTTCACATATTCTGCATACTTTTGTATGAAAATGTTTAGAAAAATGACCCCACACAAGCTCTCTTTAACAGGAACACAATCCAGTACTCTGAACCTCAGCCTTCATGCTTTCTGAACTTGCCCAGGTAATCACTTTAAACTCTCATTCGGTTTTGCTTACATTATGCTCTGCGGTTCATGTTTTACTCAGATCAGTGTTTTTAACAGATGCTTTTAAAATGCCAATGCAGTTTTCAGCTGCAATCACTGAGTCAGGGTTTAAATCCAACATCTGGCACTATATGTCAGCACCTGAGGAAATGAACACTTTTAGCGATGTACTTGTCTGGCCCAATAAACATGTTCATTTGAACCTGTCATTGTTAGATGCCATGATTTATTACAGCTCATGCTTCTTCAACCTACTCTACCGGCCACTGATCTATAGAACATTTACACCAAGAACAGTACTGGTTTTCCAATATTGTCTTCTCTGATATCCAGGTACTGGGATAGTAGGACTAGAGAACATGACTTGAGGAATGAAATAGAGAATGTTTTAAGAACAGTAGACATGTGGGGACACAGAGAAGTGAAAAAACAGTCAAGTCAGGGAGCCAATAGCTGCATGGGCTACACGCAAACTTCCGGTTTGGTTGATTTCATATAGACCTAATCACTGGAGCTTACCAGACAGGATAATAAACAAGTTTTAGCAGCAATATACATGTAAATGTACATATTTGAGTTTTTTGGAAAATAATTTTCAGAAGCAACTGAAATAAGAAAACCACTACTTTCCATGATACAAAATGAGGAAATGACTACTGGTAGTGATAGAACAGAATGCATTCAAGCAGACCAGGATATCAAGATAAATAAAATGAAATAAATTAGAATTGCCTAGTCAATAACAGGCTATAGACATACTTTTTGTTTTTGAAAGTGCACTATATTTAAGATAATTATAAATGATATGCAATATTTTGTCATAATGAAAAAAAGGTTATACAAAATATAATTTACTAGCTGAATAAGTTAAACAATGAAAATTTACCTTTAATGGTGAAGATTGTTACAAGTCACATGATTTTATAGGTGATTTTCTTATTAGCACGATTTGTTTCCTACTATTTAAAATATAGCATGCTTATTCATCTTACTGCTTCTTGATTTGTAGCTGGCTTTTTAAAAACACTATTTCAGAAGCTAAATGTTCTTCTTGGTAAATATTTTCTACTGCAATATATCTTAAAACTAGTAATATGTCTATAATGATTATGCTTCCAGACTTAACAGTAGAGGAAATTTGTCAAATATGCTAAAAAACAGTTTCGTACGCAAAATATTTACCAGGTTACAGAGTGATGGACATAAAATTCAGATATGAGCATTGAGTTGGCAGAATTTGTATTAACACATTCATAAAGTTGCTAATATATACCATGACTTTGTGGTATGGTCAATGAAAAACAAAATGTGCTTTTAGTTCTATACAGTTGTATATACCAAATAAGCAAAAGATTGGTATAATGGCCTGAAAGTATTAAGTAATATACACACAGCTCATGTCATGTTAATTATTATTAGACTAAAGGCCCAGTGCATGAAATTCGTGCATGGGGGAGTGTGTCCCTCAATCCAGCCTGCACCCTCTCCAATCTGGGACCCCTCGAGGGATGTCCAGCCTAAATGGGCAGTCGGACATCCCTCTCAAAATCCAGGACTGCTGGCTCCCAACAGCTCACCTGCCTGCCTTCCTGATTGCCCCTAACCGCTTCTGCCTGCCAGTCTGATCACCCCCTAACCACTCCTCTGCCAGCCTGATTGATGCCTAACTGCTCCCTTGCCAGCCTGTTTGCCCCTAACTGACCTCTCCTGACAGCCTGGTCACCCCTAACTTCCCTCCCCTGCAAGCCTAGTCACCCCTAACTGCCCTCCCCTGCAGGCCTGGTCTCCCCCAACTGCTCTCCCCTGCAGGCCCGGTCCACCCCAACTGCCCTCCCTTGCAGTCCTGGTCCTTCCCAACTGCCTTCCCCTGCTGGCCATCTTGTGTCCACATGGGGGCAGCCATCTTTGACCACATGGGGGCAGCCATCTTGTGTGCTGGAGTGACGGTCAATTTGCATATTATTCTTTTATTAGATAGGATTAGATAGGATAGAGACCTGGTGCATGGGTGGGGTCTGGCTGGTTTGCACTAAAGAGTGTCCAGGATCAGAGTGGGGGTTTCCTTGGGACATGGGGCAGCCTGGACGAGGGGCCTGCTGTGTTTTGGAGGCCGGCCACATCCCCGGCCACCCAAGTGGAGGGCAAAGTATCTGGGATTTATTTATCTTCTATAATTGAAACTTTGTAGCCTTGAGTAGAGGCCTGAGCCTGCCAGGCTGTGTAGGAAGCTTGGCTTCCCCCATCGCTGAGGGCAATTCAAGCCTCCTGCTCTCTCCAGCTCCGTGGCTGCTGCCATTTTTGTTGAGATTTATTTATCTTCTGTAATTGAAACTTTGTAGCCTTGAGTGGAGGCCTGGGCCTGCCAAGGTGTGCGGAAAGCTTGTCTTCCTCCATTGCCAGGGAAACCCAAGCCTCCTGCTCGCTCCATGGCTGCAGCCATCTTGTTTGGGTTAATTTGCATACTCGCTCCGAATTGGCTGATGGGTGTGGTTTGTGGCTGTAGCGGAGTGATAGTTAATTTGCATACTACTCTTTTATTAGATAAGATAGCCAAATATCCCTGCTTTTTAACAGCATGAGTGGAGCTTGGGGAGGACAATGGAGGGATAAGACACATATGTAATATCTTAATCAATAAAAAAATATTTTTAAATAAAAAAGAACCACAAGGCATTCATATGCTTATTCAGCAACAGTCTTCTTCTGACATATTGATTTAACCATGCTTAGTTATGATTTGTTTACTTCATTTTACACAATTTTCATCTGATGTGAGTGATGTGTGTGTGTGTGTGTGTGTGTGTGTGTGTGTGTGTGTATGTCTGGATTATGTGTGAATGTAAATAAATATGTACTTAGATCTATTTTAACATACATGCATGCTGCTGAGCCTGCCAGACTCAGCAGCATGCATGTATTTTATCAGTGCTTGCTTTAGTAGTAAAATAATATTTTTAGTACTCCCTCGTCCCAATTCCTCATATTTATATCATTCTTACAGTCTTGATATAATGATGATGGCATTACTTTAATCAGTGATTATCCATTAAAAGTTATTAAAGGTTATAGTGCACTATCTTTTGATGGTGAGGCTTTGCTAAAATTTTGTATTTAGAGAGATCCTACAAGGTTATCTGAAGTGCCAGAGAGTTTCTTAATTGTATTGAATGCCTTTAATGCCAGAAATCAGTAAAGAAAAACAAGGAGTTGTTTAAAGGATTTAGTTACTCCATGGTCCTGTATAAATCCATTCCTATGCAAATCCATGCATTCCTCAGGGAGCAATGCATTCAAAATTAACCTTTTCAAAACAGCCTATTATAAACTGTGCAGATTTGAGCACTAAAATGTTAAGTTTCAATTTCTGACTTTAATGTTCCCTTCTATAATCATATTTATAAACTACAGATCATGATGAATTACTTTTTAAAAAAATCAATGGAAGTATTATTAGGTTATGCAGCTAAAGGCAAGTGTCAACAAGTACAGAAAACATAAACCATTTCTGTACTTCTATGACTTACAAGGACGAACACTTTAAAAATATATAAAGGGAGATAAATGGTGGTTGCAGGAGACTTGATGTGAAGTGGTAAACACACATAGAAATATACACACATGTTGTAGAATTGTATACCTGAAACCTATATAATTTTATTAACTGAAGTCACCCTGGTAAATTCAATTACACATTAATTAGGTAAATGCAATTATATTTCTTAAAGAATATAACAGAGAGAATATGAGGTCATTTAAGTGTAAATATATACTTTGGGGAAATGTATTTATATTTCCTTCCAAGAAGGTAGATAAATTTGTGTTTGAGTGAGAATAGGTTGATATCAGAATAAAACTAGAAATAACACTGACTGATTTCTGAGCATTTGAGAGTAGCTTTGAATTCCTTAGATCTACATGATTATAACAGAAACTAATTCAGAATTTGAAGCCTGGTTAAAACCACGTGGAATAGCAGATGCCTCACCTTTAATGATGAAAACGATCCAAAATCTCAAAAGAAGCAGAGTGGGCCATTCCACAGTTTCTCATTAAAACTCCACTGTTGTCGCTTTAATGCAATTGTGTTTGCTTACTACAAATTCTTATGATTTATTTCTTGCATAATAGTCAGAATTTGGAGAAAAAAATAAGTCAAATCAAAGGATCTATGATGAGGATCAAGAAAAGATAAGCAGTTCACTACTTTTTCTGTTTCCTCAACTCTTTGCTATTTGATTTCTCTTAACCTGTATTAAAATTTAATCTGCAAAGAAGAGACACATTTTTTTTCTTATTGCCATATATTCTTGATTCTAAAATGAACATTTTTTCACATTTAACATTTCAAAATCAGGATGATAGTGCATAATATCCGGTATATACCAATTCAGCTAATAATCCATTCTATTAATGTTAATGAGTAAGTGGTAGAATATTTATATGAGATTCATAATAATGTAATAAAATGGAATTATTGCTTGTCAATACCTATCTAATAAAGAGGGAATATGCTAATTGATTGCCACACTCTCAAAGATGGTGCCACAGACACAAGATGGTGGCATCCAGTCCCCTCAGGCCTGCTGGGACAGCAGGCATGTGTCCAGGTTGGGCCCACCCCAAGGCGGGCCCAGCTGCTCTGCATACCTGCCTCCAGAGTCCCCCAGTCCCCTCAGTCCCCCAGCCACTCAGGGCCAGACTGAGGTGTAGGCAAGCCTCAGATGGTGGCTGCCCAGCCAATGCCCAAGGCAAAGGCACTCCTCGGATGGCGGCTGCCTAGCCAACCAGGGACAGCCCTGGCTCAGGTAACCAGGCTTGTGCTGCTGGCAGTAGCAGCAGCAGAGGTATGATGGGGCATCACCTTCCCCTGATCACCATGTCACCTCCCACCCCTGAGGGCTCCTGGACTGTGAGAGGGGGCATGCACTGAGCCTGTAGTATATATATATATATATAAATTAAAGTCTGATTTCCAGTGATTTCCACAACACCAACGATTAAAGATGGGATCTCCAGATACAATTGTAATATACTCACAGTGAGGAGGCTATTGACTCTTTTAATTGTGCAAGGTGCTTTGTCTGAGATCTTTATTCATAAAGAGCAAAACCTTTTCTATAGTAGCTATGTTATCTTCTTCACTTTAAAAACTATTTTTCTTTCCTTTGCCACATTAATAAAAAGATTTTAAAATTTATTTTATTTTTGTTGTTGTTGTTAATCCTCACCCACGGATATTTTTCCATTGATTTTCAGAGAGAGTGGAAGGGAGAGGGAGAGACAGAGAGAGGTAAATGGATTGTTGCCTTCCGTATGCACCCCAATCAGGGCCAGGGAACCTGCAATCAAGGGAATGTCCCTTAGACCAGAATCAAACCCAGGACCCTTCAGTCCGTGGGCTAACGCTTTATCCATTGAGCCAAATGAGCTAGGGCAAGATATACTTTTTAAAAGCTTATATTTACTCAAAAGTCAATTTTAAAAAATTCTCCAATTTACTATTTTAGTGTAAGTTTAGATGCCAGTGCCTAAACATAATTTTACCAGGAAGGAGTAAACACAATTTTGGAGTGATGGTGTCTGGTTAGATTTATTACTAGATTTGCTAAATAATGTTACTATTAATTTATTAATTTTGTTGTTGCTTTTTATTGTTCCAATGTATCACTGGTTTAAAATTAAAGACAAATAAGCCCTTTATAGATGATAATATAACATTAGTCCCAATCTGTTCATATATTGTGCTTCACTTAGTAGTTACATCTTGGTTTCTTTTCCCTTAAATGAATCATTGTAATCTTATTAATTCAATGCATACTGATGCTCTGGATTTGCTCCTTATACTCAATTATCTTCACCTTTTTCTTAATAAAATTGGATGGTATTGAATGTTGAACTTAGTCTTCTTATGATAAGCTCACTCAGTTTTCTGGTTTCACAGGATATCGTCTGTGAGTAGCCCGGAGCTTCAGTGTCACCAAAAGAGAAACCCTGCTGCCCACGCTGGGCAGAGGCAGCTGACCTCCTCCACGATTCCCCTTGTATTCGTTTTCTAGGGCTTTTGTAACAAAGCACCACAAACGGAGTGGCTTAAACAACAGAACTCCATTGTCTCACAGTTCAAGGTGTCACAGGAGCAAGCTCCCTCTGAAGGCCCCAGGGAGACATGTATTCCAGGCCTCTCCCTGGCTTCTCCTTGTTTGCTGGCAATGTCTGGTGTTTCTTGGCTTGTAGAGCATCACCCCCATCTGCCTTCACGTTCAAGTGGTGGTCTCCCTGTGTGGGTTCTGTCAGTGACACCAGCCATATTGGATCAAGGTCCACGCTCATGACCTCATCTTAATGAATTAATTCATTGCATTTGCAATGATTCTATTTTCAAATGAGGTCATATTTCGAGTACTTTGGGTTAGGATTTCAACACATGCATTTTGAAAGGACACAATTCAACACATAATGCTTTTCCAGAAAGGTGTCTAATCCTATATAATAAAAGCCTAATATGCTAAGTGTCCAGTCATCTCTTCAACCAATCAAAGGATAATATGCGAACAATATGCTAAGGAGACTAAACCGCTTGCTATGATGTGCACTGACTACCAGGGGGCAGACAGTTGACCGGTCGACCAGTTGTTATGACATGCATTGCCTACCAGGGGGCAGATGCTCTGACCAGTAGGTTAGCTTGCTGCTGGTGTATGGACGATTGGGAATGAGTGAGATAGGCTGGACATGCCCTGGAGGTCTCCTGCGGTCCCTCCCTGGCTAGTCAACATTCCACATCCCTTCCCAACCCCAATCGTGCACCAGTGGGGTCCCTCGGCCTGGCCTGCACCCTCTCACAATCTGGGACCCCTCGAGGGATGTCAGAGAGCCAGTTTCAGCCTGATCCCGCAGGCCAGGCTGAGGGACACCACAGGTGCATAAATTTGTGCATCGGGCCTCTAGTAAAGACATAAAGGCGTGATGCTTTTTAGATTCAAAGCACACTGCATTCTCTCCTAGCATCCTTAGAAATTCTTTTGTTTATAAAATGTTTGTGGTTTTAACCAACTGATGCCAAAGGCTTCATTACCTTCTTCTGAAATAAAATCATTATAAAGCACAAATACATTATAATAAAAATTATTCCTAATTATATTAATTTCTCAGTGTTGTTCTTAGGCCCACTTTTTGGTGGTTCGGAGGTAGCACTGAGGAGCAGGGAGAAGACTGTGGTATTGGGAACAGCACAGATTATTAATGAGAAAGGATTTTAAAAATTCTCTATAATGTGTCAAAGTATTCTTTTTAGTTTTGTTAGAAAGCAATTTTACTTTTGAAAATTCTTGGTATTGTTAACATGTTTCAGGCATTTCTGGTTACTTTCTATTGTCAGTCAACACTACTTTCTACGTCTTCTAAAAGTTAAAATTTCATATGTTCTCTACATGAAAGAAAAGCAAACAAATCCTTAATTAAAAGATTTCATCCTGTATATTTTTGTTATCTTTTATAACAGCTTTAGAAAAGGAAGGGTTATGTTATTTTTTTAAATAAATCTTTATTGTTCAGATTATTACAGGTGTTCCTCTTTTATTTTTCCCCATAGCTTCCCTCCACCTGATTCCCCACCCCACCCTATGCCCTTACCCCCTGCCACTGTCTTCATCTTTAGGAGTGAGATTTTTGTCCAATCTCTTCCCGCACCCCTCACACCTGCTTCCCCTGAGAATCATCAGTCCACTCCCTTTCTATGTCCCTGATTCTATTATATTCACCAGTCCATTCTGTTCTTCAGATTTTTCATTCACTTGATTTTTAGATTCACTTGTTGGTAGGTATGTGTTTGATGTCATTTTGTTGTTCATAATTTTTGTCTTTATCTTTTTCTTCTTCTTCCTCTTCTTAAAGGATACCCTTCAGCATTTCATGTAATCCTGGTTTGGTGGTGATGAACTCCTTTAGCTTTCTCTTGTCTGTGAAGCTCTTTATCTGACCTTCAACTCTGAATGGTAGCTTTGCTGGGTAGAGTAATCTTGGTTGTAGGTTCTTGCTGTTCATCACTTTGAATATTTCTTGCCACTCTCTTCTGGCCTGCATAGTTTCTGTTGAGAAATCAGCTGACAGTCGTATGGGTACTCCCTTGTAGGTAATTAACTGTTTTTCTCTTGCTGCTTTTAATATTCTCTCTTTGTCTTTTGCCCTTGGCATTTTAATTATGATGTGTCTTGGTGTGGTCCTCTTTGGATTCCTCTTGTATGGGGTTCTGTGTGCTTCCTGAACTTGTAAGTCTATTTCTTTCACCAGGTAGGGAAAGTTTTCTGTCATTATTTCTTCTAATAGGTTTTCAATATTTTGCTCTCTCCCTTCTTCTGGCACCCCAAAAATTCGGATGTTGGTTCGCTTAAAGTTGTCCCAGAGGCTCCTTACATTATCTTCATATTTTTGGATTCTTTTTGTTTTTCTGGTTGGATGTTTTTTGTTTCCACATATTTCAGATCTTTGGTTTGATTCTTGGGGTACGTTGATCTACAGTTGAGTTTCTGTATATTTATTTTAGACAGTGTATGCTTCATTTCTGACTGGTCCTTTTCCATTTTTTTGGCATTCTCATTAAGGTCCTTGAAGGTCTCACTCAGCAGTGAGCTCCTCACTCAACACTAAGCTCCTCAGCAGTGTTATCAAATTTCTCAGCGGTTTTTAGAAGATTCTTGAGTAACCTTATACATGTGGTTCTGAACTCTATGTCATCCAGTAGTTTGCTTTCCTCCGTTTCTTTCATTTGTGACATGTTTCTTTGTTTCTGCATTTTGGCTGCTTCCCTGTGTTGATGGAGTGGCTTTGTGTGGTAGGTGACCTATAGGGGGCAGTAGCTCAGCCTCCCCAATCTCCTGATGTGGACGCTCTTGGTACACCCCTTTGTGGGCTGAGTGCAAAGTCTTGGTGCAGTTAAGCCTTAATTGCTGTTGTTACGCTGGGAGGAATTGACCTCCAGGCCAATTAGCTGTGAGCACTCCCTGTGTCTATAATGGAAGAACTGCTGCGCCGAAGACACGCTTATGGGGCAGGACTTGTTTCAGTGAGGCTTTGGTGCTCACTGAGTCTGCCTCTTGAATGTGTCACTTATGGATGTGAGGAGTTGAAATCTGGTGTCTCACACTGACCACTAGGTACACTGGCTTCTGGATCTCCAATGGGGTGCAGGTCAGCTACTGTCTGAGGCCACTCAGCAGGAGCTACAGTGAGAGCTGCAGTTTTCTCCTCTTTGCTTGGGGTTTGGAGGTTTTGGAGCTGTCTGACCCAGGCTGCAAGTTTGCTAGGTTAAGCTGTGATAGGGCAGGCCTTTCTTATGCTAATTGAGCTGCTTGGAGCTTGGGTGGGTTTGTAGGGCGGGGCCTCAGGGTGTCACTAGGTTAGGGCGTGGCAAACATCAATGGCTGCTAGTTAGCCAGCTCTGAGTCTCCAAAGGCATCCGCGAGTCCCGTGCCCCAGTGCCGTAAACAATTATTCCTGCCCGCAGCTCTGCAAGCAAGCCACCCTCTCTGGCAGACAGTCCAGCTTCTCCCCGTAGGAGTTTGGGTCCCCCGCGTCTCCCCAGAGACTGGATTTCAGAGTAATTGGGGGCTTGTCTCCATTGGGGTTGAAAAAAGCAAAGCACCCAGTAGCCCGCAGCCAGCCCAGATCACGCGCCTCCGTACCTCAGCTTTTCAGGGCTCGTGCACGTCTCAATGCTCTTTTCTCTTTCCTTCTAGTTGTAGAACTTCCACTCAGCCAGCTTTCCCGTGGTTCTGGGTAATAGACGTTTTGTCTTCTAGGTGCAGTTTAAATTGTTGTAGGAGGCAGCAGTTTAGGTGTTTACCTACGCCGCCATCTTGGATTCTCTGGGTTGTTATTTTTTTCAGTTCAAATTGCAAAGCACAATTTTAGTACTTAATTTATAATGTTTTTTTTTTTTATAAACTGTAGAAACAATACTCTAGTTCTCTCATAAAGGATGTTTTTTCTCCTGAAGATATTGTGCCCTAAAAACACTTCCGAGGGGCATTTCACTGGCTGCCACAAGTGTTACATAGATGGAAAAGGTCATGCTCAAGCATCTCTTTCATTACACAGCCCATTAATCAGGAAATCACTGCCTACTTCTACTTGAAAGCTTTTAATGTTAGGACTTTTTTTTGTGTGGTTGGAAACTTGTGTTTTGTTTTTCTCCCCCCTTATAGTCTTTCGGTTCTTAATGGCCCCAATAAAATTAATTGGCATCTTTGATGGGTGTAATTGTTAACACAATTGTGTTGCTAAATTATTATGTTCAAAACACTCTGGAGTCTGATCATCGCCTGTGCTTATCAATCCATACTTATTTCTGTCAAGTTCAAGTGCTATCTGAAGATAGCAATGAATAAGGGTAAACTGCTGAGCAACTGGCATATCACCTGATCATAAATGTATTTAGTTCTAAACGTAGTAACTGTTATTGCTGGTAAAACTATTGCTACTTCACTCAACTGGCTCAAATCATCCCCCTAAAACTGATATGAAATTATCTTTTTACCTTAAGCCACTTTTTTACTTTTTAAATCATTGGCTCACTTCCTTTTCCTCTTTCATGAATCAAGATAAGACCTTAGATGGTAGACCAATCACTTTCATGATATAAATGAGTTAATGACAGCTACCTTGGAGAGAGGAAATCATTGTTTTCTTTTATACATATGAGAGTATTGTGTGGAATGTAGAGAAGACACAAATCCTACTCTTAGACAATTCAAGTAGAATGCATCTCTGCATATTAAATCTATGGTCTTGATTCTTAAAATTCTCCTCTTTAGTGTGATGCTTTATCATTAGCTTAATTTGTCTATAATGCTGCATATAAATTCTATTCATAAAATAATTCTGCCCTCTCAAGTAGCTTAATTGTATTTATTGCCTTAACTGTATTATTCCTTAGGTTGAAAAAAGACTACAAGTTGCAAAATCATTGTATTCATTTCCATTATGTTGAAAAGGCTAAATAAAGTTCCCATTATTATACCTAATAAAATATATGTAATTCCATTTTACATGGCACTGGTTTACATAACATTATAATTTCCAAAATAGAAGGTTACAAATATATGTTATTCAGATAGTTTAAATTTTATTTTAGTCACTCTCTGAATAACCTTCCATCTTTAAAAACTATGCTCTTTTATGCTTTGGATTGCAATGTTTAAAGGACTTTTCTTTTGCATCATTTACTAAGTTTCTATTATCTTATACCATGAAAGTTTCTGAAAACATATCACAGTTTTTCTACAATTCAAAATTTTCGTGTGATAAATTTAAGTGTGATATAGTTACAAATTAAAACAAAAACAGTGTCTCTAGCCTTAGCACAAAACTGATAAAGGGTCCAAATGTTACCACACATATTCAACTAAATATTATGGATATTACACATATATACATATACACTGATTGGCCAGATTATTATGATCTCTGAAAGCATAATTATCCGCCTGTGTCCCCTCCACGTGGCCAGGCTGGCCAGACCCCACCCATGCAAGAATTCATGCACTGGGCCTCTAATATATATACTATACACTGAGTGGCCAGATTATTATGTGTTCAGAGATCATAATAATCTGGCCACTCAGTGAATATTCAATTGAAATATAAGATTAAGACTTGATGGAAGATGTCAATGAATAAAACTCATATCAAAATATGTCCAAGCCCAGCTTGTGTGGCTCAGTGGTTGAATGTTAACCTATGAAACAGGAGGTCCCTGTTCGATTCCCTGTCAGGGCACATGCCTGGGTTGTGGGACCATTCCCAGTATGAAGCATGCAGGAGGCAGCTGATCAATGATATTCTCTCATCATTGATATTTCTAACTCTCTCTCCCTCTCCCTTCCTCTCTGAAATAAAAACATATTTAAAAAAATACATGTCTACAATTGCCCGCATTTTGCTGAACCTCAGCACTTGAAGAATGTTTCAGTGGCTTTGGGTTGATATTTTTGAGGCAGTGGGTACCCACCAAACTTCTGAAGGTGTGTGGTGATGCTGATACTACAAGGATCAAAATAAATTAAGGTTAAAAGCAGATTGGAAGCCATTGAAAGAGAAGCAAAGAAGCAGGAAAGTCCTTACCTCTTCCTGATTTCCAGCCTCCCTCTGTTGTCCTCTATTAAAGTAATGTAACAAGAAGCCAGCTGGCATGGGGAAAAAAAATGTAGTTGGCAGATTCCCATCCCAAGCCTCACAAAGTAGGACATACACCATTAGGTTAAGAGTTGAAAGAAAACAGTTTAACAACTGGTAGAATAATAATAAGCCAAGAGCCTTGCTGATGAATCAGCCACCACTACCTTCTGTTTTTGTCCATGCAATCGTTCTTGTCAAACATGTCAATGTCCCTCTGGCAGTGAGGCAAGGACAAGCAAGCTTTGAGCCCTGGCCATGGATCTCAATGGCCATTTGCCCCATCTCCTCTCTGGTGGTGTCCGTGGCTAAGACTCTAACTCCTAATCCAGCTCCACCTTTGCAGCTCAGGGCAATTTTTGGTTTTCCAAATCAATCTTTAAAATTGAAGACATTTTAGTTAAAATTTCAACCAGGTATATTTTTAATGGAAAACTGGATATAACTAGACGAATAAAACAAAATAAGAATTGAACTTTTTCAACAGTGAGGATGATCTAGAACTAACTATACTAAGTAATTTTATGAAATAACAATCCCACCCAAAATTGCTTAACAAATAAAAAAATTAACAAGCAAAGAATATTACAGTTCTATATGAAGGGACCACTTCAGTATCATAATGAGGATGGTGCAGATTCATGTTTTGTTGTTGTTTTGTGTGTATTTTTTAAAATAAATTTGCCCTTTTTATAAAAAATTGGACTTATATAAGATTAAAATGAGAAAGGTTTGGTTCAAATTCTGTATTCTATATTCAACAGTTGTCAATTATTAATCATCTGACTTTGGGGAAATTCATGTAACTACCCAAAAGCTGACTTTTCTCACTCAAAAAAAAAAAAAAAGGAAATTATAACAGTAACTTAGTGTTGTTTGGAGGCTAAATGCTATTTCACATGTTATGGGACATAGGACATAACATATCAAAATTTTTTCAATCCTCACCCAAGGATACTTTTCCATTGATTATTAGAGAGAGTAGAAGAGAGAGGGAAAGACAGAGAGAAACATCAACGTGAGAGGCCAGGACCAGGGAGGAGCCTGAAACTGAGGTACATGCCCTTGACTGGAATCGAACCCAGGACCCTTCGGGCTGCAGGCTGACGCTCTATGCACTAAGCCAAACCGGCTAGGACTAACACATCAATCTTCACACACAAAAGGGTATCATTAAAAATATCTCAAACTGACTAATTATATAAAGACATTTTTTTAAATTAAGTAAGTAAAAAGTCAATAGATTTGCTAGACTTCAATAAATTTTAATAAGAAATTAGGGATTTTTCTCTGTGATTCTCTGAGCTTCCCATTCTTCATCTTTTTTTAATCCCTTATTTTAGCAAAATGTCCTCAATAGTTCTGAGCTCACATATGTACCCACCATAACGCAGAATGAAAAAAGAGCTTTTCTTCACCAAACAAGAAGAAAAAAAAGTATTGGGATAGTCTCTGACTGAGTCATTCCAACTGACATGCATAAACCTTACCCAACAGAGTCAAACAAGAGACTATTATAGCTGATTAGCTAAGTATGTTATAGCAATGGTTGGCAAACTCAGTCAACAGAGCCAAATATCAACAGTACAACGATTGAAATTTCTTTTGAGAGCCAAATTTTTTAAACTTAAACTTCTTCTAACGCCACTTCTTCAAAATAGACTCACCCAGGCCGTGGTATTTTGTGGAAAAGCCACACTCAAGGGGCCAAAGAGCCGCATGTGGCTCGCCAGCCGCAGTTTGCCAACCACGGTCTTAGAGGAAGCATGAGTTTTAACTTAGGTTTTATCAAGATTGTCTCTATTTCTACGCAACCTTCATAGCTAGCTCTTGCTCTTTTGCCTCTTGATTTCTTAGGTAGGTTTCCCGCAGGTTAGTGGTGTAGCTCCCAAGGTCCAGGGCTCCATATTATTATGTCCCAATTTTGAAAAGAGAGAGAGTTGATTTTTCACAACCAATTTTTTTAGAGCCCAGAACTTCATTCTTATTTAACAAACTATTACATGTGATATAATTACATAGTAATGGGGATAACAGTATGTTTCTGATTGACCTGGACCAATCACAGGCCAATTCTGGATTTAAGGGTGGAATCAACTAATAAATAAAGTTGAGGGGTTCAGAAATGGAGGCTGGAGGGACAACCAAAATATCCATTGCAACCTTGTATAGGAACAGTGATTACAAAAGTGATCAATTAACCTGCCTAAAGGAGACCTATCATGAGTAAGAGATTGATTCTATTTCATTTCACATGAAAATCATCATAAAAGCAAAACCTTACAATTGATTTTTTAAAATCTACTCATTTATTTCTGCTTATTTAAACAATATTGTGAGCCAGAATAAAGAAATAGATTTAATTCTCATTGTGTCAGATGTATCTTATTAATATAAAAAATGTGATCAAATCCTGGTATTATGAGTTCCCACTCAAAAATGAGCTTGCAATACAAGCTAGAAAAACATATAAGAAGAGAATGAACAGAGGTAGTAATAAGTAAAATTACTAGGCCAGAAGATATACATAGATATACATACATTTAGCTTTAGTGGATGTAGTTGATCAGTATTCCAAAATTAGTAAATCTAAATTTACCCTTCTACTATCTGTACATGACATTAGGTAGGTACAATGTGTATAGATTAGTCTTGAACATGTAAATAAAGAGAGAGGCAAAAAGATACATACAAAAGCAAGGATAAATAATGAAGCAATGTTTCAATGCAAGAATGAGGTCATTTGTTATTTATTACAATCTTTTTTTCTCTTTTAAGTGAGACTTACAATATTCTATGACATATTGCAAACATGCATGAATTATCCTTGATTGCATAGAAATACTGACTGTAATATGAATACAGACCAATTTTTTAAAATTGTGAAATAAACTAATACTTTCCAAAAATTACTTCCATGAATTATTAAGCCAGGTACTACTTAGCACTATCAATTAGCAGACCTAAAATATCTCAGTAAGATTTATTTGAATTTAAGTAAGTAAATGAGAAATAAATTAATAAAAACTAATCAAGCTTATATTAAATCTTTAATCATCTGGCATTTCTCCCTTATTTAAGGTAATATTTCTGACTGCTACAGTACTGTCATGTATTAAATTTAGATACCACCTCACATAAAGTTTAAAAGAAAAATGTGCATATTTTCAACATTATAATCTTAAAAATTAGAAATTTGAATGCAATAAAACATATCATTTTAAATATTTTTGCATTGTTTATTATTCAACTCTAGAGAAGAATACTGATTATGATACCTTTTTCTTAATATTTACTACAATTTATTTGGTTTTATACATATAAATTATTTAACTATGACTCTGGAATGTTGTTATAATAGGAATACTTAAAATGTAATAGTCTCAGTAATGTATATGTACAATTATGTAATTGCAGTTATATAATATACTATGTATTAACAAGTTTGGGATATATGTTTTACCTCCACAATGAAACATGTAACCAATGATATAATTTACTTGTTCTATTTTGTATCAAACTTACTTTTACATATATGTACAATATAATAACTTACTTAGAATAAATATTTTGGTTATTAAAATAATTACCTGTAGGCATATATACTAATGATTCCAATTATTTTACTATATATTGTTGTTTTCTTATTTCAAACTAAATAAGTACATTATTGTTAAATTATATGTAATAAATTTGCATATCCTATCTAATAAAAGATAATATGCAAATTGACTGTGCCTCCACTACACCCATAAGCCATGCCCACAAGCCATGCCCACCAGCCAATCAGGAGTGAATATGCAAATAAACCTAACCAAGATGGCTGTGGCCACAGAGAGAGCAGGAGGGAGGCTTGGGTTTCCCCAGAAATGGAGGAAGCCAAGCTTTCCGCCTGTTCTTGCCGGCCCAGGCCTCACTCAATGCTACAAAGTTTCAATGATAAAAGATAAATAAATCAAAACAAAATGGCGGCAACCACAGAGCTGGAGAGAGCAGAAGGCTAGGGTTGCCCCTGGCGATGGAGGAAGCCAAGCTCCAGCAGCCCCGGCCTGCCATGGCCTCCGCTTAAGGCTACAAAGTTTCAATTATAGAAGATAAATAAATCCCAAAGAAATAGCTGCCACCAGGATCAGAAGGCTTGGCTGCGCTCCAGGCTACAAAGTTTCAATTGTAGAAGATAAATAAATCGCAGGTCCCAGGGCCTCTGCTTGGGTCACCAGGGGATGTGGCAGGCCTACAAACCACCACAGTCTCCTCACCCAGGCCGCCCCATGCCCCAAGGGAACCCCCACCCTGATCCGGGACACCCTTCAAGGCAAACCAGCTGGTCCCCACCCATGCACCAGGCCTCTATCCTATCTTATCCTATCTAATAAAAGAATGATATGCAAATTGACCATCACTCCAGCACACAAGATGGCTGCCCCCATGTGGTCAAAGATGACTGCCCCCATGTGGACACAAGATGACCACCACAAGATGGCTAGCAGGGGAGGGCAGTTGGGAGGGACCAGGCCTACAAGGGAGGGCAATTAGGGGTGACCAGGCCGGCAGAGGAGGGAAGTTGGGGGCAACCAGGCCTGCAGGGAAGGGCAGTTGGGGGAGACCAGGCCTGCAGGGGAGGGCAGTTAGGGGCAAACAGGCTGGCAGGGGAGCAGTTAGGCATCAATCAGGCTGGCAGGGGGTGGTTAGGGGGTGATCAGGCTGGCAGGCAGAAGCAGTTAGGGACAATCAGGAAGGCAGGCAGGCAAGCAGTTGGGAGCCAACAGTCCTGGATTTTGAGAGGGATGTCTGACTGTCCATTTAGGCCCAATCCTACCGGGCAGTAGGACATCCATCCATTGAGGGATCCCAGAATGGAGAGGGTGCAGGCTGGGCTGAGGGACACCCACCTGCCCCTTGTGCACAAATTTTATGCACTGGGCCTCTAATATATATAAATTTAAAGTAAACATGTGAAATGTTGAAGTTGAAGAATGAAAAAATTATCAAGAAACAGAAGAGATGTCTAACTGTGCAGGCTACTTTGAGAAATGCTTAAATTCTAAGCAGTGATATTAAGAACAGCAAAAGCTAAACATGCATGCTGAGAAGGTTTTTTTGGAAGTGTATTCATTACCTTCTTTTTAATAATAAAATCTGTCCTTTTTTATAATAAAATACTACTTTTATGATTTCAGTGCATCAAATCTTTCGGAATCTATATTATATGTTATAAAAAATGCAGGGATATACCAGTTCTTTTTTTAGTCTAGATTAAGAGTAATGACCAGATAAACTTACTTATGAAAGTGTAGAATATATGGAGTCATTGTTTAATTATAAGTTCTACTTGTAACAATGCTTGTATAATGGCATACATTCTAAAGGTTTAAGCCACATTTTGTCTAATTTAACAGTAAATTTTGATGTATTCAGATAGAAAAGTAAATTAGAATGAATAGGATCGCAACTACTGAAGCCAATCAGGAGATTCTGATGTGCCAAACTCCACATTCAGTTGTAACAATTAAGATTCTGAAGCTACAGTAAAAGCAAAAGAGGGACTGGGTTCTTTAAGACAGGTTGCTCATAGAGCAGTGTGGAACTCTTTGCATTTTTTTGCAAAATATGTGTATCAATATTGTACAGACAGTTATTAAAATAAGAAAATTTTTCCTCAGAGGGTCTCCTTTCATCCTTACAGAGGCATATGTATGTGCAGCCTGTAACACGTTGTTTAAATGCTGCCAAGTGCTTGCGCTTGCCTTTATCACTTATGTGTTTGTGCTTTTCTCATTAGATTTAACTTACTATTGAAACACCAAGGGGAATGTGGTGGCATATGGCAAGCAGTAGATGCAGTTAATATGCTGCTTCACTATTTCCAAGAGCAGTGATATACACTATATTCATCTGCTTAGATTCAAGTCCCAGCCACCCTTAATGTTACAGCATATGAATTATTTGGCATCAATTCCTTTCTGTCTCTTTTCCCAAACCACAACAAAACATCTCTACCTTATTTTTTTTTCTATGTACTAATAGTTTTACAAACCATTTTGCTACTGAGACCCCATCACAGACAAGTACAAAGCGTTAGGATATTATAACCATGCATAGAAGTCATGAAGACTATTTTTGCACCTTACATAAAATAGATAAATGAAAATTTCAATAAGATATTAAGATGGGCTTATACATTGATCTTACTTTGTGGTTAAAAAAATCCAAATGATATTAAAAAGCCAAAAATCATAGGCTACAGCAAATATCTGTAGTACATGTGTATGCTCTATTCATTATGCTTCATCGATAGTTAGTTTTGGAAATTTTTATAACAAGCTTCCTCTTGCTTCATTAAGTGACTTCAAAAGCATATATGAGTAAATATACCTTTTCTTAAAATTCTGCATTGAAAACATAATATTGAACCTCGGTTATCTATAATTTAATGCTATTAATTCTCTTCTTGGGTGTCCAAGTATGTAAAATTATGACACCGAAAGCAATGATCCTTAACATAATCAGACTTACATAAATTAAGAAGTTGGCCATATTAATGCATGTAATGAGCCACATCTGAAAAACAAACGATAATGCTAATGATTAGAACTGAAGATGTCCCCTTTAGCACACACATTTATTCATTCTCTCAAGATTCAATGACAGTTTGCTCTTGTTACTTCTTATGCATTATGTGGTGATGTATTTGATGTCTGGACGGGACTAAATGTCCAGGGAAAGAAAAAACTAGGTATGCAGATTACTTATGGTGCAATCCAGTGTATGCAACAATAAATATGTGAGCAAAGGGCGAAGGTCACAGAAGATAATGACAAGCATAGAGACAGGAGGGCTTCAAAGAAGAGGGAACGTTTGATATTCATGTTTATTTATCTGCTTCTATTGAGTATAAAATGAATGCATATTTTACCCAATATTAATTGATCTTTTAATGTTACAAAGCAGGAGTAGAGAGGGAATGGGAAAGCTGAGCTTTAAAAGACTCCTTTCTGTCCCAAGAAACAGAATAGCTGATTTTGCTAATATACATGTGGAAGCAGAGGTTTCAGGATTGGTACATCAGCTCATTTGGGCAAGCCCTAGGTCAACTTACTCTATACCTTGGTCCCTTCTTCATAGTTGATTGGCTGTAGCAGCAACCAGTGACAAATTCTTGCACATCAGTAAGCAAAACAGAGAGGACAGGGACTTTCCACCCATGGCTTTCTCTTCCCCTTCTAAGAGGGGAACACTGTTCACAGAAATGCCACCAAGATACTTTTCAGGTCCCATAGAACCGGATATGTGCACATTCCTAGCAGGAAGGAAGGTTGAGAAATTGAATATCTGGAATTTCCATTTTATAGAAGAAGAAAGTTTTTGCTAAAAAGGCACAGAGTAGGGGGAACAGCCATAACCAATATTATTATCATTGGAACTAAATTCTCTACTTGTCATTCAAAAGCCATTAGGTAATGTACAAAATTACTGACTTATGAGAGTATATTAAATAACTACTTTTTGAATGTATAGAAATGTATTGAAGACATTTCTAAACATCTGGAAAGAGATTGCCCTTAAGGAAGCTTGAAAAATGATCATTTAGTGCTTTTTCTGGTTACATGATCTATATTTATTCAAATGTAGTGTGTGTGTGTGTGTGTGTGTGTGTGTGTGTGTGAACACTCATGGATCTTCCAAAGATGGAAGATTATTTTAGAGTATCTACATTATTTTAGAGTATCATTGTTAGCTGATATCTGCTATCAAATGTATTATACCTAATCAAATTTATTTTTATTATCCAAGAATTTGGGAGAAGAGAAATGCACTGTGCCCTCAGGAACGCCATACATTCCCACATTCTTTCTTATCTAATTCACTTCAGTAATCATTTCTCAGGAGCTTATAGCCTGCAGGGTCCTGCCTTCAGAGCGGGTCAATGAAAGGCCATGTCACATTTAGGAAGTCCAAGGGATTCAGCTGGCTCTAGTAGTTGTGCGTGGTCATGGGATGGCCATTTAATACAAAAGCCAAATTCTTCACTCAATATTTTTCTGTGAACTGGATTTCCCTAGGGTCACTTCAGATAAGAAAATGTTAAAAAAGAAAAAGAAAAAAGGGGCAAGAACTATATTGAAAACAGCTGGAGGACACACTCACAATGGGTTAGTACAAAAAGCTGTTAAAACTCATGAAAATTTGGAGCTCTGTTTTTCAGATCCCACTCATGCAGCCCTCAGTATTCTCAAATTGTTGTTTTTTTCTAAACTTCTTCAAGCCAGTTAACAGGGAAGTAATCAAGGAGGAATGCATGGGTTATGTAAATATCTTGCTTGTATTTGTAGAGATTTCAAATTTAAATGTTTTGCAAGTGTTAAACCATTGAGTAATATTAACACCATCATCAATATGCAGTATTCAAAACACTGAGATACCTTCTTTGCCCTTGAGAAAAACTAATTATTTGTACATAAAATATTTTTAATTTTTTTCTTTTATTGATTAAGGTATTACATATGTGTCCTTATCCTCCCAGTGCCCCCTCCCGACTCATGCCCTCACCCCCCCCCCCAGTGTCTGTGTCCATTGGTCAGACTTACATGCATGCATAAAGTCCTTTGGTTGATCTCTCCCTCTTACCCCCACCCTCCCTTACCTTCCCTCTGAGGTTTGAGCATCTGACCGATGCTTCTCTGTCTCTAGATCTGTTTTTGTTCATCAGTTTATGTTGTTCATTGTATTCCACAAATGAGTGAGATCATGTGATATTTCTCTTTCTCTGACTGGCTTATTTCACTTAGCATAATGCTCTCCAGGTCCATCCATGCTGTTGCAAATGGTAATATTTTGTCAGATGAGATCACCTGATGAGAGCCCAACAGGCAAGCCCAAAGCGGATCCCCAGTTTATGCATTTGACTTGAATTAGTTTTTAATTTAGAATTTCAGATATGCCCATGCCTTCCTAGGTTCACATATTTAGTTTCACACAGAAACTGAGTGGTTATAATATAGCTGTCTACATCAGTGGTTCATTGGATGTCTTATTGTATTTCCTATTTCCTTCCCCACTGTTGCCAAAGATAACAGATGTCTTATAAGCTCAGCTGAAATAACACCTCTATTTAGCTCAGACAAACCCTTCACTTTCCATCTCAAACCCTCCAGTGTGAACTATCTCATTTGTTTTTGTTTCTTCAATTTACATCCTATTGCTTCATATCTACATTTTCTCTTTCTATCATTCCTAAACACTTAAGAATTATTTTGAGCAAATGATATATTGTTCTAGTTATTTAGAAATACTCTATAATGAATCAGAAACATCTCGAAGTTATGGATCTGAATTACAAATGATCAATGTTTTATACTATTTATCTGCCTTTCAATTGTATTTACTCCAAAGATTTGTTTTTTATACATATTCCTTTGGGCATGTTTGAACACCCATGCCCAGTCAGGATAAAAAGACCCAGACCAGGAAAGGCAAAATAGCTTCTACTTGTCAGGACAAGAGGATTAGAAAGATGTCCATGTCTATGTCTTCTAATCTCCATTCTTCCATACTCATCCTGGGTATTACAAGAGATTTATGTTTTTATTCAGGTTATCCAAGGTCTGTAGTGAAATATAAATATACTGTATCATTCATATAATACATCATAAATAATTCCAGAAGATTAAAGCATTTGAGACGCTCACCCAGTCTATTTTTCATTAGACCACCTCTTGCTTCCTATTTTCAAAACTGGGCTATTATGTATTCCATGTAATTGGGCTATTTTCAGATTTCATGCCTCTGAAAATATACTTTTGTCAAAATGAAATAGTTTTCCCCCTACTCCTTTCACATTTCCAAGCATCCTTTTAAGTTAAACCAAATTATCCTCTTTTCATTTAGGATTCTTCAGTTCTCTAAGCTTAAAAATTACGACTTTCTATGAACTTCTATAGCATTTTATCTAGCTTTTTTTTTTAAGAAAAATTCTTATCTACCCTGTGTATTACCAATAATTATTCCTACTTTACATTCTTTAGTTGATTCCAAAATTCCAGAAATTAGGATGTCAGCAGACTAAGGTATAATCTCTTACTATTCTCATAGATGAAGAAAATCACTTCTGTATAAAATGTTATAACACCATCAGAAGAGAGAAACAAGGCTTTTAATTTTTTTTTCAGTTTCTTGGTTGGAAAGTAAATTATATAATGCTAATCAGGAGCAAATAAATAAATAAATAAATAAATAAAATCAAGGTCTATTATAACCAGTTGGTCAAATAAATGTGAAGAAAACATGATGATGGTGATGATCATGATGAAGATGACAATCATGATAGCTAGTCTTTACTGAACTGAACACTTTTTTTCCCCACTCAGTCAGAAGCTTATATAGAATTTACCTGAATTATTTATTACAACATACCTAAGTGGTTGTATAATTCTCATTTTCTAAACAACCTGAAAGTAAATTAAGTAAATTTCATAAGTCAGAACATAAATTGAATCCCATTATTATCTAGTTCTTAAAACTTTGGTTATGTTTGCTTACTTTTCAAGAAAGAAGTTAAAAGATACTTACAGTCTACATCCAGTACACAAAATGTTTAAAACTATAACATATTATTGAGTGGCTGAATATTCAAGTACAGGTGTCTCCTAGGCTTTTAAGGTGAAAGAAATTATTGAAATGAATATTATGAAATATTGAGATTTCCTGGGAATACTCAAGGTCAAAATGAATTCCCTTATTTAACACCCAATATATATTAATATAATACAAAAGTAGAGTTGTTAGAATAAATTGGAAGGAAATTATGTGAATGGTAACATATTTTTTATGTTTAAATTAATTTGAGAAGGATAGTAACATTATAAATTAATAATGGGAATTAACGAGTTTATAAAATTCAAGTTGCCAGTAACACTTATTAAAATTTAAATTAAACTAAATCCTTGTCCAAATAAGACCCTTTCATGATTTGATCTACTATTTTAAAATATAGTGTAGTTCAGATTTTTCTAAAGTTCAGTTATATCATTTTTATTTTCCCTTTGGAAATGTTGTTCAATTTTTTTCTATTTTCCCATTTTCTCTCTTTAGATGTTATATAAGTTTTATATTTATTTTATAAGAGAAAAGTAAATATATATTGAATTATCTAAAAATACCAAGATTCATGGTAGATTAATATAAAACTCTAAAGAAATTTTTATGTTGGAATATTGAATTGTTACATTGTTCTTGCTGTTCACTCAGTTAAATAATACTTTTGAATTTTCTTGTTCAAATTCTTCTTTCTTACACTATTATTCTATAAGAACTTTGTCCTTACTTTCTTGCTATAAAGAGAGATACAGTTTCTTTAAAGATGTCTGGATTCTTTTAAGAGCACCTCTTTCCTTTAGCCTTTATGAATCAACCAATAGGAAAAGCTATATAATTCCAACTTTATCCTTTATTTTTGGTCAGGAAACACAATTGCCCTTAACTTTTACCATTTCAAAAACACTAACATTATTTCTGAGTTAATGATTCAGCAAAATCATCATGCTGTGAACAACTCTGACTCTTTTTGTTGACTCAATCAAGAGAATAAAACTAAAGAGCCTTTATGATCCAATGCCTAGAGATTTTAGTTTTGTCTTTTTGAAATTATCACCAAACGGTTAATTAAATACGTGGAACCTGGCAATTTTTAAACAGGTTAAAGTTACGTTTTTAAAAACCACACTTTTGCTGGTGTTGCTCAGTGGTTGAGCATTGATCCATGAACCAAGAAGTTGCAGATTCGATTCCCAGTCATAGTACATGCCGGGATTGCTGGCTCAATTCCCAGTAGGGGACCTGCAGGAGGCAGGTGATCAATGTTTCTCTCTCATCAAAGTTTCTGTCTGTCTCTCTCTCTAAAATATCAATAAAAACATAAAAAATAATAAAATATATACTTTATTGTTTTTCTGCATGATAATAACAGGAAACATATGTTTTTAATGCTTGTAAATTAAAAATTAAATTTGAAAGTTAAACCTGAGAATTTGTCTTCAGAATTTTATAAAATGCCATGAAAATATTACTAATGCAATATATAGTGATGGGATATGGGCATAGGGTGGAAAAGAATTAAGAAACATAGGATTCTGGAGATTTCAGATAAATGTACATTAGAAATCCTGCTTTTAGTAATTATATAGTAGAAATCAGAAGAGTTCCTCTGGCACATAGGGAGCAAGTTTTTTGTTGTAGCATTTAAAAAATATAGATATTGCATCTCTGATTTCAGTTTTAACAAAAATTAGAGACATAGACATCATCTGTGGGTCTTGGAATTGGAAATTGAGGTCTCATATTAACAATTACATATTGTATAAAATCATCAGATGACACTTGGATTTCTCTAAATAATATGGCTTATACAACTGCTTGTTCTTTTGCAACAACTCTTGCACCCTGTACATTTTCCTTGTGATGTTACTTTATATATATATATATATATATATATATATATATATATATATACACACACACACACACACACACATATATATATGAATTTATTTCAGAACGGAAGGGAGAGGGAGAGAGAGAGAAACATCAATGATGAGAGAGAATCATTGATCTGCTGCCTATTGAATCATTGATCTGCTGCCTATTGCACACCCCACACTGGGGATCAAGCCCACAACCCAGGCATGTGCCCTGACTGGGAATCGAACCTTGACCTCCTGGTTCATAGGTCAACGCTCAACCACTGAACCATGCTGGCCAGGTGTGATGTTACTTTTAACAGATCATACTCTGAAAAGGCTTTGAAACATACTGTAATAATTAGAACCCCATTGCTATCCAGTTGAAAGACATCATAGAGTTTTCCAGAAAATTCTGACACTAGAAAACTCAGAAAATTATCTATTTAGTAGTGGAAGAATCTCTGGATAGGTAATATCATTGGTATTTGAGATGCAAAGAAACAATATTCAATATAAGAAATCACATTCTGAATGAGTATTTTAATATGGAAAATAAAGGATAGATACTTAGGGGCATAGAGAAAATGCCACCGTAGGTATAAACTATGAATTTAAACCACTTTTAAAAGAAAAAATACTTTGAAGCAATAGACATCTGAAGAATAATAATTATAATATCACTTTAAAAGACCTGAAATATGTTATCACTAAAGGAAATTATGAAAGTGTCTTCTCTGGAGTTCTGAGAATGAAATAGAATAATAAAGTGTCTCTGGTGTTCGGGAAAGGAAATAGACTAATAGCATTCTCAAAGTCTTTCCCAAACCTCTAATTTTATGAACACTTCATTATCTTTAGTCATATTAAAGAAAAACTATCATAAAATTAAAAAAATCATTTCATGGTCATAGAAGTTAGATTGTTTTTACCCATGGTACCTTGCCTTTCAGACAATTTCAGAACATTAGTTAATATCACAGTCACATTGAAGAAGTACTCCGTGATTACACAAACAAAAAAGATTTAAAACTGACCTCCAAATATTTAACTAAGCTACAAAATTTTACATAAGTTTTAGTTAAAATACAGTCTCTGAATGCATTTGAATTAAATATAGAAAAAGTAAGCAGTATATATGATTATTATTCATTTTTATTGAAATTCTTATTTGTTCAGAAATAGGTTTCTTTTAATAATACTTTAACAAATATTGTAACACTGTACAATTAGACAAAACCTTTCACATATGTTTGCACATGCTATTTTATTTAATTGATCTCTAAACCTGCATTCTAAAAAACCTCTCTGAGTCCAGCTGAAATGTGTTAAGCGCCACCAGAGCAGGCTGATAGGGGCTTTCCCCACTTAAAAAAGAATGGCTTCATTTTCTTTAATAGTGTTTTAAATACTATTCATAAGATTTTATTTGTAAAAATTCCAAATGCATATAAAAACTATTGGGCATCACCTCTTTAAAGCGATTTGTTCAGTTACCCAAATAGACTGAAAAATGCAAATATGTAAGTACACTTGCAACTATGGGAACTGTAAACTCTTTGAATAAAAATTTTACTCTTTGTATAGTAGTTACTTCTTTGTTTTATATAGCATGTATTAACTGAACAAAATTAACCAACTTGAAAACCACTGTACATGGATTATGGACATCTGGACTAAAATAAACAAGATGTCCTAAATTTTTGTTTTAATTTTTACTAAACTTATTCAAAGATGACACCATAATTGGTTGCAGATTTTCCAAGTTAGTGGCTGTATTTTTTTATTATTATTATTTTAATATTTTCAAAAAAATTACAGCAAGTTATTTGGGAAAGGCTTATAGTCTACAGTTACATTTATGAAATTAAAACTACCTTCATTCATTTGAAACATTATAAATATCTAATAAGATTAGTAGGATGGCTTTCAATAACTAAAGACAATCCACAAACTGTTTCATTTCCTAGTCAATCAATGAGAAATGTTCCTGAACAAGTCAGATGACCTTTGAAAATGTTATCCTCTTTATAATTATACCAATATTAATAAAGTCAGACAATATTAGGATTAAATGTTAAATAAAACACTCTAACTAGGAATTAATAAAATGCATTCATATTTTGGAACAGAAATATATTTCTTAATCTAACTTTTAAAATTCAGATCTCTTAGTTCTCTAATACAGAGAACTGTACCTTTACTTGTGGTAAATAAATAATAAAAAACATAAAGCACATATGTACATACATCGAAATTACGGAACTTTTTTTTTTATAAATAAATGGAAGATGGCAACATAACCATGAAATGGCATACGTCGAGTCTGATGTAACCCAAGGACTGCCTATATAGAGGAATGGTAAAGGTTAAGATACAAGAAATAACAAGTGTTGGATAGAATGTGGAGAAAAAGGAAGTCTCATTCATTGCCAGTGAAAATCTAAATTGGTACAGCCACTATGGAAAACAGTATGGTGGTCCCTCAGAAAATTGAGAATAAAGTTACTATGTGACCAAGTAACCCTTCTTATAGGAATGTACTAGGTATGTATCTAAAATGTTTGAAAACATTTATTAATTAACTGCAGCATTATTCACAGTGGCCAAGATATGGAAACATCTGAAATGTTCTTCTATAGATGATTGGGTAAAAAAGATGCAATACATACATATATACTAGTATAATGGAACACTGTCCTATCTAATAAAGAGGGAATATGCTAATTGACCCTCACACTGTCGCAAAGATGGTGCCCACAGCCAATAAGGAGGGAATATGCTAATTGACTGGACCATCCTCAAAGATGGAGACACCCACAGCTAATAAGAAGGGAATATGCTAATTGACTGCCACGCCCTCAAATATGGCAGCACCCACAGCCACAAGATGGCAGTGCCCTGTCCCATCAGCCCCACTAGGGTGGCAGAGACATGGCAAGGCTGGGCCCGCCCCCAAGGGGGCCTGGCTTCTCCATGCACTTGCCTCCAGAATCTCCTAGTCCCCTCAGTCCCCCAGCTGCCCAAGGCCATCCCAAGGTGCAGGCAAGCATGTGTGGTGGCTGCCCAGCCACCCAGGGCCGGCCGAAGCTTGCACTACCAGTAGTGGCAGCAGCAGATGTGTGATGGGGCGTCGCCTCCCCCTGATCGCCGGTTTGCCTCCCACCCCTGAGGACTCTGGAACTGTGAGAGGGGGCAGGCTGGGCTGAAGGACCCCCCTCTCCAGTGGATGTATTTTCATGCACCGGGACTATAGTCAGCTATAAAAAAGAAAGAAATACTGCCATTTGTGACAAAATGGATGGATCTTGAAAGTACCAGACAGAGTGAAATAAGTCAAATGGAAAAGGATAAGAACTATATATCTCTCATTTGAGGAATATAAAACAGAAAGTAATAAATGAGCAAACAAATGAACTCATAGGCACAGACAACAGTATGGTGGTTATCAGAGGGGAAGAAGGTGGAGGAGGATGAAGAGTATAAAGAGGGTCAAGTATATGATGATGGAAGGAGATAAGAGTTTGGTGGTTATGCACAATGCATTATAGAATTATACACTTGAAACTTATATAATGTTTTTAATGAATGATACCCCAATAAATTTAATTTTTAAAAAGAATACAATAACAAAAGAGAAAGGGTAAGGAGTTATTTGTAAAGAAAACAATTTTAACCTATAAATATATAAAAATATATTATATTTAAAGATATAATTATAACATGATATTTTGCATTGTGGTAGAGGAATCAGCATTTATTTTAGTTTCAATGACTGAGCACAAATTCCAGGAGAGTTTAAGAAAAAGCAATGCAACTTAAGGGAAGTGTGACATATTCTTCCCTTTATTTGCCTTGAGAAGAATGTGGTCTAAAACATGTTTTTAGTCATCACACCACAGGAAAGAAATATTGAGGCAGAGAGTGTTTGATGCTACCTATTTCTAGCCATACTTTTACTACAAATACAGGTATTTGAGCTTAAATAGAGCAGGATACTATTTTTGTGATTTATAAACTTAATTTTGGTAAAAAAAAAAAAAGATAAGTTCTGTGGAATACATCATTAAGAATTCCATATTTATTGTTTTCCAAAAATAGGGAAAGGATTGTATTTTATGAAAATATTTCCACCAGGTGATTATTTGTGTGTGTGTGTGGAGGGGGGAGATGGTAAATGACACATGCAAATTATCTTTAAGGATTAGCTATTTACCACCCTATTAATTAAATATTATATTGTTCTGTCTAGAAATAAAAATAGATGGCTAATCAAGCTATAATAGTTAACATGTGTTGAGATTTCAAAAGATAAGCACACATGTCTAATTAGTGCTAAACGGAGTTTTGAGCACAAGTCTGCTATATTCCATAGTTCATATCAGTTATTATACCTCTAACTAAATTACCTCATAAATTTATGTTGATCATCAGTTTTTAGAATTTTGTTCTTAGAGGCATACAGATAAAGAATTAGAAATAATAAGTAGCTCTAAATAAAGGGTAAGGAAGAGGAAAAGTTAATATTGGACAGCAAAGTAAGCAAAAGGAGAGATTGACAATAATTCTAAAATGGATTTGTGTACTATATACCTTCACAGGCATATGTGGTGGAGGGGGAGTGCATGTGTGTATGTATGTGTGTACATATATTTTTGAAATATATTGATGTGGAGCTTTAAAATACATGATTATTTTTGCTACTTGCATGAATGTGACGGAATCAAAGGTTCAACATTGACATTCCATTCAGATCACTAGGTGAAGTGCATCTCAAAGACAAAAGCCCATCAGAATACAAATTGCTTCTGTCTTCAGAGTTCAAATGTAAGCACCCTTTGCAAGAGCTAGTTAAGGGATATCACCTGTGATTGAGTTGGCATTCATCTAAGGGAAGCATGAAGGGAAACCAGATTCTCACCATCATGACATGGATTTGGCTTGAACACTTATAATTACTTGCTTAGCAATGGAAGAGAACAAGTGTAGTCCTATGAGCCCACCAAGCTCAAATTCCTGGATACAGAGCACTGGATTTTATTTTGGTCACAGTGTTATTTTGTGCCTCAGATGAAATGGGGAAAATTATATCAAGATGGTTACCCCTTTTCAACAAAATATTAATCTTTCAAATTCCTTCTGATAAAATTTTTTGGGAAAAAAAGTACTAATGAAATACATGATTCTATGAAAATTTTTATCTGAACAAAGTAGCTGATTATATGTAAGGAACATTAATAACATAGTATTTCCAGAGATGTATAAAATATTCATAAGTAGGAATGTGAAATGTTTCCACTTTAAATAAAAATAGTCATAATTACTTCTTTCTGCCTATGATGTCTAAAAATGTAAAAATTAAGAAACGCTGCCTTATTTAATTCCAAATAATATGCCAACTTTATTTTGCTGAAAAAAAAAAATAGCTAAATATAGAGGGTGCAGAGGCCAGTTGAATGCACAAAGTCATGTTAATGTATGTGAGAAATAATAGTAAAAATGAATAATAAAGATAAATCATATAAAGCAAAATTAAAGTTAAAAATATTCAATGTGTGAATGCTAATTTCACAAAAATCTTTTCTCCTGACTGGTTCATTGAAACTAGGACTTTTACCATCTGTCATGACATTGCCTTTTTATATAAATCCTTGCCTTTGTGTTCAGTTCAACATAGAAGTGGTTTGTTCATCAGAATTCATATACAACTTATATGTAGATGCATTTTATATATTTATATCAATACATCAATGTTGTATTCTATATGCATAGATGATTTATTATAAATACAATATAGACTTTATTATGTCTAAAGTTGGAATGAGATACATACTCTCATTTCAGCGAATATGAATATCGCTGAAACAGGTTTGGCTCAGTGGATAGAGCGTCAGCCTGCAGACTGAAAGGTCTCAGGTTCGATTCCAGTCAAGGGCATGTACCATCCCCAGTAGGGGGTGTGCAGGAGGCAGCTGATCAATGTTCCTCTCTCATTGATGTTTCTAACTCTCTATCTCTCTCCCTTCCTCTCTGTAAAAAATCAATAAAATATATTTTAAAAAAAAGAATATGAATATCAATTTTAGTTATTTACCATGATTAAGAATTTATTTCATATTACAAATACATAAAAAATAATTTTAATGGCATTTAAATAACTGCCTTTCAGAAAGCAGGCAAGGTGCTTTACAAAGTTTATCAGAAAGAGTAGTTATGTGAGTCTTTGTGAGGTAGAGATTTTCCTTATACTCTAATGGAAATAATATAAATGGCCCCCAAAGTATAACTTAATCAATGTTCCATCCTATATAATAATAGAGGAAAATGCTAATCATCCGTTACTCCATAACGTAACGTCCAGTTTAGCAGGCTACGCATGCAGCAAGCTTGGGTGGGTGGGCTGTGGCAGCTGGGGGATGTGAGCCTGTGGCACCTCCTCTGGAATTGGGGAGCTAATTAGGGATGGGCTCTGGTCCTCCTCCAACAGCCCTCTCCAGCAGGCATGGGGCTGCCAAAACCCAGGCCAGGCCTCTGGGCCGCAGAGTGCCTGAACCTGGTGTCCATTCAAGATGTGAAACAGAGAGGAGATGGGGGAGGAAATCCAGAGAATAGGATGTGGGGGTTCAAGACCTACTCCCTTTGGGCTTTGTCCTTCTTGGCCTGACTGAGGGGCGGCTCCCAGGCGAAGCAGCCAGCCAGGAGGCGGGCAGCCCAAGGGGTGCAGAGGGCACCAAGGTGGGGTGCGCTGGAGGGGGCTCGGGCCAGGACAGGGGGCCAGCAGGCAGGGATATGCCTTGCCCACGGAGACCGAAGTTCTGCAGTGGCCCCAAGATGCGAGTTGGCCCAACGGGAAACAAGAGGTGATGACTGCCGGCATGAAAGGATGCCCGGGTGGAGGGGCACTGACCCGCAGCCCTAAGGCGGAGGTTGAGGAACGTCGCCACCTCAGTAGAGGGGGGCTGCAATGCCAGGTACCCCACTGTGATGGTTCGGCAAAGCTCTCGGCACTAACTGGGCCTCACCCCGCAGTCTGAGCAACTCCTGCTCCCGCTGTGGTCCAAAAGCAAGCCCGTGCCCACCCCACCCCCAGTTCCTGCCCCACCGCACCATATGGCAGTGCACACCTGCATGGTGAGTGAGAAGCCTACCACCTGCTCCCCAGAAGAGGGGGGGGGGCAGTAAATAATGGGGGCAGGGGGCAGAGGAGAGGAAAGAATGTGGAGCATCCACAATGAAGAGGTGCTTGAGAACGAAGCTCAGAAGCCTCACGGGGAGGTTTGTTCTGTTTGTCCCACGGCTGTCCCTTGGAAGGGTGGAGAATGTGGCTGTGAGGGCTCCCTGTGTGCTGAGTCCAGTTCCGCAGCCAACTGGAACTGGCCTCAGTTTCCTGGTCTGTGGAATGGATTAAGCATGTCCCAGTGCCTTCGCTGACCTTTGAGGGCCAATTGAAATACTACATAAAGAAAATGAGGGAAGATGTGAGAAAGACAAGGAAGGATGAGCAACACAAAAGAAAGATTAGAAGGAACCTGTAAACCTATTGTCACTTAAATGTAGTCAATAGTGTTGTAATGACAGTATGATACCAGGTGGGTACTGGAAATATCGGGGAACACTTTGTAAAGTATATGATTGTCTAACCACTATTCTGTAACTAATATAAAACCTGAAACTAATACAAAATAATATTGAATGTAAAGAAATGAAAATAGGAGTAAAAGTTTTATAAATTTCAAAGTTTAAATAAAGGCTGTAAATGAAGGAAGCGGGAGAAGAAAAATAGTGTTTTTCATTTTACCACTTTATTGTCTTTTCAGTACGTGAAAAAGACAGTTGTCTTTATATGGCGCTTTTATACTTTTCTAAGTCATTATCTCATTTGATGTTCAGGGCAACTTAAAGACAAGATAATTATTCCCTCCACTATTCAAAGAAAGGAAATCTTGGTGTCTGGCCACAGCGATTCAATCGTCAAGCCCTTATTGTAAAGCAGGGTTAGTGAAATTTTCTGTGAAGGGTCATATCTATACTAATAAAAGCCTTGGGAGTGATCAGGCCAGCAGGGGAGGGCAGTTGGGGGCAATCAGCCTGGCAGGAAAGCAGTTAGGAATCAATCAGGCTGGCAGGGGAGCTGTTAGGGGGCAATCAGGCAGGCAGGCAGGCTTGTGGTTAGGAGCCAGCAGTCCCGGATTGTAAGAGGGATGTCCTACTGCCAGTTTAGGCCTGATCTTTGCATCCTAAACTGGCAGTCAGACATCCCCCGAGGGGTCCGAGATTGGAGGGTGCAGGCTGGGCTGAGGGACACCACACCCCCATGCATGAATTTCATGCACCAGGCCACTGGTAGATAATAATAACAGAATATTTGTGTGACTAGAAATTCTTTTTCTTTCTACAATACATTACTTCCCCTATAAATATTTGTTGCAGAATTTAGCACAACAGAAATAGACAATGGGTACTCAGAAGATTTAGGAAAAAGAAAAAGAAACCTTTATTTAAAGCAGCGCTGCTGGCTCACGGGATTCAAAGATCCAAAGCCAGAACAGCCAATACAATGAGATCACCCCTTATTTTTATTCCTAAATTATTTGTTTCCTAACTTCCGGGTTTTTGTAGCTGGGTCTTTGTGGCCCTGCCCAGGTTAGTTAGAATGGAGAAATAAGATTACAGCTAAAGGCCTGGTGTAGGTGGTGCCAGTGACCTCCTCTCAGGCTAAGCTGTTAAATTCTGGGTTTGTGGCCCTTGTAAACTGGGAGTATTTAGGAAAACAGATTATTTCCTAAGGAAGGGGCAGTGACTTAATTACAGGCTAACAAGAATGTGCACTGGGACACTGGTCACTGGCCACTGGTGCAGATTAAGATTGCTAGGCCCCTTCTCCCAGGTTCCCCCCTATATTCCTCCTCAATTTATACAAGAAAAGATATAATGAGTTTTAAAAATAAACTTTGTTTTCCTATGTACAAAAAGTGAACTTGAAATTAAAAATTAATTCCATTCAATATAGCTTCAAAAAAATTGAGGAGTATATTCATCAAAAACTAAAAAAACTTTCACAGCAAGAATTACAAAATACTGCTGAACGAAATTAAAGGAAGTCCAAGTAAATGGAGAGATATTTCATGTATATGGATTGAAAACTCAATGTTGTTAAGCTAGCAATTTTCTCCAAATTGATCTATAAATTCAACCCAATTTTTATAACATTTTCAGCATACTTTTTTTTTGGAAATGTTATCCTAAAATTTATATGGACATAAAAAGGATCTATTATACACAAAACTATCTTTAAAAAAATGAAAGTAGAGGACTTATACTTTTCATTTTCAAAATTTTTATAAAGCTACTGTCATAGCTTTGACTGGGCTAAAGCTAAACATATAGTGAAACAGAACTGACAGTCCAGAAACAATTCCTTATATGTATGATCAATTGATATTTGACATAGATGTCAATGAAGAAAGAATAACCTTTCATCAAATGGGGCTGGAACAACATGCAAAAAAAAAAAAAAAGAATTTATGCTGTCACCACACACTATATGCCAACATTTATTTAAAATGGATAGTAGAGCTAAATGTAAGAGCTGAAACTATAAAATTGCTAAAAGAAACACTAGAAGAAAAGAAAATATTTGAGCCCTAGCCAGCTTTTGCTCAGTGGATAGAGCATCGGCCTGTGGATAGAAAGGTCCCAGGTTCGATTCCAGTCAAGGACTCTTACCTCGGTTGCAGGCTGCTCCGTGGCCCAGTCCCTGGTCAAGGCTTGTGCAGGAGGCAATCAGTTGTGTTTCTCTCACATTTCCCTATCTTTCTTTCTCTCTTCCACTCACTGAAAATCAATGGTAAAAATATCCTCAGGTGAGTATTTAAAAAAAAAAGAAAGAAAGAAAATATTTGAAATTTGTGTTAGGCAAACAATTCTTAGATATGGTACCAAAAGCAGGATCTATAAAATAATAAGCAAAACAACAAAGATAAATGGGACTTTACTAGTATTACCACCTCTGTGCTTCAAAAGACATAAGTAGTGACATTAAAAGATAAACCACAAAATGGGAGAAAAATACATGTAATCATATACATGAGAAAGAGCTTGTATTCAGAATATGAAAAAGAACACTTACAAATCAATATGAAGAAAATGTTCAACTAAAGTGGGTAGACATTTGAATAGAGATTTCTCCAAATAGTATCTAAGAATAGTCCACCAGCACATGAAAAGTTACTCAACATCACCAGTCTTTAGGGAAATACTACATAATGAAGGGGTAATATGCAAATTAACCCTCATGCCCTCACAAGATGGCTGCCTATGACCAGGCTGGCAGGGGGGTTAGTGAGGGATGACCAAATGACTGAACAAACAGGCTACGTGGGGCCACCAGGGTGGCGGTGGGGGCAGTTGGGGAATCCAGGCTGGCAGGGGGGCAGTTGGGGGCAACAAGGCCGGCAGGGGGGGCAGTAAGAGGTGACCAAGCCAGTGGGGGGGGGGGCAGTTAGGGGAAACCAGGCTGGCAGTTGGGGGTGAGCAGGCTGGCAGGGGGGGCAGTTGGGGGTGACCAGGCCAACAGAGGGGGGAAGTTGGGGTGACCAGGCCAGCAGGGTGGGCAGTAAGGGGTGACCAGGCTGGCAGGGGGACATTTAGAGGCAAACAGGCAGGCAGGCAGCTGAGCAATTGGGAGCCAGCAGTCCAAGATTGTGAGAGGGATTGGGCCTAAACCGGCAGTTAGACATCCCCCATGGGGTCCTGGATTGGAGAGGGTGCAGGCTGGGCTGAGAGGACTCCTCCCCTTCCCCCCCCCCCCCCCTCAATGCATGAATTTCATGATCTGGGCCTCTAGTGTAAAATATAACCACAATGAGGTGTTACTTCACACTTACTAGAATAACTTTAATAAAGTAGAAAGAAAAGAACAAGTGTAGCCGAGGATGTGGAGAAACTGAAACCCTCATACACTGATTATGGGCATGTAAAATAATACAGAGCTTTGGAAAAACTTGGCAGTTTCTAAAGAAGTTAATCCCCAATTTACCATATGACCTAGTGATTCTACTCTTAGGTATTTTTACCCAGGAAAATGAAAAGACTTATATAGAACCACCCACAGCAGCATTATTTTTAATAAAGAAGAGTTGATAGGTTACACATTGAGTTCCTATCATTACTTATATAACAGAAAATGGAATTATGTAGTTTGGGGATATGAACTTCTTATGCCTTATTTTTATTATGACAAGAATGTTTTGCTGTATTTTTATGTAATTTGGAGAACAAATTAGTAATTAGAATCTAGTAAAATAGGAAAAATATATAATTTCTCCACTCCTTGTCTGTGTCCTTGAGTTCAAGGTTATTGGAAACAAACAAATGCTAGGAATGTTAAAGAATAAATGTCATACATCTGAAGATCTGTTATTTGATGAAGCACATTTTTTATGTTCCCATATAGAGAGACTGAATGTGCTGTGATTGCATTGAATCATTCTAACTAGCCCTTGCTTTGTATTTAGTTGTTTTTTAATGTAAAAAAAGCATTTTCCTTTGTGTTTGAACTGTAAAGAAGTTTTCAAAAGAGGAAAATAAATAGGCTGACCTACCTACATTAGTCAATGTGATCAAAAGACCTTATGGATTGTAGAAATGCAGTCATTAACGGAATAGAAAATGATTCTTCTCATTCACTGTTGTTTCTGGAAAGATTGATCAAATTGCCAGTGGTTACCTAGAGAGACTAAAATAAAAAAGCTATTAATATCTGATTATTATCCAGTTCTATATATAAGCACATATATATGTGAAAATATATAAATAGTGCATTATATAATTATTCTTGATATGTGTACACATAAGATATTATTGACTTTTAGTATTTATATAAAAAGCACCTACTTTAAATCACTAGCATTTTTTAATAGGTAGAGAGCAAAATGTTTATAATTTGGTTATTTCTGAGTTTGTTTTATGAATACGTTTACTTGGGTCATTTCTGATATTGTTTTAAATAGCTTAGTTTACTGTTAATATTAGTGTTGCTTTAATGTGTTTGTGTGTATATGAATTTTTAAGGAAATCTTGAAAATATATTTCATGTTTATATATATACATTTTATTGGCTTGTATTCATCTTTATTATATTATTGTTAGATTATTTAGGTTCTCTATAGCCTTTTTTATGTCTGGTATTTCTGTAATAAACTGACCAAAAGGGGTTTTTGTCAAGTTATTTGTAAAATTTTTATTTTTTTATATGCCTAATAACATGGAATAAAAACTCCCTATGAGAGTTTACAATTTTATATTATTACACGGTGGCTCTGTTGTTAGAATAAGTGATTTGTATAACAGAAAACATACTTGTTCTCAAACTGCAGTCAGTAAAAAACATTCTCCTTAATGCTACATGCTAAACAGGATGTAAAATAAGACTCATTAACTAAGCTGAGGTGAGGTGGGGAGATAAAGATAATGTTAGTATCACTTGCTTTCATTCTAATCTGTTGTGTCTCATAGCAAATTAGAAGACTCTCTATAATCTATAGTTATTAAGATTTTTAACATTAAGCCCTAGTCAGTTTGGCTCAGTGGGTAGAGCATCAGCCGAAGGGTCCCTGGTTTGATTCTGGTCAAGGGCACATGCCTAGATCCCCACCCAATGTGGGGCATGCAGCAGACAGCCAATCAATGATTCTCTCTAATCAGTGATGTTTCTGTCTCTCTCTCCCTCTCCCTTCCTCTCTGAAATCAATAACAAATATATTTTTTAAAAAAGATTTTAACCTTAGGGGAAGCTGGGTGTTTGGTTCCTAGAATTCTCTGAATTATTTTTGCAATATGCTATAGCCTCAAATGATCTCAAAATTTTTTTCAAAATATATTATGAAAAAAAATAATCAGGGATTTTATTATCATCTTGATCAGTAATGGTCAGTCTCTATTTCTCTAATCTCTGTGTCTCACAAAGGAATTTAGGGAGAATCAGTGTCTTTTACTACCTTTACTTTCTATGTGGTGTGATCTGCATTAGAGCTGCAATCCTGGCCATTCTCCTTCCATCTGACATATTTGGGGGCAGAAACTAAATACAAATAGGTCAGCCCTTCTCTTCTCTTTTTGCCTTTGGGCACCAATTCTCATCGGTAAGTATGCACTCTGCACTGCTCCTCAGTGCTATAAGACTTACATGGCCTGCCCCCAGGTGGAAAGGCCTTTGACGAACTCGTGTTGCTTGTGACAGAATGAGTAAGTTTGTCCATTATGAGATATAAACTATCCTAATAATGAAAACCCATTTCTGCTGTTCATAGAAGTCAATTTCTCCACTAACAACCTTTTCAAATAATAAACAAAATCATTCTATCTCAATTGCTATTCCTTTAACTCTCTCACCTGGTTGCAAATTCAAGCTAGGGAAAAATAAATTAGTCTTATTCAACATCCACTATAACATACTGGTTAAGAGAGTGGACTCCGGTGATATATTTCCCAGCTTCTAATCCTAGCTCTGCCTCTTCCTGAGTATCTGACCTTAGGCATAACCTTGATTTTATATTTGCAAAATGTGATAACTTCTATATACTTTGGTTAGGATTAAATCTACCTGTGTTTTTATCTATCCATCTAGTACACAGAAAATACTATGTAAATAAATATTTGCTATTAGTGTTTACTGGGCTCCCTGAGATCCAGTAGAGTGCCAGGTGCTAAAGAAAGGCAAATCTGGTAGAACTCCATGTTTCCTACCAAAATAAATTATACTAGTACACCATATATAAAAATGTTGCTTTGCTCTGTTGACATTCTGTATATGTTTTACATTGAAACTAAAGGATTATATTGTTTAAATAGACAAATGAATTGATAAAATAATTAATTAACATTTCTTTTGTGTAACAATTTAAATGCTTTCTTTGAGGAAACTGAATAAAATATATATATGGTTTGATATTATATAGTTACTGGAACAGGTGGAACAACTACTGAATTCAGGTTTCCTGATTTTGCAGGCAGGAAGACAATATTATATATTAGGGTAAATAAAATATTAGCATAGTAATACAGAGCCTAAGACTCAGACATCTTGGCTGAAACCTTGTTCTGATTGACAATTATGTGAGATCTTTAGCTTCCTGTGCCTCTATTTTCTTATTTGTACAGCATACAATAATACCTAGCTCGTATCTGTAAAATGTGTGTGTGTGAAATACAGTGAGAGAGTGAATATGTATATATATATATATATGTGTGTGTGTATATATGTATATATGAATATTTATGTACATACAAAACTTTGTGTGTTTGTGTCTGTGTACATTTGTATACCATATTGCTAGGGAATAACTTTTATTTATGCTAGAACATAAAAGTTAAGAACATAAATATTTTTGAAACAGAAATAATAAAAAAAGACATGTTTATTCTGATTATTATATAAGAGCAATACTTTTTTTTAAGTATATTTTTATTGATTTCAGTGAGGAAGGGAGAGGATGAGATAGATAGAAACAAAATGATGAGAGAGAATCATTGATTGGCTGCCTCCTACACACCCCACACTGGGGATCGAGCTTGCAATCTGGGCATGTGCCCAGTCCAGGAATTAAACCATGACCTCCTGGTTCATAGGTTGATGCTCAACCACTGAACCATGCTGGCCGGGCTATAAGTACAATACTCCTGATGTTTTAAATGATATGACAGTATTTACAAAGATTGAGCAAAACTGAGTTGTTTATATGAATAATACCTCCCCTGACTAATCATTTTAAATACATCCAATTATTGCCAGGGGCATGTTGTAACTAAATCTGGCTAAAAAGTTTACTAGTATATTTGACATCTACTTACATAGTTAGGTCCAGTGTGGAATACATATCTCAGTATCTAAAATACAACTTGAAGGAGAGTAGCCTAATGCAGTCTTTATGAAGTCCCCATAATTATTAGTTGGAAGCACAATATGAATTTTCTAATGACTTTTCAGACATAACTTAAACTGATAGGTATATGACACTGAAATGGATGTACTGTCATGGGTGTTCTCATGACTGTCACTTCCAGGAGATTATGACACTGAAGGTTTTTAATCATTAGGTGGAAAGGGACAAGAAAATCCTTGTCTTTGACCTTGACAATAAAATAGTGATTAAAAACTGATTATCTAACTATGACCACAGAATCAATCATTTCTTAACACATACTCTCAGCACAATTGAAATTAACATTGAAAAAGAGAAGTATGAACATAGTTTGATGATTACTGTGGGACGGGAAGGATCCGTAGGCCATGCCATGTTTTTGTGTCATTTACTCCTTTACACGCTAGGACTCATTATGTAATCCTTATTGCTACATTGTGAGGATAAGGCTCGTCTGTTGTAATAACTCTAGAGGCCTGGTGCACAGATGCCTGCACCAGGGGTCCCTCGGCCTGGCCTGCAGGGTCGGGCCAAAACCAGCTCTCCAACATCCCCCATAGGGTCCCAGATTGCTAGAGGAGGGACCGCAGGAGGGCTCCAGGGCGTGTCTGGCCTGTCTTGCTCAGTCTCGATCGGCTGGACCCCAGCAGCAAGCCAACCTTCCAGTCAGAGTGTCTGCCCTCTGGTGGTCAGTGCATGTTATAGCGAGCAGTTGAGTGGCCTTAGCATATCATTAACATATTACGCTTTGATTGGTTGAACGGATGACTGGATGACTAGACTTTTATCATATTAAGCTTTTTTTATATAGGATTTGCTGCTTAAATCATCTAAAATCTCAGTGACACAAACATCTGGCCTATGCCTTAGTACTGGGAAGTACATCATTTCAGATGTCTCTCCTGGAGAGGTCTCTGCCAAGGGGATTTCAGGGATTTCTGCTTTTTTAATTGTGTGCCTGTGCCATTCTTTAGTTCTTCCTGAAGCCCAGGAAGACCAGAGAAAAAGAAAGCCCAAAATCATTAGAGGTACAAACTTCTATTTATATCAATGGCTGGAACTAATCAGTCTCCAATTTCACTGCAAGGGAGTTTGGGAAATGTAGTCTTCCTACAATTCCTGTGAGATCTTCTTGCAAGAACAAGAAAATGGGGTTAGTGGGTATCTGACCACTTTTTCCTCATTGTACAATGAGAATAAGTGCATGAAATATTTTTATCATTTGTTATGCTATTAAGTTATGTTTGAAGATGTTAATATCACTATCAAAATTATATATTCTCATGCCTGTAGGTTTTATTTTTCTTGTTTTGTCTTAAGATTGAAATTATATCATCTCAGATCACAGTGGCATGAAATTCAAAATCAGCTACAATAAAAACACTCAAAAACATTCAAATACATGGAGGTAAATAGCATGTTATTAAACAATGAATGGATTACAGATGAGATAAAGGAAGAAATAAAAAACTTCCTGGGAATAAATGAAAATGAGCACACAACAATCCAAAATGTATGGGGCACAGTGAAAGCAGTCCTGAGAGGGAAGTTCGTAGCATTACAGCACTATCTCAAAAAACAACAAAAATATGTAACCCTACAACTTAAAAATTAGAAAGAGAACATCAAGAAAAGCCAAGAGTAAGTAGAAGAAAGAAAATAATAAAGATCAGAGTAGAAATAAATAACATAGAGACTAAAAACAAACAAACAAAAAATACAAAAAATCAATGAAACTAAAAGCTAGTTCTTTGAAAAGATAAACAAGATTGATGAACCTTTAGCCAGACTTATCAAGAAACAAAAGAGAGAGGACCAAATAAATAAAATCAGAAATGAAAGCAGTGAAATAACAACTGACACCACAGAAATACACAGGATTGTAAGCAAATATGAACAACTATATGCCTACAAATTAGACAAGCTGGGCAAAATGGACAAATTCCTAGAAAAATACAATCTTCTAAAACTGAATCAGGAAGAATCAGAAAACCTTAACAGGCTAATATTTTTATAATTTTAAATGTTTAAAGCATATTGAGAATTTATGCTTTCAGAAAAGCCAACTTTTCTGTGACTCAAGGCCTTATAATGCTATCTATCATCTTAGTTCTCAGTACTAATTTCTTATTTTTTCCCTAGGAATCTCAATAATCTTCTGAACCTCTTACTTTCAATAACATTTTTAAAAATAATTTTATCTTCTGGCAACACTCTTTGATCACACTTAAGAAAGAATACTTTCTTTCTTAAAAAATAATTTGTATGCTCCTGCTTGCATTTTAGTGTTCCCATTAGAATCTTCTTTAATAATTATAAATATGCCAAATATTTAAAATATGTCCAATGTTTTCTTTACCCATAACTTACATGTGCTATTAAAGTAATTAATTCTGTTGTCAAATATTCTTAATTATAGAAGGTTTTCTTATCATTCAGACAGACCATCATTTTCTTAAGCTTTAAAAAATAGTTCATGCAAATTGCCATATTTTTCATTTCTCTATAAGAAAATTTCAATCTATTTTGACAGGAGGTTATTAGATAACAACTACTTTCCAAGTAATTTCACACGGATTCTTTGTACTTCAAATAAAGCATCTGCTGAGAACACTGTTCTCATGAAAGAGGCTTAAAATTACATTACATCAGTGATAAAGCACTTGGTATGAGCATTTCGAAGCTGTATGAATCCCAAAAGAACTCTTTAAGATTTTTATCAAATTTAATATTAACAGTAGCCAGGAGGCAAGTTTTATAAGTTCAATAGAAATATGTTCAATGATTCTTGGTAAACTGTTTTTTTCCCTAATGTATACAAAATGTCTTTCTATATTTCCTTTCTGACAGTGAAATAATGTTTATTTTTGGTTTATTTTTTTTAATTCTTTATTTAATTTGTTTGTTTTTAACAATGAAGCCAGCGTGGCAGGTGTTGCTCAGTGGTTGAGCTTCAACTTATAAACCAGGAGGTCACGATTTGATTCCTGGTCAGGGCACATGCCTGGGTTGCGGGCTCAATCCCCAGTGTGGGGCATGCAAGAGGCAGCTGATTGATGATTCTCTCTCATCCCTGATGTTTCTATTTCTCTCTCCCTCTCCCTTCCTCTCTAAAATCAATAAAAATATGGGGTATTTTTTTAAAAAGCAAACAATGATGTCAAGTTTTTATAAGCTTTACTGTGTGCATGCTGTCTTTGCATTTATTTTAATCTTTTATGTAGTAATCAAGACGCAATTAAGTTCTTAGCATTCTGTTCTGAAGTATTGAATATTTCAGAATTTCCTCAATTCATTAGAACTTCAATTATTCTTTTACTGTATTTGATTGTTTAGACTGATATATTAATATAGAAGTGATTGATTCAAAATGGTTCTCATATAAAAATCTGAATGATGGAAGCATTCTACTAGGAAATACAGTAACTGACCCAAGATCCCAAGGAGGAATGCCAGAGCAGTTTTCTATGTAATTTGAAGTACGATTGGGTGCTTGGGATGGAGAACTCTAAGTTATATGGCATACTAGCCTCTCTTTCATTCAGCAAACATCTAGCATCTCATGCAACACAGCACAAAGTAGAGTGCAGTATTCCAGGAATTTTATCATTGCAAAGCATGCCACTAACATTGCACCCTGGATTTTGATCCAGAAGACTAAAGTTCAAGTTAGAAGAAAAATAGGAGAGCAATTGGAAAAAGTTGAAACTTTTGTGGGAAAGGAAAAGAGATGATGGCATCCAGAATGAGGAATCCCAATGGGAAAGTCCCAAACCAGAAAGTGATATTCAATGATATTGCAAAAAATATCAGCATATCCAAGCAGATAAATGTTTAAGATGTCAGACTGGAAAATGCTTTTTCTTATTCAGGGGAAGGAGATCAAAAGGACTATAAAACGTTGTAAGATTTATGAATACGTAAAAACTGTGTTCATCAACAGTGTTGTTCTCTGTTATTTTTTCTGACTTCAAATACTTATGATTTTAAGAGAAAACATATATAGTAGAGTTCTTAGTACTCAATGATGATGCATACTTAAAGGCATCCCACTTTGAATATTCTTCTTTTTCAAAATATATTTTTATTAATTTCAGAGAGGAAGGGGGAGAGATAGAAACATCAATGATGAGAGAGAATCACCAATCGGCTGCCTCCTGCACACCCCTCACTGGGGATAGAGCCCACAACCCAGACATGTGCCCTTGGCCAGAATTGAACCCGGGACCCTTCAGTCCGCAGGCCGACACTATCCACTGAGCCAAACCAGCTAGGGCTTGAATATTCTTCTTACACAGCACACAAGGATCCCTGAATTGGCAACATACAGCTAGTGCATGCAGAGTCTGCCTCCCATGTTCTACACCCTTGGGAGCACAGGTCCAGTGCTGGAAATGGACAAACTGTTCTGATAGGCTAATTGCAGCATTGCCAAACGGAAAGATGCTCAGGAAAGGTAAAAATGGGCTAATATTGAACTACTATGGAATTCAGGGTTTTTTATTCTGTTTATTTTTTTCCCTTTCTTCATCTTATTTTCTAATTTTTTCTGTTTCTGCCTTTCTCACACAAAGTGACTTAGCATGGATGAGTTTGCTATCAATCTTCCCAATGGAAAACACATACAACTTCTCAGTTAATGTTACAAATGCAGCCTTGTGCTACTTACTGATTAGAGGAAAATACTTAGTTCATTTTTCCATGTTATTTCATTTATTTATTAATAAATTGGGCTGTATAAAAGTAGACCTTGTTTCCAGGCTAGTGAGGCTCAGTGGTAGAGTATCAATCGACATATCAGAAGGTCCCCGTTTGATTCCCAGTCAGCCACAGGCCCAGTGTGGGTCATGCAGGAGGCAGTTAATCAATGATTCTCTCTCATCGTTGATGTTCTTATCCCCGCTCCCTCTCCCTTTCTCTCTCTCTGAAATCAACAAAAATAAATAAATAAATAATAAAACTATATCTTGTTAATGATTAAATTAGAAGTTCCTAAGTTGAGGAACTTTAATCAGGACTATGCAGTACAATTTGTTCTTATTTTATTTTATTTTATTTACTAGAGGCCCGGTGCATGAAGTTCATGCACAAGGGGGTGGAGTGTCCCTCAGCCCAGCCTGTACCCTCACCAATCTGTGACCCCTCAAAGGATGTCCTACTGCCAGTTTACAGGGATCGGGTCTAAACTGGCAGTCGGACATCCCTCTCGCAATCCGGGACTGCTGGTTCCTAACCACTCACCTGACTGATCACCCACAACTGCCGTCCCATCCTGGCCTGATTGCTCCTAACCACTCTGCCTGCCTGCCTGCTCACCTCCAAATGCCCCCCCCCCGCCAGCCTGATCACCCCAAACTGCCCCTGTGCCAGTGTGCTTGCCCCCAACTGCCTCCCCTGCCAGCCTGCTCACCCCCAACTGCTCTTCCTGCTGGCCTGCTCACTCCTCCCAACCCCCTGCTGTCCTGATCACCTCCAACTGACCCCTATTGATGGCCTGCTCACCCCCAACTGGCCCCGCTGCTGGTTTGCTTACCCCCTGGCACATGGGTGGAGGCCAGCTGGTTTGCCATGAAGGGTGTCCCAGATCAGAGTGGGGGTTCCCTTGGGTCATGGGGCAGCCTGGGTGAGGGGCCTGTGGTGGTTTGTAGGCCAGCCACACCCTCATGGGGTGAGGGTCCCTGCTGGGGGAGCATGCCCAGCCTGGGTGAGGGGCTGGGGCTGTTTTCAAGTTGGCCACAGCCCCTTCAGGGTGGGGTTCCCCACTGGTGTGCCTGGCCAGCCTGGGCTGCTTGCAGGCTGGTCAAGACCCCCAGTGGGGACCCTCACCCCATGGGTGTGTGGCCAGACTGGGAGGGGATGAAGGCTATTTTCAAGCTAGCCACACCCCCTTCAGGGTGGGGGTCCCCACTGGGGTGCCTGGCCAGCCTGGGTGAGGGGCTGATGGCTGTTTGCAGGGTGGCTAAGCCCCCTAGTGGGGACCCTCACTTCATGGGAGTGTGGCCAACATGGGTGAGGAGCTGAGGGCTGTTTTCAGGCTGGCCATGCCCCCCAGTGATCCATGCTCCTAGCCCCTCCTTATTTTCTTTTTCGTTTTTTCAAGTGCCTCCTTGAGTGGAGGCCAGGGAGCCTGGATTGCCAGGGGGCATGGCCAACCTGAAAACAGCCCTCAGCTCCTCACCCAGGTTGGCCACAGGTATTGTTGGAAGCAGGTATCTGGGATTTATTTATCTTCTATAATTGAAACTTTGTAGCCTTGAGGGGAGGCCAGGGCCAGCCAGGGGCAACCCAAGCCTCCTGCTCACTCCAGCTCTGTGGCTGCTGCCATTTTCATTGGGTTAATTTGCATACTCGCTCCTGATTGGCTGGAGGGTGTAGCGGAGTGATGGTCAATTTGCATGTTTCTCTTTTACTAGTGTAGATTTTATTTTTTTCCATTACCATTTATTCTGTAAAGTCTCCATTGGTTGGTATACAGACTTTCTGCTTATTGTTCACAGGAAGACTGTTTTATGGAGATGTTAAAGTCACGAGTAAACTTCTAAAATTTAAATAAATTATATTTTGTATGTATTTAAGTGTAAAGTAAACAACAATTTTATATGGAAAGGGTATAAGAAATGTCATCTACAACATGGAAGTACTACCTGTAGAATGATTCTGAAAATATAAATCATCATTTAAAAAAGAATCTCTACCTAGTGATTGAGTCCAGTGAAATTTAAAAAGTAACATGTTAATCGAGATGCAATTAAGTTCTTAACATAATGTGCATAAGGACATTCTATTTCATCTTGAAAACCAGGTAGTAGAAAGAAAATTAATATTTGATAACAAAGTAAAGCTAACCACCCTATGATAGACACAAATGTATGTATTAAAAACATTCGTTTTTATGCTCATATTTATTGCTTTTGAGAATTGTTAACACATACATTTAAATTGAAATTCTATTTGTTAAAAAAATAACTCCCTAGTAAGTTAAAGAACCACAGAAATCTTGTGAGTATTTATTAAATGTGGTGAAATGGGAAGTACCCAAATCCCAAATAATTGAAACATCATAAGGCATTTGACTTGTCTTACTCAGCTCCTAAAAAATAATAAGCAAATTTGCAAGCTGAATCTTCTATTGTTACATTGGAGACTAATATTGTCTCGTAAGGTAGGTTGATTGCAAAAATGTCTCTACTTTTTTACCACTCTCTATACTGATGATTTTTTGAAATATGACTTTGAAGCAACTCTTATTAAAAGGTGGAACTTTTCCATGTCTTAAATCTGCATTTGTTTTCTCACTTGATTTAACCAATAGAATTTTAAAAGTTTTTTTTTAATTGATTTTTAGAGAAAGGTAGAGAGAGAGAGGGAGAGAGAGAGACATCAATGTGAGAGTGGAACATCAATCTGCTGCCTCCTGCATGCTCCCCTAGCTGGGATCCAGCCACATCTTTTGTGTGCATGGGATGACACTAAACTCACAGAGCCAAAGCAGCCAGGGCTTAACCAAAAGAATGTGATGTGGCTGGGCATCAGAAGGCATTGTTCATTTCCACTCAATGCATGGGAAAGTGGCCCATTACCTTGGAATCAAGCTCAGTCTTGCTTACTTCAAAGGGTTTGAGAACCATCTGGGGAGGGACAAGCTGTCCTAGCTGAAGACTATAAATTATCTGTCATTAGCCATCTTTTTACAACACTAAATTTAGTCTTTTTTTGTATCACTGTGTTATAGATTGTTGATATCAACTCTATGACTTTTAAAAGTTCAAAGCCAATTGAGATTACTTGAGACTTCCCATTGTGCAAAGACATGACAAGAAAATAATTTAGGAGAGAAGAAAAAATATGGTAATCAAGGATTCACAAGGAGATTTTTCCCCCCTTAGACACCTCTGTAGGGGGCAGATACTTTCTTTTGCTTACTAATGATATTTTCCTGTCATTGAGCACCGAGATCTCCACATTTTGGGTTCTACTGCTCAAAGGGAATTGAACAATCCTAATTGTTTTGTTATATCTAAGTATTTTGCCAGCAGTCGAACTATGCCAACAATCCATTTTATGTTGTTATACCTAAAGGGAGTGATCAACAAGCAAGTCATTTTATTTAAGTGTCTTGCATGTTCATTTAATCAACAAGAGCTTATAGAGTATCTAGCTCCACTGTGCACTGTATGTCTATTCCATGCCCTCTGTCCTCTGAACCCAGCTATGTGGCATCCACACAGTATCAACTCCTGTCTGAGTGCAAAGCAGGAAGTGCTATGCTCAAATAGATAATATTGTTCAGTAAATCTTTACAAAATAAAAGCATGCATAGGGCAATGCTAAACAGCATTGAGGTAGTTGTTGGATTTCTTCAACAAATTTAGAAACTTTCGTTTCGTAAACTCTCATCATTGCAAAGTAAACATTTGCAGGCTTAGATATAGAAATTAGTTTAAAGATCATCAAATTAAATAGAAAAAAACTATTTTCATAAATAGAAATGAACATTATTTTCATGAGATGCATTACATGGACAAATAACCAAAAAAGCAGCCAGCTTTTACATTAATTTTCCTTCCTGATTGGAGACACAATGATAAAATACATTAACCGGCACTTTGAATTATACACAGGTCAGGAAGTCACTTTTGGTTTCCTGTACAACCTCCCCAGGTTACAGGAAATGTCAGAGGAAACATTAACATGCCATTTTATAAATTTACATCTAAAATTAAATTCAGACCGACATGAAACCCTTGTATATGAAGAAATAATGCTCTTAGAATAATTGTTCCACAAGAATCATCAGCTTTAGAAGTACCAAAATTGATATTTCAAAATTATTTATCAGAATTTATTTGAATATTGTCATGACACATAAAATACACTTAGCAACTCTAGTAACAGTTGCATCATCAGGAACATCCTTCTCAAATTAAAAATTACCAAATATTGCCTGCCACCTTCCATTTGCCAAGAAAAACTGATGTTGCTTTGAATTATATCAGTTGAATTGCTAAATGTATAAATTTAGATGACTTGATAAATGAATTTGCAGAATAGTCATAAAAATCTTACTATCAATCAATATAACGCATTAATCAGATGTTATTATTATTATAGTACTAGGGACCAGTGCACGAATTCGTGCACCTTGAAAGGAAGTGTGGGCCGTGAGGCTGCGGTGAGCACAGGGGCGGGTCTCAGGCCAACCTCCTTGCCCCCGCCAGGTTCCTCCTGCAGAAGTTCCCCCCACCCCCGTCCCCTGTCTGCCAGCAGCCCCACTCCTGCCACCGCCACTCCCACACACTGACAGCACTGGCCCCACTCTCATCCACTTACTGCACATAGTGATTGGGGCTGGCTCCAGCAGCGGGTGCAAGCGGGGCCAGCGCTGTCAGCGGATGCAAGCAATGGCTACTGCCCCAATTGCCCCTCAGGAGCAGGGCGAGGAGGAGAAGCTTTCAGGGGTGATTGGGGCTGGCAGCCGCCACTTGCACCTGCTGACGGCAACAAGGGATTGGGACTGGCGCCAGGGGCCAACAGTGGGTATGAGCTGTGGCTCCAGTGCCAGCAGCAGGTGCAAGCGGGGACAGCACTGGCAGTGGATATGAACAGCGGCTCTGGCACTGGCAGTGGGTGTGATTGGGCCAGTGCCAGCAGCAGGTGTGAACACCAGGCAGGACTGCAGCACAGGGGAGCAAATAATTTTCCGTAACCACTGGAGGCTCACCCCGATGACAGCAACTGGCGCCCCATTTGGGTCTAGCGCCCCCACTCACCTGCTCCACCATCCAGCCGCTGCCAGCACCCACCATTTCCTGCACACGCACCCTGGTGGTCAGTGCACATCATAGGAACAGATTATTCAGTTGTTCAGTTGTTCAGCATTCAGTCTATTTGCATATTAGCCTTTTATTATATAAGACTAGAAGCCCATTTCACGAAATTGGTGCACGGTGGGAGAGAGGGTGTCCCTCAGCCCAGCCTGCACCCTCTCCAATCTGGGACCCCATGAGGAATGTCTGACTCACAATCCAGGACTGCTGGCTCCCAACTGCTTGCCTGCCTGCCTTCCTGATTGCCCCTAACTACTTCTGCCTGCCAGCCTGATCACCTCCTAACCACTCCCCTGCCAGCCTGATTGATGCCTAACTGCTCCCTTGACAGCCTGTTTGCCCCTAACTGCCCTCCCCTGCAGGCCTGGTCCCTCCCAACTTCCCTCCCCTGCAGGCCTGGTCACCCCTAACTGCCTTTCCCTGCAGGCCCAGTCACCCCCAACATCCCTCCTCTGCTGGTCTGGTCAGCCCTAACTGCCCTCCCCTACAGGATTGATCGCCCCCAACTGCCCTCCCTTGCAGAGCTGGTCCCTTCCTACTGCCCTCCCCTGCTGGCCTGATCGCTCTCAACTGCCCACCATAACAGCTTGCTCACCCCCAACTGCCCTCCTGCTGGCCTGCTCAACCCCACCTTACCTCCCCACTGGTCTGCTTGCCCCCAACTACCCCCTTGATGGCCTGCTCACTCCAAACTGCCCACCCCAATGTCCTGATCACCTCCAACTGACCCCCACTGATGGTCTGCTCAACCCCAACTGGCCCCCCTGCTGGTCTGCTTACCACCAATGGCCCACCCCCCACCAAACTGACCACCCACTACTGCTGTCTCATCCTGGCTTGATCACCCTCCAGCAACTCAAGCTCCCAGCCCCTCCTTTTTTTCTTTTTTTTTTTTTTCAGTGCCTCCTTGAGCAGAGGCCAGGGCCGGCTGGAAGCAGGTATCTGGGATTTGTTTATCTTCTATAATTGAAACTTTGTAGCCTTGAGTGGAGGCCAGGGCTGGCCAGGGCAGGCAGAAGCTTGGCTTCCTCCATCGCTGGGGGCAACCCAAGCCTCCTGCTTGCTCCAGCTCCATGGCCACCTCCATCTTAGTTGGGTTAATTTGCATACTCACTCCTGATGGGCTGGTGGGCGTGGCTGGTGGGTGTAGTGGAGTTACGGTCAATTTGCATATTTCTCTTTTATTAGTGTAGATAATAAAAGCATAATATGCTAATTAGACCGGAGGTGCTTCCAGATGACTTTCCTAGATGAGGTGGGGCTATGGGGGAAGCCTGCGTCTCAGGTGCCAAAGGGAAGCCAGTGCTGGCAGTTGGGGGAAGGAAGGCCTACTCTTGCATGAATTTTGTGCTTCGGGCCTCTAGTCAGTAATAAAGTTATTGTTTATGGGGGCAGCCATCTTGTGTGTTGGAGTGATGGTCAATTTGCATATTACTCTTTTATTAGATAGGATTAGTTTCATATGTATAACAGACATTGCTTTTTTAAAATTTTTCTACTGCTCCTTAATTTCCAAAGATCATTTTTATTTATAGCTTTCTACTTTTATTTTAATTATTGATAGAATACATTTTTATTTGAATATCAGGGCTTTTTTCTTTAGAGACTTTTTTTAGCTCTAAGCATTTTCCTTTTTTCTTCTGATTTTTGTCTGTTTTATTTGTTTTAGCAATTGCCTTTCATGACAGTGGTTTTCCTAAAATGAGTGGTGATTCTTGTTACTCTGCTATATTTAGGGACAAGTCACTAAAAAAATGATTGGAAAAATGGGTGCTGCTCTAACACTGAGATGTTCACTATGTTGCAATTGGGTAGGTAATAAAGTCTTTAAATGGAGAGTCTCAGATGCCTGCATCTTTCCTGTTGGGTGAATCATTTTCTGCAAAGACTAGTAGCCATACTCTGAACTCTTGCTTTGGGTTTATACAACTGAATGCCAGCTCTTGGGAGCTTAAATGAAATGGAATATGGTTTACCACATCCAGAAGCACGAACAGTGCCTAAACTCTGACCTGTGCTGGCCTGTTGTCCCCAGTGTCCAATTTGCCATGAGCTTCTAAGACTTGTTCTTTCAGAAATAAGTCTTTACTCCAATCATCTCTCAGTGTAGGAAATATGGAACAGCGTGGCTATAGGGGGAGAGAATAATCTAACTCTTCTTTACTCATAATTTCAGTAATTTCTTCTACTTTAACGCTTTTGGCCCCATCCTGCTCTACTTGTCTTGAGCATTCCCTGGTGGTCCCAAGGCTGAGTCTTTAAGTTCCGAAGTGACAAGCTGCTTGCTTCTTGTTGGCTTTCCTCACTCAAGAAATTAACCTTTGCTTTTCTCAACTGTGCTAATAACTTCTCTTTTGTAAATGGACATGTGCAAGTCTGTTATGGTATTCTCTCCCATTCTCTTTGTTCTTTTAAAACACCTTCCCCTCCCCTTTTAAACTTACTGTTTAAAAGAAAATGGAGAAAAAAAAGAAATTTGTTCAAACTTACATGTTTAACTCAAAATTTCCTTTGCTTATTAGCAAATACTTCTAATAAACAAATGTGATGGCTATCAAATAAAATAAGGTAATGTATAGCTTTTACATAAACCTTCATTCACATATTAGAAAGTCTCACTGGGCAGAAAGTTAAATGCTCTATCAGGGCTATGATCTCCCAAATAGGAAAATAAATCTATTTTCAGAAAATGTTCCTAAAGTGTATAATCCTTTATAATACATAGCTCTGTACAAAGATTTTAGAAACTTTCCAGCATTACTACTAGACTCATTTGCCTACTCACATTGTACTTATTACTTACCTTATTATGATAATTATCTCAAAGTATTGCTATCTCTTGTTCAGGCTTACAGTTTTCTCTATTTTAAAATCTCTTACTGGATAGTTCTCATATCTTGCCCACCAATAAAACCTCAGCATCTAGTAAACTCTTGGCATATGTTATACAATAATAATTTATTGAATAAATAGCCTTTGTCTCTCCCATCTATTTACTAATTAATTTAGCTTGTTGAACCTTTTCAAGAAATCATACTTAATTATAAATATGATGGAGAAGATTAAGTCTATGCACAATTTATAAACTAAACATTAAATCACTTAATCAGCATATGCTATCTCAACTGAGGTGTGCTGGAGTTTTATGGTAAAAAGGCATTGAGTAACACTATAAAACCTTTAGATTAAAATATTGGCATTTCATTTCTATTTTGTTTCTGCACTGTGCTAGATGCTACACTCTCCTGTGCCCTCTTCAAAGAAAAACAAAAGCTATGATTAAAGGGAACTGAGAGGTTTCAAACAATTTCGCTGACATGGAATTTTGTGGACATGTATAGATTGTAGCAACCAGAGTGTTCTTAAAATTCCTCTTGACATTGGTTTTATTTTCTTTTTTTAAATATATTTTTATTGATTTCAGAGAGGAAGGGAGAGGGAGAGAGATAGAAACATCAATGATGAGAGAGATTCACTGATGGGCTGCCTCCTGTACACCCCACACTGGGGACTGTGTGCGTAACCCAGTTATGTGCCTTGACCAGGAACCCAACTGTGACCTCCTGATTCATATAGACTGACACTCAACCACTGAGCAACACTGGCTGGGCATCTTGACATTACTTTTTGACTCATACAGAAAGCACACTCCTAATGTCCATAGAAATTTTAGATCGCTTCTAAATTTCAGTATCTTAAAACACACACTCTCACATCAATATCTTTACTCTTAATGTAAGAATGCTTTTTAAACACTTTTTGAATAGTTTTTGTTTTAATTTAACCGATGGCATTACTTTTAGTTACTTTAAACCTAAGAGTGACTTGGATCTGAAAGAAAACTCACAAAAGACAACATTTTGTATGACTACATTTCTGTGCAAGGTCCAGAATAAGCAAATCCGTTGCAGCAAGTAAATTAGTGGTTGCCTACAAGATAGGGGGGTGAGAATGTAGGGGATGGGGAGTGACTGCTAGCTAATGTGTATGGGTTTGCTTTTGGGTTGACAAAAAATGTTTTAAAAATAGATGGTAATGATAGTTGTACAACTCTGTAGATAGACGGATATTGATTGAATTATGAACTTTATAGTATGTGAATTATACCTCAATAAAGAAGTCTAAAGAAAGAGTGACTCACAGCTGAAATTTCTAATTATGTTACTACACATTTATGTTTCCATTAAGGTGAAGAATAATTGCTGCTGTGTGGTTTGCTGTTCCTTTATCCATTGATTTGATGCTACCATTAATTAAAGTGAATCCTGCAATGTATGATACTGTCAAACATGTAATTGCTACTTCTCAACCTACAATTGTTTTTTAAAGTAAGAATAAATCAATTTGTTTATTTATTTAAATCTTGTTTATTAAAAATCTACTATTGATTCTTTTAGTTTTCTAATCATTTCAGGATGCTGACAGAGACTTATTAAAATAAATTTCACTCATATGTGGAATCTAATGAACAAAATAAATAGATCCAGAGACATAGAAGTATGGGAAAAACTGATGAATTTCAGAGGGAAGACAAGTCTTGGGTGGGTGGAGTAATTAATGGGGGGGGGGGGGGTTTGACACTTATATGCATATGCATATATGCATAGTCCATGGACACAGACAATAGTGTGGTGGAGGCCTGGGAGGGGTTGGTGAAGGGTGGATGGTGGATGGGGGCGGTCAATCAAAAAAAAAAAAAAAAAGAAAGAAAGAAAGAAACAAAGAGACATCTGTAATACTTTCAACAATAAAGATAAATTTAAAAAAATAATTTAATTTCATTTGCTGGTTGTAACTCATTGAAATAGTGGGTATGGCTATATTTCTGTCAGCACCTATTCTACTTAAAGGAAGAGAAATTATGGGCTGCTCTTCTATCAAGGCTTCTTTACACTATTTTATGTGTAAAATAAATTTCAAATTTATCCACATTTATCTCAAATTTCTCCACATTTGAGGCATATAGATATCTTACTTCTTTCAACTTCTCTTGTGTATTTCTTCTCTATGAAATTATCCTTTTCCCAATTTCAGGCAGATTCTGGAAGAAGAATGTTACTTTTAACATATATATTTAATACAAAAAATGATTTCTTTTAATTTCTCGATAAATTTTATATCTGTGGTGTTACAAATTGTGAAAAGTGTAGGTGCTATAAAAAGATGGTAATATACAGAAAGTACAGACATATTTAAATATATTATTTTTAAAAGAAAATTATACAGAGACTTATCTGTACAGATATGGCTGTACAAAGCAAGACACATCACAGCATACTTCTATTTAGAGGAGTTATCTGCTGCGTTAACCAATTCTTCATAGAGCTGAAAGGTTGCTGATGACAGCTTCTGAAAGCATCCATGGTTTTGAAATCTAAATGTGGGGTGTTGACTAGAGTTCATTGTCTCACGAAATACAAGAATGAAGTCCAGGACAAAAACGATTAATGGAATAGTCTGAGGATAGGTTTTAGTTCTTCTTTGAATGTTTGGTAAAACTTCACTGTGAAGCCGTCTGGTCCAGGGCTTTTGTTTGCTGGAAGCTTTTTGATGACTGCTTCAATTTCCTCCGTAGTTATTGGCTTATTGAGATTTTTAGATTCTTCCTCATTGAGTTTTGGAAGGTTGTTTTTTTCTAGGAATATGTCCATTTCCTCTAGGTTGTCTAGTTTGTTGGAATAGAGTCATTCATAATATTTTTTTTACAACCCTTTGTATTTATGTGGGGTCTGTTGTTATTTTGTCTCTTTAATTTCTGATTTTGCTTATTTGGGTCCTCTCTTTTTGCTTCATAGTGAGCCTGGCTAGAGGTTCATCAATCTTGTTTATCCTTTCAAAAAACCAGAGACATATGAAAATATGCTCAAAGTCACTAATCATCTTAGAGATGCAAATCAAAACGACCATGAGGTACCATCTCAAACCTGTCAGAATGGCTATCATCAACAAATCAACAAATGACAAGTGCTGGCCAGGATGTGGAGAAAAAGGAACCCTCCTGCACTGCTGGTAGGAATGCAGACTGGTGCAGCTACTTGGAGAACAGTATGGAGTTTCCTCAAAAAACTAAAAATGGAACTCCCATTTGACCCAGTAATCTCACTTCTAGGAATATATCCCAAGAAACTAGAAACACCAATCAGAAAGGATATATGTACCCCTATGTTCATAGTAGAAATTCACCATAGCTAAGATTTGGAAACAGCCTAAGTGCCCATCAGCAGATGAGTGGAATACTACGCTGCAGTAAAAAGGAAGGAACTCCTAACATTTGCAACAGCATGGATGGTCCTGGAGAGCATAATGCTAAGTGAAATAAGCCAGGCAGAGAAAGATAAATATCGCATGATCTCACTCATTTGTGGAACATAATGAACAATATAAACTGATGAACAAAAACAGATCCAGAGACAGAGAAGCATCAATCAGATGCTAAAACCTCAGACGGAAGGTAGGGGAGGGTGGGGGTAAGGGAGAGAGATCAATGAAAGGACTTGTATGCATGCATATAAGCCTAACCAATGGCCACAGACACCAGGGGTGTGAGGACATGAGCAGGGGGTGGGGCTGGGGGAGCTGCAATGGGGGGATAAGGTCACATATGTAATACCTTAATCAATAAAGAAAAAAATAAAATATATTTTAAAGGCAAAAAAAAAAAGATTAATGGAACCAAAGTTTATTGAGAGAAGCCAGTCCTGGGAAAGGTGCAGCTGGGGTCCCAGGAGCAGGCCAGTGTCCAGAGCTTCCTTTCCATGTCACAGTCGAGAGCAGTTCAGCAGCCAAGCTAATTAAAGTCTATTAGTCCATGTGTGGAGGCCCACATGGCCCTAAGCCAGATGGGTGCAGGGATGTGCTCCCCCACCACAGGAACCAACATCAGGGACCCATTGCATGCTGGGGAGAAGAGAGAGGGTGAGAGGAAGCACAGGCCTTTTAATTTAGGGGCTGGAGACAGCCTTGCTAGCTCCTGACTGGTCTTAGCAACATCCCTGGGATTGGTTTATAAACCTTATTGCCTTCTGATTGGTTAACTGCAAGCAGCCTGTCTGAGTGACATTCATACATTTTAAAGCTCATGTCTCCCACCAGCGACCTTCTTTCCCTGCCTGTCCGCCCGCCCACCCCGCCCACCCCCCCCCCACACACACACACACATGGTCCCTGTTTACTTAGCCTCCCTCTATCTCCTCAGTTTTAACAGGCCTAAGACAACCCCTCAACCTTTCTGTGGAATAAAAAAGGCTTTCTGAAAATAAAAACACATCTATGTGCTTGCTCAAAACAGGAAACTATGAGACTGCTTGTAACAAACCAGAATATTAAACTATAACCTCACAGGAAGCTCAGAGTTTCATCACCCAGGAAGACATATAGATTGTAGTACACAGGAAGATTATAACCACGCTAGAGGCCCAGTGCATTAAATTTGTGCACAGTGGGGTCCCTAGGCCTGGCCAGGGATCAGGGCTAATCAGGGCCTGGCAGATTGGGGCCCAAAGGCCCCCGCGGGGTCAGAGGAGGCAGAGGTCACTGGGTCAGGCACAGAAGGAACAAATGCCAGATGATGACGCCACCCATGGGTCCCCGCCCCCATGTGGTTCCCTGCCTCCCCCCTCCTCCTTCTCTTGCCACTATGCTGCCCCTGGGGCCTGCTGGCCAGGGGAAGGGCTACAGGAGGTTTTGATCCCCAATTTGTAATGTGCAGGATGCAGCTGATCCATGATTCTTTATCATCATTGATGTTTCTCTCTCTATTTCCCTCTCCAAAATCAAATATATATTTTTAAAGTGCAAGGTTTTTAGAGGAAGAAAGGTAGGGCAAGGGAGCTATTGAAAAATTAAAAGGACAGGGGGGCATAGCTCACATCTCAAATAGGATAACATAAGGTGGTCCTCAGGGGGTGACCTGTGAGGAGTGGCAGTGGGTGGAGCAGGGCGCTGCAGGATGAGGAACGGACTGTAATGACTGGGAATGTCTGTGACAGTGACACTGAGCGTGTGTTGGAGCCATTGCTGAGATCATTCTGCCCCAAGAGATTTTGATTCCAGACGGGAGGTAAAACACAGATCAGTGGGCCTTTCTTTGCCTAGAAGGTGATGCCGGCAGCAGGAGCAGGCTGCCCTGCTTCCCTACAAATGTAAATAGTCATTATAACTGGACATGGACATCAGTCACACGGCCAAATCAATGCCCATTCAGCCCTGGTGGCTGTGTCCTGGCACCCTCTGGCTGTGCTAAAGCGCTATTGGCCAGAGAGACTGAAGCCATGCCCCCGAACTCACGTGATATATGAAGGGGTGGGCAGGAAGCTGGAAGCCGAAGTTGACCCAGAATAGTCCAGCAGCACTGCATCCACCATGGAGCAGGACGGGGAGCAGCTGTCAGCCTGACCGGCTTTGGAGTCAGAGGGACTGCGCTTCCTGCATGTCACCAGTGAGTCACCATGAGAAACCATGGGACCAAGGGGCAGCAGAGGGAGGGGGGTGCTGCCATGGGTGGTGCGTGGTCCTCGAAGTGCACCAGCTGAGCCAGGTGGGGCCTGGAGAGGCCTTTCCCTCCTGGAGTCGTTCTTCCCAGGGTGGTGGTGTCCAGCAGCTTTTTATTTTTCCATTTATTTTTTTTATTGGAAAGCAAGCTCTGGGCTTGCAGTTCTTGGGATCCCTGCGCCATAGCGTGCACCTCCAGGCCTCACTGAGCCTCCCTCTCCCTCCTCCTGCATTGAGCACCTGCCCCCTGGTGGTCAGTGCACGTCATAGCAACCAGTCATCCCAGTTTTCCGGTCCTTCTGCCTTAACGGTCGCTTAGGCTTTTACATATATAGATTCGTAAAGTTAGTGATTATTGAAACTGTATCAATACCTGAGTCATACAACAAAGAACTCTACGATTTTAAAACAAAAGTCCTTTGTTTCAAAACACAATTAAACACATGCATTTTAGCTTCAAAAGTACTCATTTCTTTTCTGGGAGTTAAAAAATATTTTAATTGGCTAATGTCTGCATAGCATCTATATATATAAAACCCTAATACACAAATAGACCAAACGGTGAAACAACTGAACAACTGAACAACCAGTCGATGAGAGCGGGACTGTGGCGGGATGGTGAAGCAGGTGAGAGAGTGGCGCCAGGCCAAGGTGGTTGCCCTGCTGGTCACCCCACAGATCGGCCCTGATTGCTGGCCAGGCCTAGGGACTCTACCTGTGCACTAATTTCATGCACCGGGCCTCTAGTCTTATTTATAAGTCTTTCCAAGTGGCCTTATTTTCTTACCCATGCTCTTCTTTTTGTCCACTAGTTTGTACTTGTGTCTTCTTTCAGTTATACTGGTATACTACTTGTTTCTTTCACTTCTTTTTTTATACTCCTAAGAAAGAGGCCCCAAATTCTATTTGATACAACCCTCTCCTTTTTTATGTTTTACATATCAACAAATGAAAACTAAATGCATGACTCTCTAAAGTTTATAGTTGGTGCAAGGATGGACAAGTTGATATTAAATCAGGTTCTAAAATTCTTGGAAATATGAGAGCTTGACCTGAAAATAGAAGTGAAAAAAAATTTGGAAAGTGACATATACATGAAACATTAGCTTAAAAAAAGGGGATTTTCATCAAGGAGTGTGGTCAATAAGTTAGAGGGAAATGGGAAGCAAGAGAATAAATCCTATAAGATATAAAGTTTCAGCAATAAAAGAGCCTCCAATAAACAGTAGTATAGAAATTGATGGAGCCAAATAGTACCAAAATGAAAATAAAATATACATTTACAGGTCATATATCAACTTGGAACATTTAATTTCTTTCAAATCTGTCATTACATTCAAATGAAGATTTATCTTTCATTTCACTTAAGGTGAAAGAAGTCAATAAAGCATTATTCTTGTGTGTCTAAATAACAGAAGGCTTATCTAGATATTATTCTTTTGTGTCAAGAAGTTCCTTGGTATCTTACCTCAAGTTCAAAATGGTTGACTCCGTTATGATTGTGGCAGATTTTTTTGTTTGCTTGATTGTTTTCAGGGTCATACAGGTGATACTCTCATCTAAAATACAGAACTTGGCCTTGGCCAGTTGCTCAGTGGTTAGAGCATCAGTCTGCACACTGCAAGGTTGGGGTTCAATTCCTGTGCCTGGTAGGGGTGCATATTAGAGGCAACCAATCAGTGGGTCTCTTTCACATTGAGGTTTCTCTCTTTCTCTCCTCTGCTTCTCTCCTGCTCCCTCCCTCTTTTCCACTGTCTCTCAAAAGCAATGGAAAAAGTTTCCTCGGTGATAAATAAACTCCAATGGCACAACAAAGGCAATTCACATTGTTTTGAATAAATGGTAACATAAAAATACATGCTCAATAATATTTGTAATTGAAAAGATTGATAAAATGGACCACAAATAAAATTGCCTTTTGACACCTTCTAATAATACATAGTTAATGCATATAAGCAGTGTTTATAACAAGTATGAAAGTTTACATCTAGATTTAATATAATTTTTAGAAATCAAAGACATATGTTATTCTATGTAGATTATAATGAAAATGAAAAATACTAGTTAAATAAAATAGAAAAAACAAGTATATTAGTTAAATAAGATGATAAAAAGAACAATAATTTTTCACTTTGTTATTAAATTTTATTTAAATTCAATCCTAATTTTTAAAATTCTACATGTTAAGAAGGTAATAATTTTTAAATGAAGATAATAGTTTGGAGTAGAACAACCTGGATGGAGAAATAAGTTTATAGCAGAGAATGAGATGTTTATATTTTAGTTTAGAATATTTGGCATATACTTTAACATAATTTTTACTAGTGAGTCTTATTTTCTTTTGGTAATTATCTTTCTTAGTCCATTTACTCAGAGAAATAAAATTCATAACTTGATAATTTCTGATTTATTTTATTTTTGTTAAGGTTAAGTGTATGACTATTTATAGAGGCTGTGTGCTGTCTGTGGAGCTATTTAATTTAGGCCCATAAATTAATGGCTTAGTAATCAATATCTACCTAATGCCCTGCTTAAATTGTACATATTTCATTAAATTTGCATTAGTTCAGCTCTCTGTGATCTTGACCAGTATTGAAAAAGAAGTCATCCTGGCTAATGAATGATTTATTGCAAAGATAGTTTACAAAGAAAACACTCAATTGCCAATTTGCCAGGTTGTAAAAAGATGAAATAATATTGATGCCACTTCTTTTTTAATTCATATAAATCCCTCAACTTCCCTGTAGCATATTTATAAAACTACCCTCCTCTCTACTTAGATTTTGTTTTCCTCTATTTCCTCTCCTTTTGATCCACTAGTTATTTGTGTATTCAGGAAACACCAATGATTTTCCCTTTTAATGTCTATAAATTCAGTCTCTATTGTTTTCCCACAACCACCTTAGCCAACAAATGCTTTCAAATATGTGAGAGCCCAGACAATTCTAAACATTTTTAGCATCTTTCCTTCACAAAGCTATTAGTGCTAGAAGTTATGAGTGTGAGCCCTGCAGAAGAGAATTCTGGAGTTTGAACCCTGGCTCTGATGTTTTTTGTATATGTGATCTTAAGAAGATGACTTAACTTCTCTGTTTCTTTACCTTGGTGAGAATAACAATATCTAATTTATAAGGTTTGCAGATGGCATGAAAATAAAAACAAATATGAATTTGTTTGTAAATCAAGTCTAGTTTCAATAAACTTGGCCTGAGAATTTCATTCCAACTTTCATTTACACATCAACCTGTTTCTATCTGACTTTTACATCATTATGCTAATGAGATTGATTTTATAAAATCCCTTATTCTGTATAACTAAAAGTTTAGAAAACTTTGCAATTGCAATTTTATCCTTTGGCATATATTTTATGGAGATAATTTAATAAGTGAGAAAATTAAAAAGCTATATTATCAGAGATGTTTAGTAACAACAAATTATCAACCAAACTTTATGATATTTTTAAAAAGAGTAAAAGTGTAAATTCCAAGAATAGAGTGATTAATTATCATCTACATATATAAAAAGCCAGTGACCATAGCACCATAATGACCATAATGACCAGTTCCTACGATGCCCACTGTGGCTAGCAAACCATCCCAATGGGTGGGGGGGGGCAGTGGGACCATCAGGCCAACCTTCCTTGGCCCTCCCCCTGGCTGGCCCCGCCCTTGATTGCCCTCTGTACCCCAATAGAGGGTAGGTCCAGCTGGTTAACCTCCTGCAGCCCCTCCCCCCACTCAGCCACACCCCAGATCAACCCCCCACCCTGATCAGAGGAAGGACCAGCCCATCCCAAGCCCAATCAGCCCCCACCAACTTTATTAGCCCATGGCCCCTCCCCCCAGCCGGCCCAGCCCTGATCAGGGTCCTGATCAGGAGGAGACAGCAGGAGGTTGACTGACCAACCTCCTGCTGTCTCCTCCTCCCAAAAAAGCCCTGCCCTGATCCACTAGATTGGAGCCAGGCCGGCCAGTCACCACCCGTGCATGAATTTGTGCACAAATTGGTGCACTGAGCTTCTAATGTAAACATAAAATGAAACACATAAGAATAACATTATAGATGCATATCTGTCAATAAATACATTTATGATTTTTTCCTACCAAAATAACATAGGTTTTAGGGCCAAATGGCTTATGTTCAAATCCTGACTCATTCAAATAATACTTCTGTAAACTTGGGAAAATAAAGAAATTAACACTTCCAGTCAATATTTTCCTATTTAATATGAAAATACTAGTGGCTTGGTGCATAGATTCCTGCACATTGAAAGAAAATTAATTAGAATAAATGTTTTAATATCACTATTCACCATTTCTTTATACTAGAAGTGTCAGAAAGGAAAGAAAATTAACAAAATATATATGAAAATAATATATACATTGATTAATAAATAAACAATAACAATATGATATAACAACAACAAAGACATGATATGAAAACAACAAAAATATGACATAAAAACAACATTGATAAAAACAATGACTGGTAAATTGATTAAACTTATTCTAATATCTCCCTGTATACCACATTAAGAGTAAAAACACTTTCAGAGTGCTTGACTAATTTTTCTTGTGATGAAGTATTTACAACTTTAACTTTAATGTCACATATTCTTCAAACTCGAGAGGAAGCAACATATAACTGACCATGTCTGAAAATGGGTTCAGGTAGGAATATTCCTACTCTGTCTAGAGTTTGTCCTTGTGATTTATTAATAGTCATTGCAAATGCTGGTATCATGGGAAACTGTCTTCAAATTAATTTAAATGGGAGGCCAGTGTCAGATGGGGACAAATCAATTCTTGGAGTCAGAACAAATCCTGTTAATACTTCAGCTTCAATTATGTTAGGTCGCAATATTTTGATAATAAATTTAGTACCATTACAAAGACCCCATTTACTCTTAAGATTTCTCAGTAGCATGATGATTCTGCCTACTTTCAATTTTAATTTATGATACAGCATTCCCAAAGGAGTAACACTATTAAGCAGTCTGATGGGAAAAATTTCCTTTCGGAATCATTCATTGAATCAATGGAATTATCAGTCAAATAAGTGTGAAAATCTCCATGGAATATATCCAAAATTTCTTCATTTATGAATGTGCTCATTTTAAGGACAAGGAAGCTCATGTTAAATATATTTTTAATATTATCTATAGATGTATTATTTTTAAAGGTAGCTTCAATAATAGATCCATTACAAATCATTTTCACGGAGGATTTCAATAATACCCATTCTTAAGTGAAAATTGCTATCAAGTTTGCCATCTCCAAGTTTTACTAAACATTCACTATAAGCAGAATCCTCTGATCTCATATTTGTTTTAAGAGACAATTGCCTGAAACATTCCCAACCACAACAGTACTTTAAATTCATTTGTACTATGGCCGATCGCATAGCATGTGGCACAACACTGAGACATTGTCAAAAATCCCCTCCAAGAAGGAGAACTTTTTATGTATTGCGCATGGGTGAGTTAATGTTTATTTTTAAATTGCCAGTGTGCATCATATGTACCGGCCAGTCAGTCAGACGGTTGGACAGACAGTCAGTCACTTAGCCTTTTATATATATAGATTAGACTTTACCTAATACATTTTGTAAGAATTAAAAAGATCAACTTGAATTGTTTACTTGGAATTTAGCACATATAAAAATTTTTTTCAGCCCTAACTAATTTGGCTCAGTGGATAGAGCGTCGGCCTGCAGACTGAAGGGTTCCAGGTTCAATTCCGGTCAAGGGCATGTACCTTGGTTGCGTGCACATCCTCAGTAAGGGTTGTGCAGGAGGCAGCTGATCAATGTTTCTCTCTCATCGATGTTTATAACTTTATCCTTCCCCCTTCCTCTCTGTGAAAAGTCAATAAAATATATACTTTTTTAAAAAATCTATGTTTAAGAAAATTTTTCATAGTCAAGTGTTATTTTCTGTTTTCCAGTGCTGTTTCAATAAGTTTTCAAGAACTTTTTCCTTGATACCCATCTCTTCAGAATTATCATCCTAAATTGAAAAAAAAAATTATTTTGAAAGTCATAACAAGTAAATTATTTCTAAATCTCCAACAACATAATGTCATCCAAGCTTTAAAACCATGTTTCAGATGCCTGAAATATATTGTAAACAGGTCACCTTGGCACTAGCTGGTTTGGCTCAGTGGATAGAGCATCAGCCTGTGGACCCAAAGGTCCTGGGTTCGATTCAAGTCAAGGTCATGTAGCTCAGTTGCAGGCTCCTCCCCAGCCCAGACCCTGGTTTCTCTCACATTGTCATTTCTCTCTGTCTTTCCCTCTCTCTTCCACTCTCTAAAAATCAATGGAAAAATATCCTCGAGTGAGGATTAAAAAAAGAGCTCCAGAGACAAAATGGCAGCGGAATAGAAGGATGTGTCCTGAGCCTTCTCCCGGATCAAATAGAGGAGGCAGCTGAGACGAGCGGAATCCAGCCCGAATTGGCGAAGGAGGCACAGCTGGTGAGACAGTTTGCAGCTGGGAAGAGCAGGGATCCCCCAGATAAAGGTAAAATCAAAGATCTAGGCAGTAGAATCTCCCGGACCTCTGTGCCCAGAAGGTCAGGGAGAAACTACACAGTGCCAAGCTGCATCCCTGAGGACAGGCAAGGTCTGAAGGATTTTAGACCATAGAGTCTGGATTTGGGATCTGAGCTCAAAGGCAGCCTTTAAGAGCTGCCGGACCACAGAGTGCCGGCAAGAGAGGAACTGGCAGAGACGCGGTCCTTCCTCGCGCTGGGGCCTGCGCCTTTCTCCACTGAACCTAGTTCGTGGGACCTTTTGGAGACAGGCGCTTACCTGTGACAGAAGTGCGGGAGAAGGGGTAGAGTTGTGGAACCTGGGCAGAGTGGGCAACGGACGGTCCAGGAGAAGTGGTAGCAAGTCTGGTGCTGAGTCATATCTAAGCCCACAGAATCCATTTTCTCCTGAGAGATAGCCCCTCCCCCAGTCTCCAGGCAACCAATATAGCCACACCCAGATTCCACCCTGATTAACACCAAGTAATCTGAATACTCCCTGAGGCCATAGGATCTACTCTAAAGAGAAATCTTTAGAAGCTAAGCACCTCAATTACACTAGATAACCAAGCCCAGGAGAACAGATTTCACCAGTAGCACCATCACCAAAAGAACCTGGGTAGCAAAGCAATTGCATCTACAATTAAAACATTTCAGGAAAACATGGGGAGACAAAAAAGCAATACCCAAAGGAAAGAAAAAGAGGAATCACCAGAAAGGGAGTTAAATGAAACTGAGGCTAGCAGCTTAACTGAGAGAGAATTCAGAGTAATGATGATAAGGATGTTTAAACGGATGGATGACAAATACACACAACTCAATGACAAATACACACAACTCAATGAGAATTATAAGGAGCTGAATGGAAATGTCACCAACATGAAAAGAAACCAAGAGGAGATGAAGAACGACATAGCTGCAGTAAAGAACACATTGGAAGGCTTAAACAGTAGACTAGAAGAGGCTGAGGACCGCATCAGTGAATTAGAAGACAAGGTAGGAAAACACACACAAACACAGCAGCAAATGGAAAGAAGACTTAAAAAGCAAGAGGAGAGCCTAAGGGAGCTTTGGGACAACACAAAACGAAACAATATTAGAATAATAGGGATACCAGAAGGTGAGGAAGAGAAGCAAGGAATAGAAAACCTGTTTGAAGAAATAATGACAGAGAACTTCCCTGATATTGGCAAGAAAAAAACTATGCAAGTCCAAGAAGTACATAGAGTCCCAAACAAGTTGAACCCCAAAAGACCAACACCAAGACACATCATAATTAAATTGGCAAATACCAATGACAAGGTAAGAATCTTAAAGGCTGCCAGAGAGAGACAGAAAGTTACCTATAAGGGATCTCCTATTAGAATATCAACTGATTTCTCAACAGAAACACACCAGGCCAGAAGGGAATGGAATGAAATATACAAAGTGATGCAAAGCAAGGGTCTGAATCCAAGAATACTATACCCAGCAAGGTTATCATTCAAAATTGAAGGTGGAATCAGGAGCTTCACAGACAAAAAAGGGCTAAGAGAGTTTATCACTACCAAGCCAGCAATGCAAGAAATGCTGAAGGGACTGCTGTAAAAAGAAGAAAGAGAAAGGCAAAAAGAAACACAAACACTAAGGGGGAAAATATGACAACAAACATGTACTTGTCAATAATAACATTAAACGTAAATGGACTAAATGCACCAATCAAAAGACATAGGGTAGCTGAATGGATAAGAAAACATGACCCATATATTTGCTGTCTACAAGAGACCCACCTCAGAGCAAAGGATTCACACAGACTGAGAGTGAAGGGATGGAAAAATATTTTTCAAGCAAATGGAAATGAGAAAAAAGCTGGGGTAGCAATACTTATATCTGATAAATTAGACCTCAAAGTAAAGGCCATAACAAGAGATAAGGATGGCCACTACATAATACTAAAGGGAGCAATTCAACAAGAAGATATAACTTTGGTAAACATATATGCACCCAACGCAGGAGCACCCAAATACATAAAAAAACTCCTGGAAGAGATCAAGGGAGAGATCGACAACAATACAATCATAGTAGGAGACTTTAATACACCACTGACATCACTGGATAAATCCTCCAGACAAAAAATCAGCAAAGAAATAGCAATTCTAAATGACACACTAGATCAGATGGACCTAATTAACATCTTCAGAGCATTTCACCCCAAAGCCTCGGAATATACGTTCTTCTCAAGTACCCATGGGACATTTACAAAAATAGACCACATATTGGGTCATAAACAAAGCCTCCCTAAATTCAAAAAGATTGAAATCTTATCAAGCATTTTCTCAGACCACAATGGCATAATATTAGAAATAAACTATAATAAAAACATTCCAAAAAATTCAAACATGTGGAAACTGAATAGCATGCTATTAAACAATGATTGGGTGATCAATGAGATCAAAGAAGAAATTAAAAACATCTTGGAGAATAATGACAATAAAAACACAACAATGCAAATGCTATGGGACACAATGAAAGCAGTCTTGAGAGGGAAGTTTATAGCTCTACAGGCCTACCTCAAAAAACAAGAAAAAATGGTAATAAATCTTCTAACTCAACAACTCAAAGAATTAGAAAGAGAGCAACAAGAAAAGCCCACACTGAGCAGAAGGAAGGACATAATAAAGATCAGAGCAGAAATGAATGACATAGAGACCAAAAAAACAATACACAGGATCAACAAAACCAAGAGCTGGTTCTTTGAAAGGATAAACAAGATTGATGAACCTCTAGCCAGGCTCACCAAGAAGCAAAGAGAGAGGACCCAAATAAACAAAATCAGAAATGAAAGAGGTGAAATAACAACAGACCCCACAGAAATACAAAGGATTGTTAAAAAATACTATGAACAACTCTATTCTAACAAACTACACAATCTGGAGGAAATGGACACATTCCTAGAAAAATACAACCTTCCAAAACTCACACAGGAAGATTCTAAGAATCTCAATAGGCTGATAACTATGGAAGAAATTGAAGCAGTCATCAAAAAGCTTCCAGCAAACAAAAGCCCAGGGCCTGATGGCTTCACAGGGGAGTTTTACCAAACATTCAAGGAAGAACTAAAACCTATCCTCCTCAGACTATTCCAGAAAATTCAAGAAGAAGGAACACTTCCAAGCTCCTTCTATGAGGCCAGCATCACCCTAATACCAAAACCAGACAAAGACAACACAATGAAAGAGAATTACAGGCCAATATCCCTCATGAACATAGATGCCAAAATCCTCAACAAAATTCTAGCAAATCGAATCCAGCGGTACATCAGAAAGATTATACACCATGATCAAGTAGGATTTATCCCAGGGATGCAAGGATGGTAGAATATTCGCAAATCAATAAACATGATACATCACATAAACAAATTGAGAGATAAAAATCACATAGTCATATCAATTGATGCAGAAAAAGCATTTGATAAAATCCAACACCCTTTCTTGATAAAAACTCTCAGCAAGGTGGGAATAGAAGGATCATACCTGAACATAATAAAAGCCATATATGACAAACCCACAGCCAACATCATACTCAATGGGCAAAAACTAAAACCATTTCCCCTAAGAACAGGAACAAGACAGGGATGCCCACTCTCACCACTCCTGTTTAATATAGTGCTGGAAGTATTAGCCATTGCGATCAGACAAGAAGAAGAAATAAAAGGCATCCAAATTGGAAAAGAAGAAGTAAAACTGTCCTTATTTGCAGATGACATGATACTGTACATAGAAAACCCTAAAGACTCCATAAAAAAATTATTAGACTTAATAACTGAATTCGGTAATGTAGCAGGATACAAAATTAATGCCAAGAAATCTATGGCATTTCTATACACCAATAATGAACTTACAGAAAGAGAGACTAAAAAAGCAATCCCATTTACCATCGCACCAAAAAAATTAAGATACTTAGGAATAAACTTAACTAAAGAGGTAAAAGACCTATACGTAGAAAACTACACTACACTGAAAAAAGAGATAGAGGAAGACATAAACAGATGGAAGAACATACCATGTTCATGGATTGGTAGAATCAACATCATCAAAATGTCCATACTACTCAAAGCAATCTATAAATTCAATGCACTTCCCATTAAAATACCAACAACATATTTCACGGACCTAGAACGAAATTTCCAAAAATTTATCTGGAATAAAAAAAGAACCCAAATAGCTACAGCAATCCTGAGAAAGAAGAACAAAATAGGTGGGATCTCAATACCAGATATAAAGTTGTATTACAAAGCTACTGTTCTCAAAACAGCCTGGTACTGGCACAAGAACAGACATATAGATCAATGGAATAGAATAGAGAACCCAGAAATTGACCCAAATCAATATGCTCAATTAATATTTGACAAAGGAGGCATGAACATTCAATGGAGTCAAAACAGTCTCTTCAACAAATGGTGTTGGGAAAATTGGACAGATACATGCAAAAGAATGAAGCTAGATCACCAACTTACACCATACACAAAAATAAATTCAAAATGGATAAAGGACTTAAACATAAGATGGAAATCCATTAAAATACTAGAGGAATCCACAGGCAGCAAAATCTCGGACATATGCCGAAAGAACTTCTTCGCTGATACTACTCCTAGGGCAATGGAAGCTAAAGAGAAAATAAACAAATGGGACTACATCAAAATAAAAAGCTTTTGCACAGCAAAGAAAACCATCAATAAAACAACAAGAAAGCCCACTGCATGGGAGAACATATTTGCCAATGATATCAATGATAAGGGTTTAATCTCCAACATTTACAGAGAACTCATACAACTTAACAAAAAGAAGATAAACAACCCAATCAAAAAATGGGCAACTGATCTAAGTAGACACTTTTCGAAAGAAGACAGAAGGCAGGCCAAGAGACATATGAAAACCTGCTCACAGTCACTAATCATCAGAGAGATGTAAATCAAAACAACAATGAGGTACCATCTCACACCTGTCAGAATGGCTTTTATCAACATATCAACAAACAACAAGTGTTGGCGAGGATGCAGAGAAAAAGGAACTCCTTTGCACTGCTGGTGGGAATGCAGACTGGTGCAGCCACTGTGGAGAACAGTATGGAGCTTCCTCAAAAAAATAAAAATGGAACTCCCATTTGACCCAGTGATCCCACTTCTAGGAATATATCCCAAGAATCTAGAAACACGCATCAGAAAGGAAATATGCACCACTATGTTCATAGCAGCACAATTCACCATAGCCAAGATTTGGAAACAACCTAAATGCCCATCAGCAGATGAATGGATTAAAAAACTGTGGTATATCTATACAATGGAATACTACGCTGCAGTAAAAAAGAAGGAGTTCCTACCATTTGCAACAATATGGATGGAGATGGAGAATATTATGTTGAGTGAAATAAGCCAGGCAGAGAAAGATAAATATCACATGATCTCGCTCATTTGTGGAATATAATGAACGACATAGACTGATGAACAAGAACAGATCCAGAGGCTGAGAAACGTCGATCAGAACATCATACCTCAGGTAAGGTAGGGGAGGGTGGGGGTAAGGTGGAGAGATCAACCAAGGGACTTGTATGCATGCATATGAACCTAATCAATGGACACAGACAACAAGGGGGCGGGGCATTAAGAGAAATTGTTTCATGTGACAACAATTTTTAAATGAAACTCTCTGTAGACTGAAAATTATTTTGGAAGGAAACAAAGAGAAGTTTCCTTCAAAAGTCATAAGGATTGTAATTGAAAGTCAATATATTTGGCCTCTTGAACTAAAGTAAGTAATTTGTGTTTTTGCCTCCCTGACAAAATTTATATAAAGCTACAGAAAGAAATTAACAGCCAGTTTGAAATTGAATTGCCAGGGCCTAGGGCAAAGAATATCCTTACATGATATTATTCTACAATCTCATTATAATTTTAGATATTTTACAACAGCATATTTTACAATTATCCCAAACAAACTTACAAACTAATTCTTTGAATGGTTGGCAGCAATTTAAAAAAAAAAAAAAAAAAAGGGGGCCATGAAAGGATTTAATCCCTTGCAGAAGGAATTAAGGCACTGGGAAGGCACTTGAGCATCCTATATTGGCCCCTCTTGCCCTTTGTGCCAAGAGGGACCCTCTTCTCACAATCCAATTGCCCTCAGCTATTACCTGAGCTTTCTGTTCATGCTGAGCTTGAAGCCTCGTGGGGGCTGGTACCAGGGATCTGTCTCACATCCAATTGTGTGAGCTGGGCCCTCACTGGAGAAGAAACCCGAGTTCCCCGAGATAGGTGATCAGCACCAGGACCCTGCCAGCAGGCCAGGGGTTCCCAAGGCAGGTGTTGGGTGTGGAGGCCACAGGGGCATAGGCTACCAAGGAGACAGAACTGAACCTCACAGCACCCTGCTTGGCCCCGGAGGATGGCTGGTTAGCCAGAGTCGGGTAAAATTCTTTAAGGAAGGAACAACCTAAGACAGGCACAGTCGCAGAGGGGCCATCAGGAGAGAACTTGGGGGGGCAACAGAAGTGGGGTACAGACCCTCACCCCCCCAACATTGCAGGGGCTTGAACCCTCACCCCCTTCTAAAGTAGGTCTCCTACCCCCATGCCTGCTTCGCGCTTCCCACACCCAGCTAAGAGCGGGACCCAGGCAACAGAAAGAGACCCGGCCCAGCTCACATCGAGACACAGGTGATAGACAGAGACTTGGCCCAGCTCAGATCGGGACCCAGGTAACAGACAAGAGACTTGGCCGACAGCAGTTGCCCTATATCTAAATTCAGCCGAGCATTTGGAATGCTCAGGGCCTACTCAAGAATGCAAATAATCCTTCCCACTAATATTTACAGGGTAAACTAAGATTGTTGGTAGAGTATTAAATTTGACAGTAAAATAGTAATCGAGTTTTCAGATTAATTTAAATAGGCTAATTGAAATAAGTGAATATTCAAGTACTGGACAAAAAGCTGTTCTTAAAGTAATAACTAAAATTTCTATTGGTAGTTCATCTCATGGTAATATTCCTGAATATGCAATGAACCTAAAGCAGTCATATGTGTGGGGGGAAAAAAATTTTTTTTTAATTTAAAGTTATCAAGACTGCATTATAAAATTTACAAAAACCTCCATTAAAAAAAATGGGGGGGGGAGATAGTAGGGCAATATCATCTAAGGAAAAATATCCTATAAGTAAATTACATATAGAAAATTTTTACTTTACCAAATTAAGGTTCATTTGCAATGCTAACAGCAACACGGCCATTAAAAACACACATGGTGTCTAAATAAGACAAAAGAAAATCGTTTGAACAAAAATAAAAAGGATCCCAAATCAATTATATAGAAAAGATTCCTTTATTAACTTGTGGTCGAGAATATATTTGTATATTTTCAGAAAACAACCCCAAGACCAGATGGATTCCTGCAACAGAGAGGAATTGACAGGAGTGCTCCAACCAGGAAGACAAGAGGAAAAAACAGTCCAGAGATGGAAGACGCTGACAACGCCTTGCCATGGGAGCTGTCAGCAGCTGTGCACCGCTGCAGGTTACCTAGGACCAAACCAGAGAGGGTCGGACCTGCATTGCCACCATGTGCCCACCATCCAGATATCACTGCTGACATGTACACATAAGGAACTGTTGGACATTGAAACTGGGACTCATTTTTTTGTTTTGTCTTGTTTTGTTATTATATGTTTATTTCCAGTCTGCAAAGGCAAAACTTTTTAAAGGAAAGAAATGGTGGGAAAAAGATACAGAGGCAAAGAAGCATTGAACAGACTGTCAAACTACATTGGGAAGACAGGGGTGGTTGGGCGAGGAGGGCTGTAAGAGACCAACCGAAGGACTTGTACCCATGCATATAAGCACAACCAATGGATATAAGACACTGGGGCGGGGTGGGGGGGGAGGGTGGGCAGGTGAAGGCATGTCCTGGGGGGTAGGGGAGGTTGGGGGGAGATCAAGGGGGAAAAAAAAAAGGAGACATATGTACTACTATTTGTAATACTTAAAACAATAAAAATAAAATAAAATTAAAAAAAAAAAAAGAGCTCCACTCAGAAATTCCAAATGGCTCTTCATAATCTTTTCCCTCAAGTCAATTATCTCTTTTGGAATCCTTCCATTCATGATTATATTTCTATCTAGAAATAATTCTTAGATATTAGGCTCTTGTTTTGATTTAATACATTCATCTTCCTAGCCTCCCATTCAATTCGGTTGCCATCTACTATGGACTGAATTGCATTTCCTACAAAAGTCATACGTTGACCTCTAAACCCCAGTGTGTCTGTATTGACATTGACTAGGCCTCTGAGAGGCAATTGGGTTTAGAGGAGGTCATGAGGATGGAGCCATCATGATGGGATTAGTGGCTTTATAATAAAAGAAACAGTTTGCTTTCTCTGACATGTGAAGACAGTGAGAAAGCGGGGACCCAGGAAGAGGATTCTTGGCCAGCACCTTGATCTTGGATTTGCCAGTCTCCCAAATGTCTATTGATTAAGCCTCCTAATCTACAGTATTTTGTTATAGCAGCCTGAGCAGACTAAAATACCCTGTTTTAATATATTTTTTTCCCCAACAGTCTACTTACAGCAGATTCGTCCTTCCCTCCTCTTTACCTTATGCCATTTACCCAAAAATCATTTGATCTGGAATTCACGTTTCAGGCTTTGCCTCTTGGAAATCCAAAATAAGAGACACAATATCATTTTTATCATTCACAAGTCTTTAAGTCAGTTGGATGGTTCTTTCAGTCCTGACTAGCTCAGTATTATATCTGCTGACTGTGGCTGGACTCTCACATGTTGGGTTTGGCTTTGTCAGCTGCTCCTGATGACTCAGCTCTTCCCCATGTGTTCTCTCCTACCTTTCCAATAGGCTAACCTAGACATGGCTTCAGGGGACCATGAAGAGGCAAGGGGAAGCAAAAGTACAAAAGGCCTCTTGAAGTCAGAACTCATCCTTCATCTTCTCAGACACACTCAGATGAAGAAAGCAAGCTACAAGCCAGCCTCCAGGTTGTTTCTGATCATAAAGCAGGTGAGGTTTGGTGTTTAGAATGTCTATGTCATTATTTAGCCTATTCTCTTTGCAAGAATGATTCAAAATGTGTGAAAAAGTGACTGGGTGGACGGGGAATCTTTTTGGAGAAGAAACCCAGAGCTTGATGATTTTTTGCATGCTTATCCCTCTTATTACTTCAGACAACTCTCCCTCAGAAAACAGAACTATTAATTAGTGCACTGAATTTGTTTGTCCATTACTCATACATTCATTAAACTCCCATATGTACCAGTCATTCTAGTAGGCACTGTAGACTTAAATTTCAATTAATTTTCCTTGGTATATGTTTTTTCTCCCTTTCTTTTGAATTCACATCTCGTTTGCTTCTCTTTTTTAGAAAGATGCCACATTCATTTTACTGTCAAGCTTTTTGAACTTATAATATAAATCTCATTTCCATCAGTCCAGGCTCTGTTACAGGTATATTTTGAAGCAGACCCTTTTAAGTTCAACATCATATTAACTGACAAGGTAGAGGCAGCAGTAATTAGAGCATGAAATATATGCTGCAGGTCACCTTACATCTCTAATGTAAATCACAGTTCAAAACACTAACTAACTAAGCCATGTTTTGACAAGGAGTCCTCAGCTAATTTTCTTACCTTTGGAAAACTTATCCCTTAGTTTGTTAGTAAAAGTTATAAATATTGAAAATGTATAAACATTAAAATCCCATCTGGGCATAGGTATGCATTTTTGTTTTCAATGTAAAATTTTTCTCTCTGTTCTACGTAACAATTTATGGAAAACTCTCTTTGATTTGGGTTCTTTGGTTATGTTCTGAATAAAGATAAAGAAGAACCATGCTTTCTTAATGTGCATGCCTGAAATAGAATTTGGAAAGCCCTGATAATACAGTATATCTGCATATACTTTTAGTGTCATATTGCACTATTAATAGGCCCGCCCAAGAATTATCTGAATTTCTAAAAGGATGCTTATTTTTGTGCTAATTGATGAATGCATAGACATTTTAAATTGCATGCCTACATGTAGATATCTGCCCAGTAAAAAAGATATCACCGAAGTTAATGGTTTTATTGACCTTTAGGATATGAAGCCCTTTAGGATAGTGTTTGGCTAATTTAGGGATATTATTTTAATATTCTACTTAAGTATCCTTCCAAAAAGACTATTTAAATATTTATTTTTCAAATGTTCTAGGAATCAGCCTTCCCATCTTACTGGTTACCTCATTAGTTAATGATTTGAATAAAATCTGTGACATGTATTTATTCTATATTAATATGAGGATCATGTGTTTAGAATTTGAAAATAATACTTTAAAAGAAGTTTAAGAGTGACTTCACAATTCAAAATACTTTAAAATTTAATAATTATACTAATTTTATTCAATAAAATTGATAATTAAAAAATTAGATTATTTCAGGCTTTTAACATTTAAAACGCTATTGTAAAGGAAAAATCAGTCTCACTGTTTTAGTTTCTTTTATTTAAGCTTATATTGCCTTTAAGATCATCTAAAGTATCATTTTTTGGTTACTAGTACTTACTATAGGCAGCATTTCCTAATTCACTAACAATCTATTTCTTAGTGTATGTGTCTGTTTACAAAATATCTATTTTGCTATGTTCTTACAGTTCAGAACAAGAGACCTGAGAAAGAGAAGATATCTGATTGCAGGAATCTGATTGCCTCTGGGAAGTGAAGGGGAAGTGTAGCCCTGAATGTCAAGTGCTGCTGGCCACAGCTCTTCGGAGCAGTATTTCTTGCCCTGTCAGCTGAGTTCAACAAGGTAGAAAACTTATGGTCTACCCTGAGGTTCCACTTGTAAAGAATGTTTACTTGTAAGGCCATTTGACTTCACTCAGTGCACTGAAGAGCCATTCTTTTACCTCATGACAAGAGGGACAGAATGAAATGTTGTATTCAGAGGGCCCAGTGTTCTGTCAGAGACATGGGCCAACTCCTCTTTAATTATTCAAAGAAATCCCACCATTACCATCTTTATAGGTACTGAACCCAGAAAGAAGACAATTATCTAGAGAATGAAAAACAAATTGTGCATTGACATCTAATTAAAAATGCAGGTTGGGGTTTGTTTGTAAGTTTACAAACTATACATTTGCTAATTTTTTTGGAATTATAATATAGTATTTTACACATTTCTATTACAAATGTCTCTAAAATTGAGTTTCACATTACAATTTATGAAGTATCAGAACCTAATTGACAGGATTTTGCCATTCTAAGGAGTACACAATACAATGGGATTGGTGCCCTTTTATAGGATACCCCGGAGAGCTCCTTTGGCCCTTTTGTCATCTGAGGACACAGGGAGAAGATATGTTCAGTGGGTTCTCACTAGATACCACATCTGCTGGTGTATTAATCCTCACCTTCCAGTCTCCAAACTGTGAGAAATAGTTTTCTATTGTTTATAAGCAACCCAGACCCTGGTAATTTGTTACAGAAGTCTGAAAGGACTAATACAACTGTCTATACATTTGTTTATATTGCTTGCTCTCAGAAAAGGCTGCCTGTATTTAATTAATTAATTCACTCATTCATTCACTCATTCATGTTTATTTGTTTTACAAAGTATTGAGTAGACACTAATTAAACATTTATTGAAAGAATAAATGAATTTGGGTTCATTGAACTATCTGTTCGTGTTTTTTTTAATTGAGGATAGGAAACAGACCTGAAGGAAAGTCACCTTTGCTTTAATTACCTAATGATTGCTTTAGGGTCAGGATGAAAGATTTGGAAGCTAAATTTGTAAAGAAGCAGTAAAGAAAATCAAATAGTGTTTATTAGCTTATAAATATAATGAATGCTGGGTAGAACTATTGACATTTTCTGTCTTACCAAAATTTGTAGAATATAATCTTAAGAAAGAGCTTGTTGGCAATACTAGATATGTTGAATATTTTTTATTTATTTAGGAATGTTTATATATTTTATGTACACATATACATAATATACAGAAAAATGTATAGATAGAAATTTATATAGAAATATATATATAGAAAAATGAGATCTTATATAGGAATACTTAGAAATTGAATCCAGTAAATGCTAAATTGGATTTTTTTTCAGTCTAGAAAGAGAAGCTAAATAAATTTCAGTGTATTTGTTTTAATTAGATGTCTCATCTACTTTTTAAAAATGTGGTGATGATAGTGATATTGGCATACATTGGGATTTTGTGTGTGTGTGGCATTATTTTCTTAGTAAAAAACTAAAAAAGAAAAGTAGCCTATGTGAATGTTTGACTCAGACGTCATTCCTGAATATTTAAGTATAGTTGTAGGAAGCACTGAAAGCGTAGCATTATTCCCTGTTTTGAAATGCTGTTTGCAAAATTAGAACACACTTCACAATAATATATATAAATGTATAATAAATAAAATATATAATGTGCATTATATATTTGTTTATTTATATAAACACATGATATATGTGCCTCTCTCCATCTGTCAATATATTTATAACAAGGTTTATGCTTACTAATATTCTATTATGCCTTATTCTCTTCATTAAAACATATTGAGGTCTCAATTCTGGTTAATTTTTTGTTTGGTGGTAGTCTTTTTATTTCCAAATATTTTCCTTAAGTGTGATAATTGAGGAATACACTTTTGAATTCTTGCATATGTTCAAATATCTTTCTACTAGACGCCCGATGCATGAAGATTCATACAGAATGGGCCTTCCTTACCCTGGCGACCAGCACAGCCTCTGCTCCAGCCCAGATCCTCCTTTTCTTCTTCCCAAGCAGCCCAGAGGCCCAGAGAGGCTGGAGTGGTGCGAAACACCTGTGTCATCATCATGGTGACGACACAAGCATCCCACCCCTGGCTACTGGGCACCTGTGTATGCAAATTAACCCTAACCTGCCATCTTTGTTGGGTTAATTTGCATACTCACTCCTGCTTGGCTGGTGGGTATCATGAAGGTACAGTCAATTTGCATCTTTCTCTTTTATTAGCGTAGATATCTGAGAAGCAAATGACATCATGAGTAAATTTGGATACCTGGGATGAAATCCTTTTGTTTCTGTAGTTTACAAGTGGTGTTCTGTGTTTAACTGCTGGTAAGGCAAAGATGTCCTTACATCTTTTTCCTCTGTTGCACTGAAAAACTTTCTCCTCTGTTGATAACTTATCCTTACATATGGAGAACTGTTAAATTATTATTTTTATAATTAGAAACCATGTATTTAATCAAGACAAATTTTCTTTCTTATCAATGAGCACTCTCACTATAAAGACAGTTCTTTATTGGGCTAAGAGGATTTTCTTCAATCAATTGTTTTGTTATTTCTGATCATCCATCTGTCCCCTCTTCTTTCTTTGAAACTCCTATTTGTTTCCTGCTAATTTTCCTGAGCACATTTGTTAAGTAACTAATTTCAGTCTCAGTTTCCTCTCATTTAATCTGATTTCTGAATATATTTTACCAAGAACTTAAAACAAATCAGATTTTCTATCTCTCTCTCCCAGCAGTTCTATTTCTCTTGCTATGTGTTTCAGATTTTCTATCATATTTTTCTTCTCCTTCTGAGGCTTATCAGATAAGCTGCAATTTTACTGTGCCAATGAATTGAGAATTCAATTTTAATGTTTGAACATCTTTTATAACTGGAAACATCGGGGTGTCAAAAGCAAATGAAATTCTTTCTCTGGGAAGCTGTGGGGTAAGGACAGGTTGTTACCATTCCACTGAGATAAATAGAAGCATTCTTTCTGCTCTCTTAGATTCGTTTACTTCCTGCTTTCCCAGTATGAAAGAATCAGTTCACCTATTGTTTCCAATCTAGGCCAGACCATTTAGCCCACACCCTTGGAGAAAATTCAACCTTCAACCTTTACTTCCAACACTCTCCCACCTAGGTTATATAGGTATCTGGACACCAAGAGCACTAAAGGGAAAATCGGTATCTGATTTTCATGTGGAAAAACAGAAAAATATATGGATGATGAATATGAGTGGATAAATTTGGAAGCAGGTTGTTGGAAATGGACCTCAGGGGGATAAGACTGACAACAACAGAGATTTGGGGATTATTGCATTTGCTTAATAAAGAATGTAATATTGAAATTATGTCAGGAGGAGAAGATGAAGGAGGGGAAGGAGGAAGAGGAGAAGAAGAAGAAGAAGAAGAGATAATTTGATTTTATGTGCTGATCAATTAGGGCATGTGGTAAAGTTTCCTAGCTGACAGGTAAATAAGACTGAAAAGAGATAGCGGGGTTGGAAATACAGATTTTTAATTATCAAGTTATAGATGTTAGATGAAGCTATGAGAATAAAGAATTTTTCAGGTAAAGTACACACAGTAAAATGTTAGTAATCTGCACTAGGAATCATGATGATAAGCAAGCCTAAAGTTGGATGAAGAAAATTATTATTATGAAAGAAGTAGTTTTTTAAAGATAAAGAGATAACTGTTTACTAATATCCAGTTTTCTCTTCTCCAGGGAACAGGAGAGAATTACTCTGTTTCCTATGATTCTGGAATTCTCAACAGGCTTGGTTTGATTAATGAAACATGAATAATAGAAATATGGTGCTTCCAAGTGAAAGCAAGTGATCGCCCAACTCCCCTCACCTTCCAACTTTGATACGCTAATCAGAAGTATCTGTTGAGATGAAACCTCGGTTACTGTCTACATATACAGCTGAATGAATGCTGTTGCTTCATTGAAATTTGTAATACTTCACAACTCTTAGTCCATGAAAATAACTTTTAGTATTCATTAGGAAATGCATAGTGATGTTAGCAGGGCAATTTTGGTGATCTGGTGAGATAAGTCAAACTTCAGTGCATCTAGGAGTTTAATAGATATGATATAGTGGACATAATGTATGTCATTTGGTACTGTGTGAACTTTGGGAGGACAGGAGAGAAACTGGGAAGTATATTAAGGGACATAGATAGTTAAAATGTTATCAGTGAAAGTGGAGTTCTTGGGGTGTCACAAGGAAAAAATTTCCTGAGGCCCCTATGTGATAATGAGGTTTTGTAGAAAGCTTTATTGATGACATGAAATTAAGGGGTTCCCTTCCAAGATCCTACCTCCATCCACCTTACCATGGAAGAAGCCCAATTTTGTCTTTAACAGGGCCATAATTAAGGCCACTGTCCATTGTTTCTGCTCTATAGTAAAGCATAGTCCAGTCCAGAATCCTGTGTGTGGAGTCCACGTCCACATGGCCATGGGCCATACTCCTGCTTAAGCCCCATGGCTATAGAGACAGAAGAGGCAAACACTCAAGTGAGTGTAGGTCATGGAGCAAGAGCCTGCGAGAGGAAGAGAAGGGAACTCCTTGCCTGGAGATTTTAACTTTCCAAGATTTTGCACATTCATTGTTACAAGGCTAGACTGATAGGCTAATTCCTTTTCTATATCACCCCAACTTCACTGTGCATGTGCCCATCTCTCCCTTCTCCCCCAAATAATCCAGTACCAAATGGGGGAAGGGAGGGGGGTGTTAATACCCTGGGGAAACAATGTTGTATGAAGCTATATAGCTTCCTAGTGAAGCTTCCCAGGTGACCATGTCTACAATGTCTGACTTCCCTTTGCTTTCTTCCCTTTTATTAAATACTAGAGGCCCGGTACACAACATTTGTGCACTGTGGGGGGCGGGGGAGGGAGGTGGAGGTCTCTCAGCCTGGCCTGCACCCTCTCTCAGTCCAGGATCCCTCAGGAGATGTCCACCTTCCAGCTTAGGCTCTTCTCATAGCAACTGGTGATTCTGTCATTTGGTTGACTTGCATATTAGGGTTTTATTATATAGAATACCTCTATCTGTCTATCTACCTATCTATAATCTATCCATCTGTCTCCCTGCCCTCAAGGAACTTGCCTTATATTTCATTTTTCCTCCCATTAAGAATGACTATTTCTGTGTGAGCTATAATAAAGCTATGCATAGAGCAGATTGAATATCAAAGGCTGTGTCAAATGGGAAGGCTTCACAATGCAGCGGTCAATTCTTTGAAGACTTGAAAGCAGAGTAGGATTTGAAAAGGGACAGACATTTTTTGAAAAGCCAAGTGCATGCATTTTTGAAGATAGCCCTCCATTGCTACACAGAGGACCCTGGCACAGTGATTCTCAACTTTGCCCGCCCAACTGAAACCACCCAGGAAGCTTTCAAGGCAGACATGCCAGGCCCCTGCCCCTGAGATGAGAGTGTGTTTGATCTCAGAAGAGGCCTGGTCACAGAGACTTTAAGAGCTCTCCGGGTGATCCTCATAAGCAGCCAAGGTTGAGTGCCCTTGCCTCAGGTGATAGGCAAGAGGTTGTAGGTAGGGAAAAACTGGCTGTGTCACCAGGCTGTTGTAAAAACATCCTATGTATAGGGTGGGGCAAAAGTAGATTTACGGTTGTGAATATGCAAAACAGAGTTAATAAAGCTATTGTAATAATCATAACCTGCATGTCTTTTTCCATATGAACCACTGTAAGCCTACTTTTGCCCCACTGTGTATAATAATTTACACCAATTGTAGAAGTCATCTAAATTACTGGCATACATTTGTTCATAGCGTTCCTATAGAAATTTATAAAATCTTCTTGCTATGTATTTCATTTTAGCTTACATTTCCAGGGTATTTTAGACAATTTTCTTTATAGTATAAACTAATGTTACTTGTGAGACTTGAAAATAATTTTCTATTCCCCAGTCTTATGTGGATGAAGGCAAAATAAAATAAATTTACTGTCTTATGTAAGATACAAATAAAGTGTCTAATCCAGTGCCTGAGATGTAAAAGATGAAGGAAATAAACTAATATTTGCTAAATGTAAGTCCAGGACTGGGCTAGGTAATGACATAAGTAATCTTAATTTATCTTCCATCAACTCATTCATGCCCACATAACAATTTTATGTATGTATGTGTGTGTATACATAGACAACAAAGCATAAGATTATTAAATGCACAACTTACATTAATAAACATTATTTTTCTGAAAAAATATTATGAAAACACTTTCTTTTTAAGTGCAAAGTACACTGTTTAGCTCTAGTACAATATTCTGACATACCTTAGCAAACATCAAGGGTCATGTAGATTACTACAACCTATGATAACTACATTCTCATCAACAAATTACAGTGTTCACCTGGGTGGAATGCTGGTTAAACCCATTCTCAGACACTGCTTAATCCTGGAGTGATAATGATTAACATAACTAAACATGACTTAGGGAAAACTCAGGCTGCAAGATAATTTTTTTTAATATATTTTTTATTGATAGAGAGGAAGGGAGAGGGAGAGAGAGCTGGAAACATTAATGATGAGAGAGAATCATTGATCAGTTGCCTCCTGCACATGCCTCCTACTGGGGATCAAGCCCGCAACCCGTGCATGTGCCCTGACAGGGAATTGAACTTCAGTCTCCTTGTATATAGGTCCATGTTCAATCACTGAGCCATGCAGGCTGGGCATGCCAAGGTAATTATTTTAAGATTTATCTGAATAAGCCATGGTGGACATCCGGCCTCTGCTCCCTTTTTCACCTAATTTCCCGCCCATGTCCTACTCCCAGCCTGTTCTCACTCACTGGACTCCTCACACCCTTGGAAGCCACATGCTGCTTCTGACCCCGGGCGGTTTCACACTCTGTTCTATTTCACGTTACCACCACCATCACCATCATCGAGAAGGTGTACCTGATTACTTTAATCTAAACAGGTCACACCTATTTCTTTTCCATGGTAATTTTTTTTCTTCTGTGAATTAATTCCAAGTGCCAGCTCTCTCGCTCTGCTCTCCTTCTGGTGGCCTCCCACTCTGCAAAGTTCTCCTAGCCGCTCACTCTGCTCTCACCCTGCAGCGATGGTCCTGAGACCCTGCAGGTGGGGCCTGGCACCTGTCTGGGACCCAGGCTGCTTGGTGCCACCCCGCCCCTGGCAGCGTGACACCTACATATGCAAATTAACCCTCCATCTTTGTTGGATTAATTTGCATGCTCATTCCTGATTGGCTGGTGGGTGTCATGGAGGTACAGTTGATTTGCATCTTTCTCTTTTATTAGTGTAGATTAATGAACTAGCAATCAACAACAAAACAAAACAAATAAGTAAAAAACAACAAAAATATTAATAAACTAATTACAGTGATAACAAAATCAGAGTGCAATTTGGCAGGGGTAAATAAAGGGAAGAAACTTCAGGAATGTATACACCTTGAAATCCAGAAAGAACATTTGAAAATTATTTTATCAAAAAGAGAATGAGAGGACAAAGACATGCATGGGAGAGAAAGACTTAAGAAAAATTTTTTACATAAAGGAAATATACAATTTTATGAGTGCTTATTACTGATCTAAAAGAATATTTTATTTCTTGTGGCCACTGGTCTGATATAAAGAAAAAGTAAACCAATTTTTTATTTTGCAAGTAAAAGATTTACAATGCAAATGAAATTCAGAACCTCTCCAAGCTTTTAAGCAAAAGTGAGAACGATGATTAGAAAAATGTAGAAGCCTGGAAATTTGTATGAATTGTGATACATATGAGTACTTATATCATCACTTCAAATCCTCTTTAACTATGCATTTAAGAAAAAAAACACCTCTTGCTGTGATTGATTTTTAGCATTCCTTTGCTTTAAGAGTTAATAACCTTTTTTGATGCAGATGCCTTTCAAGGAGATGCTGGTTGTCTTTATGTTTCATGTCTTCCAAACCCAGATAAATGACCACCATACACTCAGAAGAATCAAGATGAATTATGACCTGAGAGGAGATATAATAAAAATCAAATGATTGGCCAGATTTGTGTCAATTTATATCAACCAAAACCTTGGAATATATGTGGGAAAGTATTATACATATGTTATTTTAAGAAAAATAATAACATTAGATAGGTTTAAATAAGGAATATGGATGGTAACTTGAGCATTGGTAAGTATCTATCATAGTGGATAACTAAAATCTTCCTCATAGCTGACCTAAATTAAATGAAGTTGAGATATTGGAACTTAATTGGCACAGAACACAGGGGGAAACATGAAAATAATTAGGAAGAGAAGCCATCTGCAGAGGATTATTCATGGGTTATTTTATTATTATATTTCTTCATGAATTTCTCCCTAGTTCTTCCTTTATTTTCTCTGACACATGTAGTGTATATTTGCTCAACTTCATGACAAAAGGCTCTGGTTTCTGTAAATGCCCCAATCACCAAAATTAGGGGCAACAAGAAATAGCAGGATTCTCAGTCTGTTATCCAGTGGTTCCAGCATTATTATCTTCTCTTCCTACAGTAGCCTCCAGCTTTAGAAACAGGACACCAGTTGCTAAGACTATTTAGTCTATTTTCCATAATAAATATCTCTCTAGTCTGTTCCTCTTATTTAACTGTGACTAAAACAAAGGGAAATCAGTAATTTTTTTCTTAATATGTATAACTAGAGGCCTGGTGCACAAATTAGTGCACCAGTTGGGTCCCTCAGCCTGGTCTGTGGGATTGGGCCCAAACCAGCTCTCCAACATCCCCCAAGACGTCCCAGATTGTGAGAGGGTGCAGGCCAGGCCGAGGGACCCCACCGGTACATGATCAGGGCTGGGGAGGGATACAGGAGATTGGCCAGCCAGAGAGGGACCGTGGGAAGGCTCCAGGGTGTGTCTGGATTGCTTTGCTCAGTCCCAATTGGCTGGACCCCAACAGCAAGCTAACCTATCAGTCAGAGTGTCTGCCCCCTGGTGGTCAGTGCACATTATAGCGAGAGGTTGAGAAGCCTTAGCATATCATTAGCATATTACACTTTGGTTGGTTGAACGGAAAACTGGACGACCGGACACTTAGCATATCAGGCCTTTATTATATATAGAGAATAATACTAACAAATCTAGGCAGAGTGAAGAAACAAGGTGAGCCATCAAATTGGGGAATCAAAGGCTGTAATTTAATTGCCAGATTTGAACCCCTACAAAAGACTCTGGAAATAAAGGAGAAACTGAGTTCCCTTCAATTAGATTCTAGTAACAAAACTGCAAATATGTAATGGGAATAATCTGCACAGTTTTTCCCAAAGGAACCTGTGAACCTTAGCAAGGCAACTTGTTTTGGAGAAAGAGAAATGTCCAGAATTTTTAAGTCTTACTTAATGCACAGCTCTGAACTGACATGCATTTTTGATCATCTGAAAGGCCACTGCACTCTTCTACTCAGAATGGGGGATTTCAGAGGTCAGTTGAAAAAAACAACATTGGCCTGAATCCATCTCTTAGTGGATGTAGTAAGTCTGCAAAAGCACTCTGTAGTTATCTCCCCAAATTCCAAATGCATAGTGGAAATATGCATAATTCATAGTTGGCAAAATCCCCACATTTGCTTTCCAGCCCATGTGGTAAAGGCTGTTATGGTATAAAGGAAAAATGGAGGTCTTTGATCCCATTATATCCAGAAAGGACAAATAAAAATAAAAAATATAATCTCTGATATAGTCCTAAAGAATTATGACACTATCAAATACTTGAAAGGTACAAGAATAAAGAGTTCTTCTAAAATAGCACCACTTAATATGCCACATTGGCTATGAAGAAAAATCAGTGCTAGAGAATGAAAGGCAATTATTGTAAAGTTCTTAGAAACTGCCTTCAATTGCAGCTATTGTTTAAGATTGGATCTACTTACTGGAACAAATAGCATGAAGAGCAGTAGCTGGTTTAAAGCTATTAATATTGCAAATGGCTTTCATCTATGTATTCATTTAAGAATCAGCATGGTGTTTGCTTTCATGTGGCATATAAGAGAGCATATATTTACTATTACCTCAGAAATACATCAGATCTGTTCTATGTCATAGTCCAGCAGGCAGAACCTAGAATGCTTTACCATCCCTCTGAACATTCTACTATCATAGAAATTGGATCTGGTGATCCAGATATATGCACCAAGTGGTGGGAGATAAGCTCCATGGAAGTTCAGAATGGATAAATATTATGCATGAAGTCAATGAGAAAGACATTCATTGGGTAGGGCCTATCCCTCTGAATGATCAATCTCCAACTGCAAAGGTCAATGCTAAATGCCTGATAATGATGTCATTTCCCAAGAGGACAAGCCTCATACCTGTGGCATTAAAGTATTTCTCTCTTGGACCCCGACCAGCAGGGTTAGAGAGCGGACACGAGTCCTGAGTAGGGGCGATGGGGGATTGAGAAAATGAAAGAGACAGACACAGAAACAATAGGGAAAGCTGGGACCGCGTGGGACAGCTGTCCTCTGATGGAAAGATAGTGACCAAGAGCCGGTGCAGCACTTTTATTTTATACAGTATAATTCCGGGAAGTTTTACTAGAGTTTAAAAACAAAGGAAATTATGTGAAATCATGGTTAAAGATCAAGCTATAATCATGGTTAAAGATCAAGCTGTAATCTTTCATTCTTGTGGCTTCTTTGTAATCATCACTCGTGGCTAAGCCCGGATAATTGTGTCGGTTCCTTGCACCTGGTTGAACTTACATAAAGAAACCCACCCCCTGGCACCTGAGCTAAGGGTCAGGCTGACAATGTACCTGCCTCTGGCATGGTATGTTTCCAGATGTGGCTCTACCAACACCACTGACTCAGCTGACAATAATTAAAGAAATGCTCATGTGCCTTCCCAGGCGATCTCTACAATGGCAGTTGAATTATGTTGACTCTCTCTAGTCAGACAAGGGAAAAAGATAGAAACAATATATTAGCTTTATGGAAATAATGACTCAGTTATAGAATGTTTTTGCCTGCCCAAAATTCTTTCAGCACCACCTTTTGCTTCAAGGGAATTATGGCTTCCCTTGAGCATTATTCTGAATTAAAAACAATGTTACTAGGGCTCATAGGTTAACCTTTTCTTAGTTTACTTTTATTTATTTTTTTAATATATTTTTTGTTGATTTCAGAGAGGACAGGAGAGGGAGAGAGAGATGGAAACATCAATGATGACAAGAGACTCATTGGTCAGTTGCCTCCTACATGCCTCACATTGGGGATCGAGCCCACAACCCGGGTATGTGCCCTGACCAGGAATCCAACTGTGACCTCCTGGTTCATAGGTATAAGCTCAACCACTGAGCTATGCAGGCTGGGGAAATATTAAAGAACATTTTAATGTCTATAGATCATTTTATTTGATAATTTTGGGGAATTCTCTCTAACCATGATCTTTAATATTAAAATATGTAAAAATCTGCAAATGTGTTTTTAAATAGAGTTCCTAACTGGTTTAGGCTAACATTATAATCACATAATTGTTAGGTTTGTAATTGATTCTTAATTGCTCAGATGTGTACTACCTTTATTACTAATCATCATAATGATTAAACAATATTAATAAATTACATGTTATTACAGTTTAGAATCCTTATAATTCCATGATCTGTGCTTCATTAGATTTTTTGTAAAATGCTTATTGGATAGGTAAGGTTTTGCCATACCATTTTGTCATACCAATGGTGAAGACCGGCATAAACCAAAGTTTTTTCCGTCATGTTGGCAATTATTGAAGATTAATAAACATGAATCTAAGTAACCAAATCAGTTGATCCAATCCTGACTAGCTCTGGAATTCAGATTCCTTTGTCACTTCCATTGGACCACACTCACTGAAGCCTAGGAAACTTGCTTCCACTGTGTTGACAGTACAGATCTCATTGGCTGAGGAAATATGAAATAATTAATGATCGGTTTAGGAGATGGAAAAATTTTAGGTTTCAGAAAAATAAAACAGCATTGAATGAAGATTATCATGCACCATAGAGGACTCAATTATATTTAGGAAAAACACCCTTGTCCAGATGATGTATTATAAAATTGTACACTTGAAACCCATATAATTTCATTAACCAATGTCACTCCAATAAATTAAATAAAAAAATTTAAGTGCCCCCAAAAAAGAAAAGAAAATACCCCTTGTAGTAATAGCCAGAGGTGAGAAGCATAAAAAACAATTAAGTACTAAAAAGCAGTGATCTAATCCCCCAACACAAAACTTGTCTTTTTAATCTTGCAAAGATTAAACAGATTTTTAAACTTTATTTTTTACTTCATTGTCACATTTCAAACTTTGATAAAAAACCTAATTCAATTCTAAAATATTTAAGTCAGATATTGTGTGTTTTTTTTTTAATTTAAATTCTTTATTGTTGAAAGTATTACATAAGTCTCCTTGTTCCCCCATTGACCTCTCCCCGGCTGCTCCCACCCCCCAGCACATACCCTCACACCCCTACTGTCTGAGTCCACTAATTAAGCTTGTATGCATTCATACAAGTCCTTTGGTTGATCTCTTGCCCACCTGGCCTTCCCTCTTAGGTTGAACAGTCTATTCAATGCTTCTGGCTCTATTTTTGTTCATCAGTTTATGTTGTTCATTATATTCCACAAATGAGTGAGAGCATGTGATATTTATCTTTCTCTGACTGGCTTATTTCACTTAGCATAATGCTCTCCAGGTCCATCCATGCTGTTGCAAATGGTAAGAACTCCTTTTTTACAGCAGCATAGTATGCCATTGTGTAGATGTACCACAGTTTTCTAATCCACAGATATTGTCTTAATCTCTGAAGAGACAAAGAAGAATAAATGTCATCCTGACCTTAAGAAACTTACAGAATGGAACAAAAATAACAAGTAACTGGAAAGAATAAAATTGTCTATTACACAGACACATTATATTTCTTGTATAAATCAATGATTTTGCCCACTTTTATTACTGGTAAAATTTCACTATTTTTTTTATCTCCCTAACTCAAAACAACTTAAAGTTAACTGTGCTTTATTCTAAAACTGCATGGACTTGGATCCCAAGAGCATCAAGTAGAAAATGGTAATAAGTAAAAATGCGTATGCTCTCATATAAACAGATGTTGTTTCAGCCATGTGCACTCTATTAAAAGTTGATGGAGGAGAGAGGTTAACCAAAGAACATATATGCATAACCCATGGACACAGGTAATAGTGGGGTGAAAGCCTGAGATGGGGGACTGGTGTAGGGAGAAGCGGGGTCAATGCGGGGGGGGGGGGGGGAGAGAGGGGCATCTGTAATACTGTCAACAACAAAGATAAGTTTAAAACATAAGAATATTAATTTTTTTAAAAAGTTAATGGAGCAGCAAGGCATTTTAAAGAAACTTAGTGATTGGCAGCTTGACTTCAACGTTTGCTTGCCCTCACTCTGCTAGACAACTTCAGCATCCTGGTCAAATAAACATTATTTTCCCAGTTGACTCTCTGATCTTATGATTGAGTCAATCATAAATGACTGAAGAAATATCAGTGTTGATATTCAATTACAGTACAACCTGTAAGATGGTAAAAATAAATCTGAGAGATGCATTTTCTTTGCTTTGCAGAAGTAAGCCATTATAAAAGATTTATCCACTAATAAATAAAAGATTTTAGTTTCTGATCTCATTTATAATAGAACACTTTATTAATTAATGAACAAAATTTTATTATTTTCAGCCAAATAAGCATATACATTCACTCCTGGAAAAACCCTATTTATTCCAAAACATCAAGTATGGTGAAAATAAGTAACTTGATTGGTATCATCATTTTTCCACTGCCATTTTTGGTATTAGTAAAAGCTTTTAAAACAATAATAAATTCTGGTTAATATTTTTGCTGCTACCACTAGTAAGATATAATTATTCTCTAAACTGACCTTTGGTTTATTGCAGTTTAAAAGGTAGTTCTCAATGAAATTAAATGTCAAAGAAATCTATATGTACTTTTTAAATTCAATACCATCTAATCATTAGATCCTATCAAATAGGAAACTGAATTCAAATCGTTCATTTTACAGCATTTTTATCACAACATTATAGAAATCTAAAGAAGCTATTATATTAAAGCAAAATTGAGCTTTAACTTTTCATATATACTTTTATTGTCCATAAAACTTTCAATTAATTTTATTGCAACTCCATTATATAGTTCGAATTATTTTTTGACTATAAGTGTTCAAACAGTTTTGACTGAAAAATCAACTTGTTCAAGATTCTGTCAAAATTTGAAATAAGCCCTAACTAGTTTGGCTCAGTGGATAGAATGTCGGCCTGCAGACTGAAAGGTCCCAGGTTCAATTCCGGTCAAGGGCATGTACCTTGGTTGAGGGCACATCCCTGGTAGGAGGTGTGCTGGTTGATGTTTCTCTCTCATCGATGTTTCTGACTCTCTTTCCCTCTCCCTTCCTCTCTGTAAAAAATCAATAAAATATGTTTAAAATTTTTTTGAAGTAAAATATACCCTAGATGGTTTGGCTCAATGAATAGAGAATTGGCCTACAGATCCAAGGGACCAGGGTACAATTCAGGTCAAGGTCACGTACCTAGGTTGCAGGCTTCTCCCTGGCCTGAGGCCTGGTCAGGAGGCAACAAATCGATGTGTTTCTCTCATGTTGATATTTCTCTCTGTCTTTCCCTCTCTCTTCCACTCTCTCTTAAAAAAACAAACAAACAAAAAAACTCAATGGAAAAATATCCTTTGGTGAGGATTAAAAAAGAAAAAAAAAACTTGAAATCAAATCATCAAATCTCACAAACTCACAAAAATAAAGTAAAAGTTAATAAGGAACTTTAAATGTTGATATCTAGAAATGCTACGAACCAGAACTCAAAGATATTAGTATTTTTATAAATGAGAAACATTGTCTTTGTACTTAAGAATGCATAACTTTTACTTCTCTTTTGACCTTCAAGAGTAGCAACAATTGAAACCTTTTATTCCAGCGGTTCATTAAATTATTTAACATTTAAATTTAAAAATATATATGCAAATTAGGTGTTTTTTAAATTTTAATTTATATATTTTTAAATAATGATAGCATAAAAACTTTATTCAAAGAACAAAATAAAACATTATCATTATATTTTTCTAATTTTTTGGAAAAATTAGAAAAATATGATGATAAAATCTGTATTTATAAAAATGTGTAAGGACACATATATATGTCTCTATTTAAAGAACTATACATTTAAATGTTATTTTTAAATCCTGAAATCATCAACTTTTGGGGAACAAAAAACTTCTGTTTTGTTTCAGTTTTTCTAAAATAACTAAAGAATGCTTTTAAGTAAATTAACTACAATTTAGAAAGTTAAAATAGGTTAAATAAAAAAATCACAAAATAAAATTAACCAAATCACAAACATTAATCATTTTCCTGACTTGAAAGGCCATAGAAATGTTATATGGTTGCATATTTTATAATATACCTTCTGTATATTTAGGACTAATAAACACACTTTTGCCGTGGTATTAATCCTTACATAATGAAAGCCAAGGGCATCGTGTAGCGCAGGTACCAGCAAAGGAGTCTCAAGGTACCACACAAAGGTACCCGATGAGAGCATCTTAGAGGCTGATGGAAACCTCAGTAGACATGTGCTACATTTGTCATTCAACTAGCGTCCTATAATATTAGAATAAGATTTGCTTTCTTAATATCTTCATTGTCTTTGATAAGGTAAAATGAACAGGACATCGTTCACGCTGGGGCAAGTCACAAAGTTCAGTTTAGTAAGGCAAAGGTCATTTGTTAGCCATATTTTGACTATCTGATTGAAGAACCTAAGACAGGTACCTACTAGTCAGGAATAATCAAGAGAGAGGTTTTATTATTTTTTTCTTTAGACTAATAATAAATGGTTTTGATAGGGGCTTAATCACACGGAACAACAGCCTGTAATTATTGGAATTGAGAGTCTGGGTCAGTGGTCGGCAAACTCATTAGTTAACAAAGCCGCAGTTTGCCGACCACTGAGCTATGCCATACATTATTTTCTTTCCTAATATTACCACAGATTTTCAAAGGAACGTACCTAGACTTCTGTTTATTCAGTACCCTATTGATGTGACACTATGGGACTCTTGGATATTTATACTTCATCCTGATTGTTTAAACCAAGCCAAAAGCATGCACAAATAAAGCAAAAGATGTCCCATAATTGTTACTATCTGAAAATGCCTTGTAAGTTCAGATATACCAAGAATAATTTAATTCCCTTTCATTTTCTAAATCCCTCCCTCCTGTTAGTACCACAATATCCAAGGCAGTTATGTGACAACTTTTCCTGGGAACACCTGGTCGATCCTTTACTGCCAGATGGACCTGCTGAGGCAGAACAAAACAGGGAATGGTTGTAATAAATATGTCTGTGGGGGATATTGGTGATAATGTTATTGGTTGAGTCTGCCTTGAGTGAAAATTGTAGCAATCCATAGCCTCCATTTATCTGTCTACAAGCAGCAAATTATTTAGAGGTGTCAGGAGGCAGGGTTGCACAATGAAAGATCACTGATCTGTAAATTGGTAGATTGTACAATCTGCGCTACTTACTTTACTTCTTCGGGTGTCCACTTTTCTATCTCTAAAATCAGTGATTTAGAAACGGAGAGAATTAACTTGTTTCTTGTAGTTTATTAAGTTTTATACTTCAAAGTCACAATGTGAGAACTATGTTTAAGTGTTAGAAAAAGAATAAACTTTTAATGGCATATACTTTTTAAGTAAAAATGCACTTTTACACAACACCTTCATTTTAACAAAGTTATATTACTTTTTTTAAAAAAGATTTTAATTGATTTTTTTTTTTTTTAGAGAGAAGAAGGGAGAGGGAGAAGAGAGAGAGAAACATCAATGTGAGAGGGAAATACCAATCAGCTGCATCCTGCATGCCCCCTACCAGGGATCCAGTCTGCAATCCGGGCATGTGCCCTGACCAGGAATCTAACTGGCAACCTTTCAGTGGACAGGATGACACCCATCCAACTGAGCCACCCCTGCCAGGGAAAGTTATATTACTTTATAAAATGTGACAGCTACTGATGTATTTTTTTTAATTACTTTTCAACATCAACCATGTTACTATGAGCCATGGTCTATGGCATGAGCTGAGATCTTATTAAGCCCCACTAACTGGGACTGGTAAGTGTAGGGTTAAGGGATAGCCGAAGAGCACCCGTGCAATAGATGGGGAAGAGGAAAAACATAGATGGCTAGATACAAATGTAAGCAGAAGCCTCCTGACAAATGTAAGCTTAGCAGGCTTTCACTGGGCTTGAGGGAGAGGAGGGATAGCCAGAGAATTTAATAGAAGGATGTTTCAAATGATAACAAGTAGATGTAGACTGTAATTAAATTACAAGAGCCTTTGTCAAATAACCAAAAGTTAATAGAAGAAAGAGGAAATGTCACATAAGAGACAAAAAATGCAGTGAACAGAGGAACAAGCAAATTCCAAGAGCAAAGCTAACACCTTATCAGTGGGTATTAGTGTACTTTCTATTTCAGCTCGAATATCTAGAGAGTGCAGAAGTCATTGCTCCCATCATTAAAACAAGAAATGGTTGTACAAACTGAAAATCAATGATGATTCCTGGACCTGTCAGAGAACCAATGTTGCAAGGAAAAATGCTGCCTCGAAATATGGAGAGACAAGCACATACAGAGAATTAGAGCCATAAACTGGAGGGAAAGGAGTCATATTAACAAATTTCTGGGTGCTGAGTGTGGACAAGTTTGAGAATGTTAAACTACTGAGGACATTAGTCTTACAAAGGGGGCATACTATTATGGTGTTCTCTCCAGCCTCCTACAGTAAAGACAGAAATATCTAGTGGTTCTGGCAGGAAAGGGGAAGAGAAGTAAGTAGTTAGGAAACATACCCAGAGCCTTCTTCATAGTGAAGGCCTACTCTTCAGGGAAAGCACTTAACTGGAACCTCGCCTACCTTCACTCTACGACCCTCTCGATTTTCTGTCTCACCTACGGGGAAAAGAAATGCTAAGAAACACTGTGAAAGTCACACTCCAGAGAAACAGACCCATTGAAATAATGAGATGCACTCATAAAATTCTAGAATGTATCCTCTGCTCCACCACTTACCCCACACCAACAGGAATCCCATGGATTAGAGCTGACCCAGTTGAAAGAGAAGACTCTCTTCGAATAGTTTTTAGAGAAGCCCAAGATCAATAGGAGACAAATTATATACCATTAAAAGTTTATTCTTTTGCCTTAGCTGGTTTGACTCAGCATCGGCCTACAGACTGAAGGGCCCCGGGTTTGATTCAGGTCAAAGGCACATACCAGATTGCAGGATCGATTCCCAGTAGGGGGCGTGCAGGGGGTCAATGATTCCCTTCCATCATTGATGTTTTTATCTTTTTCTCCCTCTCCCTTCCTCTCTGAAATCAATATATATATATATATATATATATAAAAGTCTAAGTATACAGAGTTATATAATGCTAATATAAATAGAATTCTTTTTAGAATTTCATTAGGAACTTTAGTATTTCTTGTAAAAATGCAACTGATTTTTGTATATGGATCTTTTATTTTGAAACCTTGCTGAAATCCTTTATTATTAGTTCTAGTAGGTTTTGTGGATTTCTTACAATTTTGCATATAGAGGATCGTGTCGCCTGCAATTAGAGCTTTAATTGTTTTGCCACTCTGGATGTTTTATTTTCTTTTTTTCATATCTAATTGCCTGGGCTATATCCCTAGAACAATGTTAAATGGAAGTTGTGAGAGCATATATATTTGTCTAGTTCCTCATCGGGGGACAGCATTCAGTCTTTCACCATTAAGTATGTTATTAGTTGAATGTTTCATAGATGCCATTTATTAGGTTTAGGGACTTCCATTTTACTCCTGTTCTCTTGGGTGTTTTATGATTAAAAGGATGTTGGATTAACCCAAAGTGCTTAGCAAAATTTGGGAGAATACTACAAATATGTAGTTTGTATAATTATAAGTGCAATATATGCAATCTTAGAAGGCAAACAATAGAAGGCAACATGATTTTTGTTTGTTTACATAGCCTCCACCTCCTAAACATGCAATCAATAAGTCATTTACTTCTTGAAATTTTTCCAGATATTGAAATAAAATCTTAATTCATTTGATAAATATTTTATTATTTTTTGCATGTCTTGAACATTATGAAAGAAGTTCAGATTAAGGAATCTTTCTTTAATAACTGGTTTAAATGTCAAGAATTAGAACTTTACTAGCTTGAAGCTTATTTTAGAGACAGTTTATAAAGAGTTTCACAAATCATTTTCTTAGTTTTAACAAAACCTTGAAGGCTTAAATTTAATTGAAAATCTTAAAGTTTCATTTCAGGCTTCAGAGATCAAATCTTCTGAGAAAAGAAGGGTAATTTAAAGACAATTACCTTCTTTAGAGTGTAATATAAAATCATCCTTATTTTCAAATTAAGGATTTCCATAATAAGATCACCTCTAGATTAGTGGCTGGTAAATAGTACATTGCCAACATAAATACCTGTGGGGCCCTTTAAAGCAGCTATAAGTTAATCAGTTCCCTACCACATGCTGGCTCTCTAATGAAGAATAATACTTTGCCTAAAGTTAAAGACCCTCAATGATCTGATTCTTTATATTTATTCTAACTATAGATAACATTTATCTCTATATCACAGCTATAAGTGACACATCATTCTTATACTTGTCAGAAGGCTGACATTCAAGCCTTGGTTCTCTTACTTTATTGGCTGTTCTAACTTGTGATTTGTTTCTTTACCCATGTGGTCTCATTATCTCCAAATCTTGTAATAAGTATAAGAAAGAACATTACAAATTTGTAGGAGCATTCTACTATATGCTCCTACAAATTTGTAATGCTCTTTCTCTTCAGAGAGTCTAAAGATAAACTAGAATTATTTTTATTATAACAGTTGGTAAGTATACAGAGGTATATAATGTTTAAAATTGGCATTTTTATGCCTTATACATAAACTATACAATTCAGCAAAGACAAGTGATTGTAGATAATTCCACTGTGCTATGTGTCAACTTCACTGGGCCACTGTGTCCAGATATATGGTCAAATATTATTTGGGGTGTTTCTGTAAGAGTCTTTTTGGATGAGATTTACAATTAAATCATTGGACTTTTGAATAAGGCAAATTGCCCTCCTTAATGTGGGTTGGCCTGTTCCAATCAGTTAAAATTTCTCAGTTCATCCCTCTCTCTCTAATATATATATGTGTTTTGTTTCTTTGGAGAATCTGACTAATATATATACATTGCAACATCATATTTTAAAATTTATAAAAATTGCATTTGTAATATTGGAGTTTTATCATTTAAAAATAATATTACATTTTACAAGTTTTGTACTTATGATATATGGTAGGTGACATTCACTTTCTCAAATTTACACCATTCTTAGGTTATGGCTCTTAATCAAAACAGGTCAGTAACCTTCATCAGGAAACACAGTTCCACCTCTTCTCTCAAGTTTTAACGGGATCAATCACTAAAACAGCACTCTCTGTATGCTTCTGAATATCTTGAAATATATCTACAGAAAAGGAATTTTTCCACTCCCTTACCAAGTTTCTTCCATGATATGGGACACCAATCATTAAAAACATGACTATTGTCACCCATTTGTATCAGTTCATCAGGCAAAGTATTATTTGAGACCAACTCTCAATCAATTTGTCCCCAAAATAACTTTTGCCAGAATTATAACATTGAATCTAGTGACCCTTGTTCTTTTATTCTTTGGGGAGGGATTCCTTCTATTTTCAACTAACATTCCCATTATCTTATCCCATCTTATCCTTATAGCACTAAATCTTTTATCTCCTGTAGGCCTCCAATATCTACTACCCTCCATAACTTTTTCCTCTGCTGTGTGAAAACCTGGATTCATTATCAATGAACTTGTCCAGTCTCTTGGTACCTTTTCCACAAAGCTTTACCTCCTGCCTGCCTTGACTAAATCTTGCTTCTTCCGTGAGAACACATTCTCCTGTGGCCATTCACTATGAAATTATTCCCATCAAACAAGATCTCCAGAGCCAGGAGAGGATTTTGATGTTTCTTCCATCATCATTTCTTTTGCTGGATCTCTTGCTATATGCACATGCTTTTGTGAGTTTCAGGCAATTTGACTATAAGCCCCTGTGTTTTATCTAATCCGGTTAGTACTCTTCATTCCGTGACATCTTTCAGGTAGGCATTAGAAACATGTTCCTGTCTTCATTCCAAATGCCTGTGATAATTTAAGGACAGTTAAACATTCATTTGGGGCAGGTCTATCAAAAAAAACTATTCTGAAAACTCATAGAATTCTTAAACTGCAAGGCCAGTCATAAGTTGTCTTTCTTGTAGGAATGAATTAGAACACGAGACAACAAATAACAACAAAAGCAGATGAGGATTTATTTGTAGGGAAAAAAATACACCCAGTACCTAAGCAGGCAACTCAGTCAGCCAAAACCAAACCAAGTGCCCGGATTTTGAAAGTTCAGAGGATTTATAGCCCTAGGCTTGAATGCTGGTAGGCAAGAAGCACGTCACTCCCTCCCTCATAAAGGTAGGGGAGGATGGGGGTAAGGGGGAGAGATCAACAAAAGGACTTGTATGCATGCATATAGCCCTAACCAATGGACACAGACACCAGGGGGGGAGGGATGGACGGGGTGTGGGGGGGGTAATGGGGGGATAAGGACACATATATAATAACTTAATCAATAAAGAAATTTTAAAAAATGTGTCTTTAAGATATAAGGCTCCTTCATCTAGGTGCTATGCCACTGGTCAGGCCACATCCTTGAGGGGCTCTGAATCTTTCCTCCTCTCACAGGAGTCTGCCACCTTCATTGCCTAATTTTAGTTGGTCATGTCTCACACACACTTCGACCAAACGGTGGACTGACCGGTTGCTATGATGTGCACTGACCACCAGGGGGCAGATGCTTCCTCCAGGCACCAGTTACCTCTCCCAACCCATATCTACTCAGCTGCCTACTCTAACAAACAAACCTGCATTTTTATGCTTCTTAAGCTTATGTTATTCTTGAATAATATTTCTACCCTTTATATCCTCATCATAGAAGTATTATTGATGTCAAATGCCCTATAGAATACCCCATTTTCCAAATTCTCGAATTGTTCTGTCATTTAACTGATTCCTTTAGTTCCATTAATTCTGTGAACTTTAAGTTACATGTAGAAGCTTCATTAAGTTTGGCTTCATCTTTCTTAGCTATAATATTACACGATATTTTGTATGTGACAATACATACTTCCTATGTCATCCAAGCATGGGAACATGCTTCCTGCTGTTCCACTTTAAGTGATCCTAACATTCACACATGGGTTCAAGCAGGAAGAGTCTGATCTTTCCACAGTAATTTGAATTTTTGATTCTACAATCTTCATGTAATCTGAGGGGTATAATTGGGCATAATGTAAATATGCAGATTCCCACACTAATACACCCAAAGTGCTCTTGATAAGATTTCCAGTCTTCTTGAACAGAAGTCAAGACTTATCTCAGCTATTACTTAACCAAACCATGGCAAAGCAAATTCGTCACTTGGCTTTCAGAGTACTGTTCTTGCTTGATTCATCATTTCCCTCTCTGCAGATACTTTGCAGATATCTGCAGGTAACTCCAGTTCTTAATCTCTAAACATTGGAGTATACTAAAAGTTAGCTCTGGAGTTTTATGGGTTTTTTTTTTTTCGTTCTTTAAACTAGAGCAGTGATTGTCATTTGGAGGCAAGTGTGATCTCAAGAGACATTTGGCAATATCTGGTGACATTTTAAGCTGCCACAACTAGCAGTTGCTACTGACATATTCTGGGTAGAGGCCAGCGATGCTGGTAAACATCTTACGAAGCACAGGACACTTTCCAAAACAAAAAGTTATCTAGCCTGTTATATCAATACTTCCTAGGTTGGGAAATCCTGATCTAGAATTGCTCCCTTGGTCATATCATTTATTCCCAAGGCTTTAAATATTATTAAAAAACTAGAGGCCCTGTACATGACATGCATGCATTGGGGGGGCGGGTGTCTCTCAGCCCGGTCTGCACCTTTTCACAGTCTGGGAGCCCTCGGGGGATGTCCGACTGCGGCTTAGACAAGTGGTCGGCAAACTGCGGCTCTTTGGCCCCTTGAGTGTGGCTCTTCCATAAAATACCACGTGCAGGCGTGCACGCACAGTACGATTGAAACTTCATGGCCCATGCGCAGAAGTCGGTTTTCAGCTCTCAAAAGAAATTTCAATCATTGTACTGTTGGTATTTGGCTCTGTTGACTTATGAGTTTGCCTACCACTGGCTTAGACAGATGCTCAATGCAGGAGCTGCCCCCAGTGGTCAGTGCACTCCCACAGAGGGAGTGCCACTCAGCCAGAAGCCAGGCTCATAGCTGGCGAGCACAGTCTTGGCAGGAGCCTCTCCCACCTTCACAGGAGCACTAAGGATGTCTGACTGACAGCTTAGACCCACTCTCCATGGACATTCCCCAAGGGCTCCTGGACTGTGAGAGGTTGCAGGCTGTGCTGAGGGACCCCACCCACAAGTGCACAAATCTTGTGCACCAGGCCTCTAGTGCGGGATATAATGAATAACATAAACTGTGTTGAGCATCTGCCCCCTAGTGGTCAGTGCACATCATAGCAACCAGTCACTCCACCATTTGGTTGATTTGCATATTACTCTTTTATTATATAGGATATGACTCTCAAAATTAAATTTTTCTTGGATTCTGACACCTACATCTACTGCCTACTTTCTTTCTCAATTTAGATGATTAGTAAGTATTCCAAGCTCAAAATGTACAAAATAAATTCTTGACTCCCTCTAAACACATCTCACCCCAAATCTCAATTTTAGTAAAAAGCCATATATTTTAAAGCCAAGAAAAGGAAAAAAGAATCATTCTTTATTATCTTTCACTCTAATCCATCAGTATTTAATCAGCATTTTCTATTAGTTCAAATCTCAAAAATATCCAACATCAAACTAGTTTTCATCACTATCTGGTCCAAGCTATCCTATCATCTCTTGTTTAGATTATGGCAGTAGTCACCACCTGAATTTCATGCTTCTGATCTCAAATATTTTAATTTCAGTGTCTTTTTCTGTGTAAAGATCTCAAAGTTGCCTGGTAGGTTTAAACTCTTCTTAACTTCCCATACATTCTGCCATACTCGTATTTATTTCATTTCTAATGTAACACAGGCATGACATTGTGTAGGTTCCTTCTTTCTTGAAGGAGTTTTATATTAATTTATCTGGATGTAGTAGAGTTCCCAGTATATAATTAGTGGTTATTAAGTTAGTGTTTTCTTAATAAGGAACATGAATGTAAACTGTGCATTCTAAAAAAATCTATAATGTCAAATTAGTTTAAAGTCAAAATAAGACATTTCTTTTTAGAAAGTGGGGCATTAAAAATAACATATATTAAGTTACCACAATTGGTGAAATTATGGCAAGTTAAACTCAGCAATATATCTATATTTTTAAAAATACATAGTATAGATGACCCTATATATTGTTTTCATTTATTTTAACAGTCTGTTATCAGCAACACAATATTTTAGAGACTTTGGATATTTGTATACACACTAAATAACATAAAAATTATAAAGGTTTATTTGTGTTTACCAGTTAAAGCTGATCATCTGTAACTTTAATTAAAATGGGAAAATGTGTTTTCCTAATGCTGCAGAGTAATTGGAAAAGATAAAAAAAAAGAGTTTGATAATGCAATGTGTCCCTTTCTCTTACTCAGAGATAAATGCAAATATTATAAATCATGTTTTAATAAGTTTTATTCATTTTAATACAAAATACAGCCTCAGTGCTTCTTTCGTTCCCCAAATACTATTGGGATTCTACATTCTATTGAATGTATTATATTCTGATATCAGTAATTATTTCTATCACCACTATAATAGCTGCTCAAATTAATGATTAGTTTATTGCCAAACTCAATTTATACTTTTAAAAAAATGCAGCTTCAATTTCCCGTGATCATTCATATAAATCATATCCCATTTGACATCTGTGCCTCCAGCAAACTGCTAATGTCTCAGCTTTATTTATACAAACATATTTAGATTTATAGATTTGATTAAAGAAACATTCTAAAAGATTGATTATAGTTAAAAGTCAGTTTAGAGAAAAATAATATTTAAAGATACCATGTTGAAATGTTTCTATGCAAAATAAACAGATATTTCATCAAAATGCAGTAAATTGACATGGTTACTTACCATTATTTTATTATTTCAAACATTATATTTCTTCAGTGAATGTGCAAATACTAACAATATTAATTTGGGAGTTTGAGGTACATGACTTAGCAAATATAAGAAATTTATTTTTATTTTATCTTATCTGAGAAAGCATCAGATAATAAATGTAGTGCTCATGATATTAAACTAAATTTCATTACATGATCCATTAATTTTCCGGTGCTATTGTAACAAACAAACAAAAAAAAACCACAATACACACACAAAAACAAACAAAAAATATGAACTAGGAGGCTTAAAACAACAGAAATCTACTCTCTCCTATTTCAGGAGGCCAGAAGTTGAAATCAAAGTGTCTGCAGTGATGGTTCCTTCTGAGGGCTAAGAGGGAGAACCCATTCCTCTCTTCTAATTTCTTTGGGTTTCCAATGATTCTTGGTATCCCGTGGCTTATAGATCACCCTAATTTCTGCCTTCATCTTCACACTAGAGGCCCGGTGCACAAAATTTGTGCACAGAGGTGTGTGTCCCTCAGTCCAGCCTGCACCCTCTCCAATCTGGGACCCCTCAAGGGATGTCAGACTGCCCATTTAGGCCTGATCCTACCGCGATTGGGCCTAAACAGGCAGTCGGACATCCCTCTCACAATCCAGGACTGCTGGCTCCCAACTGCTCGCCTGCCTGCCTTCCTGATTGCCCCTAACTGCTTCTGCCTGCCAGCCTGATCACCCCTAACCACTCCCCTGCCAGCCTGATTGATGCCTAACTGCTCCTCTGCCAGCCTGGACACCCCTAACTGCCCTCCCCTGCATGCCTGGTCACCCCTAACTGCTCTCCCCTGCAGGCCTGGTTCCTCCAACTGCCCTCCCCTGCAGGCCTGATCCCTCCCGACTGCCCTCCCCTGCTGGCCAGCTTGTGGTAGCCATCTTATGTCCACATGGGGGCAGTCATCTTTGGCCACATGGGCGCAGCCATCTTGTGTGTTGGAGTGACAGTCAATTTGCATATTACTCTTTTATTAGATAGAATGGCCTCCTTTTCTGTGTGCCTGTTTGTTCCCAAGGCTTCCTCTCCCTATAAGGTCACCAATCAGTTGGATTTAGGGCCCATTCTAATTCAGTATAACCTCATCTTAAATTATTACAACTGTCAAAAATCTATTTTGTAAAACAGTCACATTCTGTGGTTCCATGTGAACATGAATTTTTGGAGACCTGATTAAATATGTTCAGGATCAAGTGTAGTAAATATGTTGAGACACTATTTAACCCAGTATAGTTCACTCTCTGCACCCTCCCAAAATTCACATCTGTCCCACATGCAAAATGTAATCCCCCCTCACCCAATATCTTCACCCATTCTAGCATGAATTCTAAATCTAAAATTGCATCTGCCCTTGGACTCATCCTTTCTTTTCCTTGAAGAATAGCACACGGTCACAGCCAAGTAGCTCTTGGTCTCATTTCCTGCCTATAGAACCACTGAAGTCCAAGAGCATGCATTCACTTTATTCTATCTCTGTTGCCTTCAATCCAAACTTGTTTTTGTTTTGTTTTGTTTTGTTTTGATATAATAATTTAAATTGAGAATTTCTAAATCATCAAGTTCTAGTTCCTTTTTGCTTGACAGTGTCTTCCTCAATTGATTTATTTCCTCTCTCATTTTACCATAAGCAGCCAGGAGTAAACACGTCTCATCTTCCATAATCTGCTTGGAAATCTGCTCCACTAACCATCCAAACCCAATGCTTATAAATACTGCTTTCTACCAAATGCTAAACAACAATTTAGCCATTTTTTTTCTGCTACTTATTAATAAGGATCCCTTTCCTTCAATCTCTATTGATATGCTTGTCATTTCTATGTGAAATCTCAACAGAACCACCTTTATCATTTACATCTCTACCAACATTCTGTCTTTGATGATAAATGTATTTTTGAAGACTTACAGCTTTTTCTACAACACTCTTCAGTTTTTCCTGGTGACCAGCCCCCATCCAGGATCCACTGAGAACCCCACCCAGAGTCTCCTCATTCAAATAAAAGACACTAATATCTCCCAAGAAATTGTAAGTATTTAAGGACCTCTGTGTCAGGAACTTGGGTCAAAGATTAAATATCAAAACATAAGATGCTCCTAGTATTTTTATCACTTAGCAGATTACAAGGGTTTAGGGAACTCTGTCCTTGGAACTGGGGGCACAGGCCAATATATATTTTCAGTTAACTCATGTCACATCTAAAAATACCTTCACATCGCATCTATACTAGATTAGTGGTTGATCAAATAACTGGATACTATATTCTATCAAGGTTGACACATAGAATTAACCATTACATGCAATAGGCAAAGTTTATGGGTTTTAATATATATAAGAAAGATTTATTATAAAATTAGTCATCATTCAAATATGTTTTTGAGAAAAACACGTTTCATATGTTACTCATATTGAGGCAAATAAAAATGTTATAAAATCAATGCTAACTACACAGAATATATTTACTCATTATTGTGTCTAAAATTAAAGTTGTTTATAACACCACATTCTTTTGTCATCTAAACTAAAACTTTGCATACATATTTTAACTCAGTTTACTTAATAGTTAAATATAGCTTAAGAATTTTAGAGAGTGCATTTGTCCTTGACTTTTATGTTGCTTATGGTCTCAGTTTCTGTTTTGCTAAAATAATATTTCCTTTGTTTTAGGATTCTAGCTAGCTCTAACATATTTCAATTATTATGGTTACAAAATACATTTATAAGAGGCAGAAGTTCCATGATAAACACTAAAAGATAGAAAACTATTTTAATTACTTACTCTACATATATATTTTAACTATATTCTATAAGTATTCTGTGTGGGGTGGGGAGATTGAATAATATTTTCTAGACCTATCTAAATTTCTAGAAGTTTTAGGTTAAAATTGAGTTAGAAAAACATTTAGTAATAGGAAGTTACTCTCTAACTATAACCTCTCCTTTCACAGATTTAAGTGCACTCGTTATTTTATTTAAGGCACATTAATTTGCAGATGTAAGTTATAAAAATTAACAGTTTAGTGCGACTAAGTTTATGTATGTATTCAAAGGATATGTATTGTTTGAAACATTTTATTATTTGAAACATTTTACAAAGTGCAAACAAACACACAATTAATGGATTTCCTTTTGACCTTGTTAATTTTCTAATTACTGTACCTGAATTGGTTATCCAGAAAGTAAATAATAATCATTTCATAAGGCAGGTGCCTCCATGCATTACACAAACTGCTTACTGTTTGGCAAGTAAAATAGATGTTGCATTTCAAATCATACAATTGGAAAAGAAACACAAACATAGTAAATAAACATAAGGAATCACTAGACCTCTGGATAAATACTGAAGAAGTCTCATTATTACTTTTGTTCCTTGTGAGTGGCTCTGATAGTATTATAATGTTTATATCAATATTTTGCTGTTAGTAACTTCCATATATTTATGTTGTCTCATCATCAGAGTAACTAAAATCCTATATAATAAAGAAGTGATATGCAAATTGACCATCACTCCAACACACAAGATGGCCGCCCCCATGTGATCAAAGATGGTCACCACAAGATGGCTGGCAGAGGAAGGCAGTTGGGGGCAACCAGGCCTGCAGAGGAGGGCAGTTAGGGGCAATCGGGCCAGCAGGGGATGACAGTTGGGGGTGACCAGGCCTGCAGGGGAGAAGAGTTAAGGTTGACCAGGCCTGCAGGGGAGGGCAGTTAAGGGCAACCAGGCTGGCAAGGGAGGGTAGTTAGGGGTGACTGGGCCAGCAGGGGAGGACAGTTGGGGCAACCAGGCTGGCAGGGGAGGACAGTTAGGGGTAACCAGGCCAGCAGGGGAGGGCAGTTGGGGGCAATGGGGCCGGCAGGGGAGCAGTTAGGTGTTGATCAGGCTGGCAGGGGAGTGGTTAGAGGGTGATCAGGTTAGTGGGCAGAAGCGGTTAGGGGCAATCAGGAAGGCAGGCAGGTGAGCAGTTGGGAGCCAGCAGCCCTGGATTGTGAGAGAAGTCTGACTGCCTGTTTGGGATCGGGCCTAAACAGGCAGTCAGACATCCCTCAAGGGGTCCCAGATTGGAGAGGGTGCAGGCTGAGCTGAAAGACACCCCCAATGCACAAATTTCGTGCACCGGGCCTCTAGTATATATATATAAAAGAGTTGTATGTGATCTATCTTATCACCTTACACCTTTTCTTTAAACACATCTTCCCATTGTTTTCTTCCCTGTGAATGCTTTCCCCAGTGCTTGCTAAACTCTTATTGTAAGCTAGTACTTCCAACACTAACAGCCATTTCTGAGAACTCCATGTAACGGCCTTAAATAAAACCTACTTATTGTTCAATGATACTATTTCTATCCTGGTCCCCTTCCCCATTCCCAAGGAACTCACTCAAACATTCACCTGGGGAGTTGGAGGAGTACTTGGGAAAGGTGGGGGAAGGTCAGTGGCTGAGGTAGTCATTCTTCTTTTCTCCACTATTATGGCTGGACCTTATTCTACTTCTTGCATTTAAATGATCCCATATAAGACCCATGTTCTAAGCTCTCAGGCAATCTATTCTTCCCCCCCCCCCCCCAAAGAATAGTTTATTGATTTTTAGAGGGAAATGAAGGAGAAGAGAGAAACAGCAATGTGAGAGCATAACATTCATCTCACATTCATCAGCTGCCTCCTGCACACCTTTACCGGGGATTGAGCCTGAAACCCGGGCATGTGCCCTAACTGGAAATGAAACCAACAACTGTATTGATTTGACCACTTGGAAACTTTTGGCTTATCTTACTTCAATGATTATCCTAAGTCATTTTAATAAGGTAGCAAACTCTACCTGGTAACTATCAAATAATGATAGGCAATAATAGGCACTATAAAAATATTAAAGTAGGGAAAGCAGGGCATTATAAAGCAAGGCATTATTCAGGATGTAAACTAGAAGGGGAAAAAAAACCCTAAAGATTGATTAAAAATGAATAAATGGAATGTAGGAAATTGGTAACATAGACAGTGGAAGGGATGAGGACCCAAACAAAGGTGAGGCAGCTAAGTTTTTGTAGTCCTAAGATTACAATGGAGTAGGTAGAATGATCACAGCCAAAGGGCTAAGTTTACTCAATGTATTAGTTTTCTATTATCAGTGTAACAAATTACCAAAAACATAGTGACTTAAAACAAGGCACACTTATTCCTTTTATAGTTCTGGAGAAAGAGTCTAAACTTACTTTAGGCCTAAGTCAAGCTTATAGAAGTGCCATACTCCTTCCACAGGCTCTCAAGTCAAAATTTATCTCATTGCCTGTTCCTGCTCCAGAGCTGTATCCCTTGTATGGTATGGCTGGCAACCTCTTCCTCCATTTCCAGAGCATCAGCTAGCATCTTGCTTCACTTATCACATAGCCTATTTTTTCCTTTTTTAGTAAAATCACCCTCTGCTTCCCTTTCACAAGAACATACATGATTACATTTATGCTCCACCCAAATACACCAGGATTATCTCCTCTTCTCCAGATTAACGTAATTGTATGTGCAGACTCCCTTTTGCCACATATGTAACATTCACAGAATCCAAGATTTTAGGGCCTGGATATTTTAAGTGGCTATTTTTTATTCTAACACAGTCTTTCTTTTGACTCCCAAAAACTCAAATCGATACCACATGCACAATACATTCACCCAATTCCAACATTCCCAAGCATCTCAACTCATTACAGTGTTTCTCAAGTACAAAATCTCATCTCAATATTATCATTTTAAAACTCCTCAATCTCATTAGCTGTCATCTATATTAGATATGAGAAATTCTGAATATGACCCTTCCTAGAACAAAGTTTATCTCTATTTATGGAGCTGTGAAGCCAGAAATCAAGTTTTCTGCTCCTAAAATACAATGATGGGGCAGACATAAGGTGACAGTTAGGAACACTCCCATTAAAGAAGAAAAAAATTGAAGGAAGAGTCACTAGACCCAAGCAATTTTGAAATCCAACTATATAGACTCATTAGGTTTTAAAGCCTTGGAATGATTCTCTGTGGATCTTGAGTCCATCCTCTGGATCCTCGGGTCCACTCTTTGGGTCCAGCATTCCTTCCTCTAGACCCAAGCCTCTGTTCCTGAGTTATCCTTCCTTTTTCTGCTAGAGTGAACATGTCTGTTGCAACTGAGTTTTATCAGTCTGTTTCTTGACTGTAAAAATGTTAGAGTATGATAGCTATAACCATGCAAAAACCCTAATTTCTTTAATCTGGTCTTTTTATTTTTTCCCCCTTGGACTCAAACTGGCCTCACCCAGTACCCTCACTCACCTACCTCCCTCTCCCTTGCTTACTCAGTAAGTCCTCAGAGAAATGAGGTTCTGGTCAGCATCCAGTAGTTTTAGGAACAAGTTCTTGGTTCTCTTGACTACAGAGACAGTGTTTTTAATCAAACCAAAGATAACATCTTGGTCTCGGCTGTGTTTTAGCTCAGGCCCCAGGAAAGTGGAACCATCCCACATAATAAATCTTTGCAAAATCAGATAGAACAGCTCTATGGCTGACATTTAGGACCAGATGCAATGAACAGTTATCCCCTATTCAAACACCAACCAGTCAGTAGAGATCATGACCCTACCTCCTTTAGTCATCATGCTGAATGATTTCCCCCCTATATAATCCCACCCCTGGGAGCCAGCAGGGAGCCACAACTTTGAGCATTGGTTCACCTGTGACTCCAGGTATGGCACCACCCTCTTAACTAATAAATCCTTACTTTCTTGACTGCAAACTCCTGTTCATGTTTTACTGAGCTTTGATACATGCAGGCAAACAAAACCCTTCAGACCAATAGGGTAGTCTGCCTTCCTTTTGTTTTTGTTTTTCTGTTCCTTTTAATAAAAACGTGAGAGTTTCTGCCTATATAACATTCTCAGACAATTTGTGGGTCTTCCAAGTATGTCATGGGAATTGACTCCATTAAATAGGAGTGTCTTCCTAAATATTTCCTGGATAATTTCATCTCTTTATCTGATTCTTTTTTTAGATTGTTGAGAGTATCAAAGAATGTTTATCGGGACTAGGCCAGAAATACTTATTGGTTTTCTTAGCCTATTTGATGGCTCTTACAACAAAGGAGATTTTAGAAAATAATTATTAAACTCCAGATGTGGCTTTTTCTGCCCTACCTCACCTTCACTATTCATTACTTCTTAACTAAAATTAAAGGTGGGTATAAGGCTCAGGCAGATACATATTGATACTAACTACTTCCCACATAGTTCATTTCAGAGAAAAGGTAAATAATGAAGGAAGCTATTGTTTACAGAAGTGAATCCAATCATTCTTCTCCTTATATCAATGCTGTTAGACATTGTGCCCACCCATGATGCTCTGATGAATGGCCACATGACTTGGTTTAGCCAATGGGACCATAGCACATTTCATGCAAGCAGAGACTAGAAAAGAGCTTATACTTTGGGGTCTATCTTTACTCACTGCTCTTTGGAACCCTTAGGCTGTGATGTGAAGAAACCAAAGATATTGTACTGTTTAATATATGCACATCGTGCCAAAATGAGCCATCCAAGATGAGGTCTTTCCACCAACCAGCCTGACAACTATTACACATGTGAGGGCAGTTGTTAAGCTCATTCAGCTACCAGCTGACCTCTAAACTGACCATAGACACAGGAGAGAACTCAGTAGAGATGTGAACCAAATCTTTGCCCACTCAACACACAGAATACTTAGCTAAATAAGCCACTACATTTTGGGTAATGGGTTGCAGAGCAAAACCAGAGATGATAAATAATATAGTATAAAGCAGTGGTCGGCAAACTCATTAGTCAACAGAGCCAAATATCAACAGTACAACGATTGAAATTTTTTTTAAATATATTTTATTGATTTTTTACAGAGAGAAAAGGAGAGGGATAGAGAGTTAGAAACATCAATGAGAGAGAGAAACATCGATGAGCTGCATCCTACACACTCCCAACTGGGGATGGGCCTGCAACCAAGGTACATGTATGTCCTTGACTGGAATTGAACCTGGGACCCTTGAGTCTGCAGGCCAACGCTCTATCCACTGAGCCAAACCGGTTAGGGCTGAAATTTCTTTTGAGAGCCAAATTTTTTAAACTTAAACTTCTTCTAATGCCACTTCTTCAAAATAGACTCTCCCAGGCCTTGGTATTTTGTGGAAAAGCCACACTCAAGGGGCCAAAGAGCCACATGTGACTCGCGAGCCACAGTTTGCCAACCACTGGTATAAAGCATTATTTAAATGGATATATTATGTGGATATAATTAACTGTTATGTATCTTTCTACATCTTCTATATCTTAGGAGAAAATATATGAGAAAATGTCATTTAATTTGTAAGACCTTTTTAAAAAGCACCTCAATGTTATTTCCAATAAATGAAACATAAGCCTTTCAATACTATTATTTCTTTATCATATGAGAACCATGCCTTTTGTAGTAGCCAAAAAAAAATTATTACAACAGGACAGAACCTAATGCTATTTTGTTTTTATTGCATTTGTTATAATGACATGTTGAAGTAAAAGTAAAACAATGATTTGGACACTGTTCAACTTTTTAAATTTCAATCGTGGGTAAAAATATTTATAATATTATTAGACAAGATACAGGCATACTTGAATGTAATAAATCATAGAATTTTAAAATATTTTAAAAAACAGTTAGGATTTCCTCCATTTTTTACCTAACGAAACAAAACAAAATAAAAAAGAAGGGACAATTTTCACTCAAATAAGTAAGAGCAGTGAACTATTTTTATTTCTTTTTTGTTCTTATATTTTTTCATCATTTCAATCTTCCACATTGTTAGAACTTAGATCCACAATCCATAAGCTGATGAAGTTGCGCCATGACTCTTCCTTTAGTCCACAGTTTGGAGATATATCAAAACAGTGGTTTTACAGCCACTTCGTCGAATGCTTTGAAGCTATCGCAAAGCGAACTAGATGCACCCGGATGTACTACTATGTTTTTCTTTAAACCAGGACTTTTTGCTCAACAAGTAATTATAAAAGTCTAAATAAGTCTGTGAGTGAATGCAAAGAGCTCCTGAACATGTGCATAAGACAATCTAAAATTTCATATTTTAGAGATGAGGTTTGGGAATCATTTGTCAGTCACTGGAAAAATGATTGTTCTTTATATTTTGTTGATCCTGAGAATTTCCCCAGAGTATTGTCTTGTGAGGCCAGTCCATCACTGGCCAAAACTTCATCCTTTTACTCCTTTTTCCTTAATTAATTATTAGAAACTAGAGGCCCAGTGCACAGATTTGTGCACCGGTGGGGTCCCTCTGCGTGGCCTGCGGGGATCGGGCCAAAACCAGCAGTCCAACACTGCGTGCTTCTCCTGCCTGCCACTCCCACTCATCCCGGTTCTGCTGCACCTGCCATCGCCACAGTGGCTCAGTGGGCTTGCTACCACTCTGCTGCAGTCTCCAGGCTGAGGCTGCCAGCCGTGAGCCCTGCATCTGGTGCCCATCGGTCAGCTGAGCAGCGCTCCCACTGTGAGAGTGCACTGACCACCAGGGGGCAGCTCCTGCATTGAGTGTCTGCCCCCTGGTGGTCAGTGCATGTCATAGCGACTGGTCGACTGATCATTCGGACATTAGGTCGTTCGATTCCTTAGGCTTTGATAGATAGATGATAGATGATAGATAGATAGATACATAGATAGATAGATACATAGATAGATAGATAGATAGATAGATAGATAGATAGATAGATAGATGATAGATAGATAATCCAGCAATCACATTGCAGACATTTTCTTTAAAAATAAAATCTGATTATCCTATGCCTATAATGTTTGAATGGCTTCCTGTTGCTTTTAAGATAAGAATAAATGTCATGGTCACATATGATCTAGTCCTTGCCTATTTCACATGTTCTTTTGAATCCCTTTTTCTTCTTTAAAGACAGGTTTTATGTGTTTATTTTTGTTGCATTGTTTCTTTCTTGCTCTCTAAACTACAGCTTAAACAAAGTGTAATATAACACACACAATGAAAAGCTTTTCATTGGAATCATAGATTATATCAAGAAATAGGATGATCTCAAACTAAAATGACAATAAATAGATATCAACATCAAAATGACAGAGATGTTAGAATTTTCTGGCAAAGATTTATAAAGCAGCCATAATAAAAATACTTCACCAAGACATTACAAATTTGCTTGAATCTAATAAAAATTAGAGAGTTTTATTATTAGAGGGTTTAAATATTTAGAATATTTAATGAAGACTTAATAGAAATATTAAATTAAAAAATAAAATAAATTATAACTAAAATTGCACTAAAATAAAACTAAAAATAAAGTAACTAAATTACAAAACTCAATGGCAGTTTAATTCAACATAGTTATGAAAAGAGAACTATGTATTTAAAAAATAGCATTAATATGACCACTAATGTAATTATTCTTCATTTATAATATAAATATATGAATATTAAAAAAATAATTTACAAACAATCTGTACTATTAAATTAAGTGGTAAGTATTAAAAATGCTGTTTCCATTCATGTAGACATGATTTGCTTTATTTTTGTGCCAGGAATATTTATGCAAATTAACAAAAGAATAAATATAAGAGTGGTGTGATGTAGAGGGAAGGGAAAGGAATTCAGACACCTTTGAACTGCTCCTAGCAGGAGATTCATGTTCGCTTCAAAGAAGTTTTATGCTTAGATATGCTCTGCATGGTGTCCAACAAAGGAATAACAGCTGGCCATCCACAAAGGCTGAAATTCACAATCAACCGAGTAACACACAACTCTGGTAAAAATGTAGGTAATATACAAAGGCAATCCTGATTGAAGTTTTCTTTCTTGTTTCAGAATGATTGCAAATGTTCTTTTCAGAATACTTTCTTCCATGGGAATGAAAAAATATTCTAATTTTCCCAACTAGACTTTCAAAATAATTTCATCATTGTACCTTTACTTACTTTACAAATAGTAAGAAAGTAACACAGATAAAACATCGAAATATTTATTTATTACCTATCAAATACAAAAATGCATAAAAATCAAAACAAATTAGACACATTTTGTCAAAGTCTAAAAAGAAACTTCACCTTTTTATCTATAAACATCTCTAGGATTATGGGTGTTTATCAAAAGTTTGAACTCTAACCTTAAAGAACATTAAAAAATGTATATTTTATCATTCAATAGATAATTAGCTCTATTTCCTATTACTCAAATTGTCTGGATGGACCACATGACAATACAAATTGTTTACTGTCTTCTATTCAACTGATTGTGTTGTTGCTGTCAAGACTTGCGTTAGCAAAGTGCTAGCATGTGGAGGAGCACAGGGACCCCTTTGTAGCTCCCATCCCTAACCAAAGGCCCTGTGTATAAAAGACTCTCAACACCCATTGGTTGTTGCTAGTGTGGCTGATCAAATCCCATTTCCATACTGTCAGTACAGCTCTATGCAAAGTACAAAATTTAATTAATCTCATATAAAAGACATTTTTCCACATAGATACGATATACCACCATTTTAAGACTGAAATATGTACAGTGAAATGTGACTTTGTGTTTTGTAACCACCAAAAACTTTCAAGCACCCTTTTTACACTTGTAGAACGGGCCACCTGAATATATGCCTTCCTAATGAGAAGGCAAAAAATTACTTCCTGGCCCTCTTTTGATACTAGACCACAGGCATGTGATTTAAGTCCTCTTATCAGGTCAAGGAGTGGATTTTAAGTCAGGAGTTAAGAGAGGAATTCGTTCTGAGAAGGATGGGGTCAGGCACGTTAGTCCCTCTAGGCAGCAGGAGCAGGGGCAGCAGTGCTTCCATTTGATCCCAAGCTGGCGTGCTGCTTTTCAGCAGCTGCAGCAAAGATGTCTTTGTGGTTGCAGTGGAGGCTCACGCTTTAGGCCTCATGGGCATAAGGTATGCTACAAAATATTCTTCAACGTATTTATTTCTCTGTTAACACTGGATCAGGCCTTGTTTCTTGGAACTAAGAACCTGATAGAGCAGAGAGAGTTGAGTTATGCTTGCACCAGGCAAATGTAATGTTCAGAGACTGATTTAATTTTTGAACTTTCATAGCCAGGTAGGAGTAAAGTCAGGATGAGAGCCCATGTCTTTCAAATGCCATTCCTGTGTTATGAAACAAACACACACATTTAAAAAAATCCAGATGCTTTTCACCCGGCTGGCATGGCTCAGTGGTTGAGCATCAACCTATGGACCTGGAGGTCACGGTTCCATTCCTGCTCAGGGCACATGCCCAAGTTGGGGGATCGATCCCAAGTAGGGGGCGTGCAGGAGGCAACTGTTCAATGACTCTCTCATCATTGATGTTTCTCTCTCCCCTCTCCCTTCCTCTCTAAAATCAATAAAAAATATAAAAAATTAAAATCCAGATGCTTTTAAATATCGAAATATCTGGATATCTTACTTAACACTCCAAAGAAAAATTTATAACTCTATGACGTTGCTTATTTTGTATTATCAGCATAATTAAGATTGATCAAAAAATGAATTTCCTTTGTGATCTTAAATCAACAGAGAAAGAAACCCATATCTTAGTAATTATGCCAGTGGAAGTTCCTTAGATTTCAAATCATTAACTACAGAAAGAACCACTAGGTTTGCCTAACTATCAATTCGATAGACAGGCATAGGGTGGGAAAGTGGGGAGGGAAACAATCTACTTCCCATTACTCTCTGGGCCTTTTAAAAACTGATATAGTAAAACGATCCCCCAAAAATGTTTCCTTTGGGTCTGCAGTTACTATGCTTTTAAGCTATTATTTCTTTAAAGAGAAGTGATAAACTGCAGCAAATTATTTATAGTCTCAGCTATTTTTTCTCTATAATATGTGACTTGTTTCCCTGACCCGAAGGCGGCTGTCTTGGGTCTTTTTAAAGCGATAGATGAATGAATTTTTGAGCTAAGAATCATATTATGGTAAGCATCTTTCTCTTTGAATACTTTTCATTCAGCTCTCAGCTCTCTAATTCAGGAAATATTAGATTAGAAATACTTTAGAAATTCTCAAAGGTTAGAGATGGATATGTGAAGAAAAATGATCTTAAAGATAGCTAAGGACTGAGCCACATATCAAAACCAACCTTTGCACTGCTCTGAAAAGCAAAATGGCTGCTCACACACTATAGACCCAGTAATATAACTCACAGGAGAAAAACGATTAAAGAAGTCACATATATCATTGACATAGCACTCCACAATATTCTTTGAGGATTGCCCCAGGAGTATGTGTTATAGGAATTTATTCTTGAGATACAAGTCACACAAAAATGTAGATGTTTGCTTCTTGAATTTAGAAAGCATAATTCATAATATGTAGACATTTATAATATTCATAGTTATTATTTAATTTTTAATTATATTTTACAAATATTTATCACTGCTTTAATGTTCAAATTGCTGACAACTAACGCATCTACATGAAATGATAGAGACAAAGATCCATCAGTTATAGATCTCATATTTTAGTTAAGAAAAGAAAAAAGATGAAAAGAGGTTGTAATTACTATGATAAATTCTTAGAGAGAGGGAACAAAAAAACACATAGTTGGGTACCTAATATAGGCTATTGTATTCAAGAAAAGCTTCAGATTAGATGTAATGTTTGAACCATGATCAGAATCCTGAGTCACATTTACCTAAATGAAGAAATGTATAAAAAAAATTGTTGCAGGAAAGGGTGATTTGGATTACAATCTGACTTAAGGCACAACTTTGAAATTTGGTAATTGATTTTGTAATATGTCAAGTCACATGGTTTTCCTCAATTCTTATTTATTTCCTACTGAAAGCCACACTGAAAATGAGCTTCAGAAATCTGAATGCAGGTCCCTTTGTTATTGTGTTTTGTTGAACACTAAGCTGTGTGTGTGTGTGTGTGTGTGTGTGTGTGTGTGTGTGGAAACTCCATGAAGGTAGGCAAAAATAACAGAAAAGCTTTAAGTTAAACAATTCCCAGATATCACAGAGGGCATGGAGAATTTTGATCTTCATCCTTATTCATTATACTAGAGGCCTGGTGCACGAAATTTGTACACAGGTAGGGTCCATAGGCCTGGCAGGCGATCAGGGCTGATGAGGGCCTTCCAGCTGCCGGCCAGGGCCTTCCTTCCCTGGCTACTGGCTGCCGGCCTGGGCCTTTCTTTGTTCCACACTTCCCCCTGGTGATCAGCTCACATCATAGCAAGCAATTGAACTCCTGCTCTCCCAGTCGAATTCCCTAGGGGACACTTTGCATATTAGCCTTTTGTATATATAGATTGGGTATTCAGTAGAGATAATGGAACAGTCACACCTTGATAGGAATGCAAAACTATATTCAGAGTAAAGTCTACTTGAAGCAATCACAAATAATACATGGAGCAAATCCTCATCAGAAAAAGTAAGCTGTTAAACTTTAAAGGAACAAAACAATCCAGACACTTCCCAATATATTCTGTGAGCACACCATATTTGCAGAACCAAATTCTCCCAACCAAAATGGGTGCAGATACCTTGTCATATATGCACTGTAGGAGTATGAAGACTATTTAACAGTATCATGATAATATGGATCCGAGGAATGCAAGGATTGTTTAACATTTAAAATTCAATCACGCTTTTATTCATATTTTGAACAAATAAAAATAAAAAGCCTAAGATCATTTTAATACATTTACACATGATAAAATTTCTTAGCAAACTAGGAATAGAAGGAAATATCCTATTTTTAACCTGCTTAAAAAAAAAAAAAAAGGCTGACATGAAAAACCTACAGCTGAGACCACATTTAATTATAAAAGATGGAATGCCTTTCTACTAAGTCAAGGATATCTGCTCTCATCATTTTTTTAACATTATAATGGACTATTCACCCCCTCCTATAAGACAATAAGTAAAAAGAAAAGTTTATAGATTTAAAAAGAAGATGTGAAAATACCTTAATTCAGAGCTAACCTGTTTATGTACATAGAAAATCCATAGGGATCTACTAAAAAAAGGTAAAAACGAATAAATAAATAAATAAATAAATAAATAATAAATCTAAGGTATGAATTTACCAAGTTGCAGAGTCACAAGACACTAGGTTAATTATAAAATATCAATTGTATGTGTAATGTACTTGCTTGAAACTGAGAGATCTCTAAAGATGAAAGATATTAGCTAAACAAATACAGGACAAGCTTGTGAAAGCAGTTATGCAGAAAAATGCAAGGGTCCTACAGTAATGCATCAGTGAAATAAAATAAGTGAAGAATGTGAGACATTCTCGCAAGTGTGACAGTCATAATTAAGTGTGTCAAAAATCACACACTTGAACTGTATAACTTCAATTACACAAAGCTAGAGAGGCTAAAACTGTGCTTCCAAAAATGAAGTAATTTCTTTGCAAGTTGTGAACAAGAAAGCCATCAATGGACCAACCAAACTTACGTAACATAACCACAATTGAAAATTATATTTTATAAGTAATTACAGGAAACACATTAGTCAATTTTTAACACATTTTGCTACTACAAAATGTACAACATAAGTATTTTGAAAGTTCAATATCAAGTAGATAGTTTGTCAGGTGTTTTTATACCATACAGAATAAATCTTATTGCCAGACAAAAATAAATGTGCTGGTTCTTTTGTATTTTGACTTTTAAGTTTGTTCCAGAAGTACAACTGACATCAACTTCTGACTAGAGAAAATAAAATAAATTCTCCAAAGAGCTGAGCCTGCTGAAGTAGATGAGAAAACATCTCTCTTGGATGTTCCAATAATAGATGCTGCATACATAAGTAACATTCAAGAGAAACTTCATTTCTTCACACACTTCAATTAATTTTTTTTTGCTCAAGCCCATGCTGGATTTCAGCATCTTTACTTAGTCATCCTAGACCAAAAAATTTATTTGGTTCTATAAATAATACAGTTTTTATATATGTGACACTGAATTTCTTTTCACCATAATGAGGTGCATTCTGGTAGAAAATAAATTAATGAAGAATAGTCAGGACTTAGTTGCTATGGAAACTAACAATATCTTTTCCTCATGATTAGACATTGAAGTAACTGGTTTTCTGTCTTTTTTTTTTTTTTTTAGTGCAGAAGAATTTATTCTGATTTTTTTAGACTTCTAAACTAATAATCTATAGGACTTTCCTTTGGCACTAAATTTCATTTGCTTTATCCCAGGAGTCTCCCTCTGAGTTACTATCAGTTACATATTAAATAAACTCGAAACTTTTTTGAGAAGTCAGTGTATGAGGAATAAAACTCTAAGTTATTACTTACTCCTAAAGTTGATCTGAAAACTGCTGTTTTAAGAAAAAGATGACATGAGAAATTCTGCCTTCAGAGAAGTATTTTCTGCTTATCTACACTAATAAAAGAGAAAGATGCAAATTGACCATACCTTTGCAACACCCACTAGCTAATCAGGAATGCATATGCAAATTAACCCAACAAAGATGGAAGGTTAATTTGCATAAACATGCACCTAGTGGCCTAGGGTGGGGCAGGATGCAGGTGTTCCACCCCACCCCAGCCGCTCTGGGCTTCTGGGAAGCGTGGGAAGGTGGAAAGGCAGCTCCAGCTGGAGCGAAGTCAGTGCGGGCAGCCAGGGGAAGGAAGGCCCATTCTTGCAAGAACCTTTGTGCATTGGGCCTCTAGATATATATACCCAGTGTGTATGTGAAGTTGCACATTGATGGGAATATATATACACATAGTGTATGTGACACCAGTAATGCACCTTGTCATATACATCATATATGTACTGTATATAAACAAATGTTTCTGACAAGGTGCATTACTGGAAATATGCAATTTTACAAAGAAGTCTGCTATGTCAGTATAGTCGTGCATAACCTAACAAAGGGATACATTCTGAGAAATGTGTCATTAGGCGATTATGTCATTGTGCAAACATGATAGAGTGCACTTACACAAAGCTTGATAGTATGGCCTACTACATACTTAGGCTATAATTTTGCATATTGCTACTAGGATAGAAACCCATAAAGCCTGTTCCTATACTGAATACTATAGGCAAATGTAATGTGTTGTGCTACAACATTAGGGCAACTATGATGTCACTAGGCAATAGCATTTTTTCAGTTCCATTATAATCTCACTAGAGGCCTGTTGCATGAATTCATGCACAGGTGGGGTTCCTTGGCCTGGCTGACAATCGGATCTGATTGGTGGGTGAGGGGGGAAGCCTGCTGAGGGGAGAGACTGTGGGAGGTTGGCCCCAGTAGCAAGATAACCAACAGTAGATTCCATGAGGAATTGGGCTCCCTCCTCCCTTCTGTCTGGGTCCCGAGTGCTGGTGAACCAGATTCAGGGCTGTCAGGGTCCCACCAGGAGGTCTGGGTCAGTGTGCATCATAGCTACCAGCAGGTTGTCCAGTCGTTCCACTCGTTGGGTCATAATGGTCACCTAGGCTTTTATATATATAGACTAGAGGCCCAGTGCACGAAATTCATGCATGGGGAGTGTCCCTCTGACCAGCCTGTACCGTCTCCATTCTGGGACCCCTTGAAGGATGCCCAACTGCCGTTTAGGCCCAATCCTACCTGGATCCAGCCTAAATGGGCAGTCAGACATTCCCCTCAGAAACTAGGACTCCTGACTCCCAACTGCTCGCCTGACTGCATTCCTGATTGCCCCTAACTGCTTCTGCCTGCCATCCTGATCACCCCCTAACCACTCCCCTGTCAGCCTGTTTGATGCCTAACTGCTCCCCTGCCAGCCTGATTGCTCCTAACTACCCTCCCTTGCAGGCCTGGGTCCTCCCCAACTCTCCTTCCCTGCAGGCCCGGTTGTCCCTAACTTCTCTCCTATGCCGACATGGTCACCCCTAACTGCCCTCCCCTGTAGGCTTGATTGCCCCCAACTGCCCTCCCTTGCAAGCCTGGTCCCTCCCAACTGCCCTCCTCTGTTGGCCATCTTGTTGTGACCATATTGTGTCTACATGGGGGCAGCCATCTTTGACCACATGGGTGCAGCCACCTTGTGTGTTGGAGTGATGGTCAATTTGCATATTACTCTTTTACTAGATAAGATAGAGGCCTGGTGCACAGGTGGGGGCCAGCTGGTTTGCCCTGAAGGGTGTCCTGGATCAGGGTGGGGGTTCCTTGGGGTGTGGGGCAGCCTGGGTGAGGGGAATGTAGTGATTTTTAGGCTGGCCATGCCCCCTAGCAACCCAAACAGAGGCTCTGGTATCTGGGATTTATTTATCTTCTATAATTGAAACTCTGTAGCCTTGAGCAGAGGACAAGGCAGGCCAGGGCTGCGGAAGCTTGGCTTCCTAAATCGCTGGGGGAAATTCAAGCCTCCTGCTCACTCCAGCTCCGTGGCTGCTGCCATTTTGTTGGGATTTATTTATCTTCTATAATTGAAACTTTGTAGCCTTGAGAGGAAGCCTGGGCTGGCCAGGGTGTGCAGAAAGCTTGGTTTCCTCCATTGCCAAGGAAACCCAAGCCTCCTGCTCACTCTGTGGCTGCAGCCATCTTGGTTGAGTTAATTTGCATACTTGCTCTCGGCGTTGCTTGTGGATTTAGCGGAGTGATGCTTAATTTGCATGTTACTCTTTTATTAGATAGGATGGGACTACCATCAGATATGTGATCCAAGTTGAACAAAATGTCACCATGCCATGCATGACTTTAATTTCAAGATCTCTGGACATCAATATAAAAATCCCCCAACTGCCCAACTGGTGTGGCTCAATGATTGAGGGTTGACCTATGAACCAGAAGGTCAAGGTTTGATTCCTGGTTAGGGCACAAGCCTAGGTTTCAGGCTCATTTCCCAGTGTGAGGCATGCAGGAGGCAGCCAATCAGTGATTCTCTCTCATCATTGATGTTTCTATCTCTCTTTCCCTTCCTCTCTGAAAGCAATAAAAATATATTTTAAAAAAACAATTAAGACATAGCTTAAATTTGTAAATATTATCCACATCTGCTGTCTATAATATAAAAGGCAATATGCTAAATGTCCATCCCACCGGTAGCTATGACGTGCACTGACCACCAGGAGGCAGATGCACAATGCAGGAGCTGCTGAGCTGCAATGACTTGGCAGTGGCAGATCTTGGGTGACACACCCTGAAACCAGAGAGGAGGGAGCCCAATTACTCGCAGGGCCTCCCAATTCCACCTTCAGCCATGGGTTATGTTGTTGCTGGGCACTGTCGGTCCCAAATCTGGTTTACTGCACACTTGCTTTTGCATTCCACACCCTGTATGACAGCAACTTTGCAGAGTTCCCTCTCGCACTCTGAGACCCCTCAGGGGCTGTTGGAGAGCCAGTTTTGGCCCAATCTCCACAGGCCAGGCCTAGGGGCCCCACCTGCCGGAGGGACCCTGCTTATTCCACAGACACCCTTCGAGTCATGGCGCCACCCCAGGTATGGCCACTCAGGGATGGACCCTCGGAGGTTGGCTCCAGGGTGTGTCCACCCCATCTCACCCAGTCCCACCCCGCAAGCCACCTTCTAATTAATTTCCTTTCAATGTCCACAAATCTGTGCAGTGGGTCACCAGTCTCAATATAAATTTTTCTCTTTATTTTAGTGATTTAGAAATGTTTTTGCAATAATTTTGTGAATGAAATGCATATTTACATTTTATGTACAAATTTGGGCAATCAAGGACTTTCAAAATTATATCTAACATTATTCTAAATAATTTTAGTCTCTCATGGAAGTTATATTTAGGTAATTTGTTTGCATAGTAAACTTATTTCTAAGTTTTTGAAATGTGAGAAAAACTTTAATAGACATATTTTTAATCTCAGATGAAGTCCTAATACAAATTTGCCCACAGAGGTCTTGATCCTGTCATAGTACACAATTGACAATCAACATTTTATGAATTAATAACTGCATGCAAAAATGGATGAATGAACAAATGAGCTATGAGAACTTCAAAATGACAATGAAAACAAGTGACAGATATCTTCTACTTTATTTCAATAAAATGTCATTAATAAATACTTTTATAAAATATTCTGCTTTTGCATTAATCTGAAAGTGATATATTTTAAAATAACTTTGTTGATATTAAAATAATTCTCATCTTTAAATTTCATTCTTGTTATTCTAAAAGTGCTGAGAGAGTCACCTTGAAAGTTTATGGTTTGTACTTGCAGATATGAGGTTCTCAAAGTGATTTATCCTAATTATGTTTTAATTGGGTGTTTCAATAAGGTGTCATAGGAATGCACAGTTCTAAAAACTCAACTCATTAAAATAGTCATTAATTATATTGTCCTTCAAGACATTTGGAGAACTTCCTCTTTTATTTAAACATGTGAAAAGAAAAAAAGAGAGTATAAAAGATAACAAAACCTAGAAGAGAAAACATGACTGCGAGAACTACATTCATCAAAAAAACTTCAGAAATAAGGTGTGAGTTCCTAGAATATTTAGACTTCATCCCTCCTTAGTACTGCTATCTTGACAGGGGGGCTCCTATTTATTTTTCTCTTTTTCTAAATGTTTTGGGTTGGAAAGCAACATGCTATAATTTAAAGAACATTGTTCATGAAGACATAAACATTAGCAGGAATCTCAGCTCCATGGTTTACTAGTGTATGAATCCTGTGATTATGCAGCCTCTCTGAGGCTTGCTTTCTTCTTGCATAAAATGTGGAAGCAAATGAAATAACTGTTAAAAGACCCATTGTTGTTCTTGCAAACAGTAAATTAGTGATAAGTATCAGTATCACTGAGCCCAGAAAATGTTATATTTCAGTTGTTTTGATAGCTTAGGGGGAAACATTCATTAGATAGAGTTTTGTTTCTTCTGGAGCTTAAAACAATACATTTATAAAGACAGTGAGATTCCAATATGACAACTTGACAAATATAACAAAAAAAGACAAAGGAGTTATTACTTAAATATGCAAAAATCAACAGTGCATTTAAAAAAACTGCACATAAAATGAATAATTGAAGATGATGCAAAATATATCAAAAATCTATTAATATACTTTTTTACCTTAATAGATAATATAAAAAGTGTGCATACATCATTACTTCAATAGATAACAAAAAGGTCTACACCAAATGTTGTTTAATGAAGAGACCAAATATCTATTCTACACAAATGAAAACATTTCTTTTAATGGAGAAACACACGGATCATGATAATGAAAATCAGAATTAAGTAAAAAATGAATGCACTGCTGTATGCATTTTATTTAAATAATTTTAAAATACTGTATCAATAATTTTAAAATACTGTATCAAAATGAAAAAAGAAATAAACAAAATTATATGTATAAGTATTAAAATTATATATGTACTATATATGTATTAAAATTAATGATTTTTTTCAGAGTGGGTATATATAAATATATTTACTATAGTCTTTAATAACCAAGATAAATATATATTATATATTTCATAAAAGCCAATTTATGTTTTGCTTCTATAGTTTCTATTCCATATTATTTTATTAACTTTTATTCCTTTAATAAGAAATAACCAAATTATTTTGCACTATAGGCAAAATAATTACATAGTAATATAGAAGATTATGAGTAAATGAAAAAAACATGATTTAGAATGGGAAGAATATGTGATGTTATGAAGATTTTCCCAAGATGGTACATTTATTTATATAGAGATACATTTAGATTTCATATAATTCAAACAATAATTTAATATAATTTTATTGAAGTAAAAGGCTTCTAAAAGATTTAAAACACAAAAGTTAGATCTATTAAAAAGTAATGATCGGTTAGGGAAGGCCAGGTGGAGGTCAATGGGGGGTGGGGGGGGAGGAGACATATGTACTACTATTTGTAATACTTCAAAAAAAACTTTTTGTTAAAAAATAAATAAAATAAAATAATTTACTTACAAAAAAAAGTAATGATCGGTAGAGGAGAAATCAAATCAGTGATACCATGTTTCAAGTGTATTATAGAGCTTTGATGAAAAAGAAATACCATGATTCGGGCATAAGGAAATTGTGGATATATTCATGTACTATTTAGCTAGAAGCAGTCTCTAAAATAGGTAAGAATCATAAGTCATCACAAGTGTACATAGGATTGATTTCCAATAATTTGATTATTGATGTTTATTTGGGGAATAGAATATCTGTTTTAAAGAGTATAAATTATATTTAAATGAAGTCATCTACTTGATATAGAGAAATTCTCATTCATGAAGCTTATTTTGACCTACTCTTCTTTCATGATGTATTCTTTCCGAGGCTCATTAGCTCTCTTGCAAGCTGATCCTGGTCTGACCATTCCGTGGACCTTTCTTCCCTGTTTAAATTCTAGGGCCAACTCATCTGTAACAGAATCTGGAAGCTCTTCTTTCAGATTCCAAACACTTATGACCATAGTGCCTCCTTATCCTTGCTTTCATGAAACATGTCTATCTGCTGAGATTTTTCTATATAAGTTTCATTTCCTGTAGTGACTATATCTCCCATTTGGGAGAAGTTCCCAGGGTGATGTTTTTCATCCCACTACAAACCTTCTTCCCTTAGACTCTGAATTATTTAAATAAAATGCATATAGCAGTGCATTCATGTTTTACTTAATTCTGATTTTCACTGTCAAGTTAGTTCAGCATTCATTGGAAATTTCTCTGAAGATGATTAGGTGTTATAAGGTTATGTTATAAGAAAACATAACATGAAAAAAAGTAATCCACCAGAGACAGAGAAGCATCAATAAGATGCTCAAACCTCAGAGGGAAGGTAGGGGAGGGTGGGGGTAAGGGGGAGAGATCAACCAAAGGACTTGTATGCATGCATATAAGCATAGCCAATGGACACAGACACCAGGGAGGGGAGGGTATGAATGGGGGTGGGGGGGCTATGGGGGGATAAGGGGTAAGAACACATATGTAATACCTTAATCAATAAAGTAGAAAAAAATAAATAAATAAATAAATAAATAAATAAATAAATAAAATTTACAAAGATCCCCCCAAAGAAAAAAATAATCCTTGCACATGGAAAAGCAAGAATAAGTCAGCAGGTAAGTGAGAGTATACTATGTTCAGAAACTAATAGATTTACGGTCCAGCAGAGAATGTGTTAAGCAGGACAATAGTTGGGGAAAAGTTGGTAAAGCAGGCTGGGTATAGAGAGCCTTATAAATCCATGTGGACTAGTGTGTGCTCTTATACTAAGGACAATGGGTAAATACGAAAGTTTTTAAACAGTAAGGTAGTATGCCAAATTTGTGCGCGCTCTCTCTCTCTCTCTCTCTCTCTCTCTGACACTCGCTGCATATGGAATAATTCAATGAAACACAAGATTAGAAGCAAGCAAACCCATCTGGAAAGAACTGACTTTCTGAGAAAAAATGATAGTTTGCTGTGGAATGGGGAGAAGCAAACATTTCAGGAATTTAAATACAGGAGGAAGATTTACTGCCCACCATTTTGACGGAATAACTGGATAGCGGGTAGTGTTGCTAATCACCAATCTCAGTTTCTGATCAACCTAATCTCCCCGAAAATGTATTTAGCAATTCCATATAAATCTGATTTTACAAATAGATTGTACCACCTGCAACAAAAACACATACACACCCATGCACACACATAATCTAAAACAAAATAAAACAAAAGAAATACTAACTCTAATTTTTCTTATAGCATGAGGCAAAAGCGATGACTATCTATACTAATAAGAGTAATATGCTAATTAGACCAGGAGTCCTTCTGAGACCTTCGGGACAAAGCCGGGGCTTGGATGGCCTGTAATCAGCCCCCAAATGGCTCTCAGCCCCTCACCCAGGCTAGCCACGTCCCCCAGTGGGGACCCTCATCCTGATAGGGGTGTGGCCAGCCTGCAAATGGCCATCAGCCCCTCACCCAGATGGGGGCATGATCAGCCTGCAAAGGGCCCTCAGCCCCTAGCCCAGGCCAGCCACAAGCCCCCAGCGGGGACCTCCACCCTGATGGGGGTGTGGCCGACCTGCAAACTGCCCTCAGCCCCTTGCCCAGGCCAGCACTGCCCCCAGTAGGAACACTTACCCCAATGGGGGTGTGGCAGGCCTACAAACCCCCGGAGGCCATCGCCCAGGCTGGCCCCACCCCCCAAGGGGATCCCCACCGTGATCCAGGACCCCCTTCAGGGCAGACCAGCCAGCCCCCACCCATGCACCAGGCCTCTATCTATACTAATAAAAGGGTAATATGTTCATTAGACTGGACGTCCTTCCGGACAAAGTGATGGTGGCAGAGCCAAGGCAGAGGCAGTTAGGGGTGATCAGGTCAGGAGGGGAGAGCAGTTAGGGCAATCAGGCAGGCAGGGGAGAGCAATTAGGGGGATCAGGCAGGCAGGGGAGAGCAATTAGGGGGATCAGGCCAGCAGATAGGAGAGCAGTTAGGAGCCAGTGGTCCTGGATTGCAAGAGGGATGTCCCAGATTAGAAAGGGTGCAGGCTGGGCTGAGGGCCATCCCCCCTCAGTGCACTAATTTCGTACACCAGGCCACTAGTAGTCTATAGAAAGGGTGTGCCCAGAATCCTACAGTGACTGCTGCACCTTAAAGGCCATCATGCCTCCTTTCAGCTTTCTCTTTCTGCTATTCTTACTATAGCTGCTTTATAATTTCACTGGGATTTCCAAGCCTTCTCTCTCTCCCTTAACTTCTGATGTATTTGCTGCTTCTTGATATCATTTTTTTCTGCCTAGGCAAACACATGGCCCATCATTTTAAGCATTGCTGCAATTTGGAAGGTATTAAGTTGACAGGCATTGGCTGCCTCAGAAGCCTTTCTTACCTCTGCTATAGGAAAGGTACCTTACATATTTGTCACCCCAGAGGCCAAAAAGACTCATTTGGAACCTGCATAGTAGGCGGTGTTAAGTGCTTCAGCCATGTAAATAGTATGAAACTGCCCTCTGATTAATGGGTAAACCAGACAAGTTCTCAATTATTCTGAGTTAATCAGATGATGGGAAAGAAGAGTACAAGCAACCCTTGTGCTACAGAAATCTGCTCTCCCATCTCTAGCTTGGCATCTAACATAGAGTTGCCTCTCCTAAGCTGACATATAGCCTCCTTTCTAAAATGAAAAGAATAAGTTTCTTCTTCGGTGATATCACAGACATCTATGAGAACATAGCAGAAATCAATATAAATGTTTTGTGAATAATCTAAAAACGTAATAACTAGAGTTTCATCAATACAGAAATTCATTATATTACTATGTCAAAATAGAGACATTTAGTTTATAATTAGTTTTTTTCTCCCCCCTGTCATTTTTTACGATGCATGATGGTCACTGTTCTCACTTTTTCACAGTTTCTTCATACATTCTTCCTGCTCTTTACCCCGTCATTCAGTATATAATGACAAATGAGTATGGAAAATGTAATGACTGTTCTTAGATCATATAGTCAGTAGCTGAAGCTAAGCTAGAAAACATCTTTGTATCTGCAGTCTAATACAATTTTCCTGAAAGTTGTGAGAATATTAGAAATTATTTTTACATAACTTATGATTTATTTACCTAACAGTGTTTACAGCATAAGTAGAAGACTATATAATATGGCGATCCAGCTTAATATACATGGTTTACATTTATGGGCAAAGTTAATACTGCAGCTTACTTAGATACCTATGACAGAGGATAGAGCTATAATGGAGAGATTATGTGAGTTTCTTCAAACATCCAAATATATTTAAAAAATGAAAATAAATGTTAAGCAGGATAACAACAACCTACACTAATTTAGGTATCTAAAAACTGAGATTGGATAAAGTAAGAGCTACAAAGTCTTACCACGTTTTTTATTTTTGAAACATATTAATTATTTTATCATCACTTAATACATTATAGTGCAAGATGTACACATTTGCATCTATCACATTCAATATTTCTTAGCTCTTAAGCAGGGATGTGCCTTCACAGTATACTTGAAATTAAAGAAAATACATCATCTTCTACATCTTTTAATTTTTTCTCAACTTTTGAAGTATCTATGCATTTAAGTATTCAAATGTATAGTGCAATTATAACTCAGGGCAATAAAACAATAATTATATATTTTTTGTTTAGTATTAAGGAGATACACTTTACAGTGTATTAATTAAAACTTCTAAAATTTTCAGCATTTATTTTATTTGGAGTAATTGTAAACTGTTACAAAGTGAAGTCTGAAAACATTTTAAATGTAGTGTGTGAGCCATCTTGCACTAAAATGGCAGTTTCCATAACTGGAAAATACATTACTCTAGGGGTTATACTACATTTGCTTTAATTTGATCCATTTAATTAAATCAAATGGTGTTATAATCCTCAAGAGGGAAAAACTACTCTACTTATGATAACTACATTAGAAATACTTGAAATATGAGTATTCTTATAGTGTGTATTAAGAGCCTGGTTAAAAATGGAGTGTACAAAAGAAGTGAACATCAAGAATGACTAGAAATGCTATATTTTATGATTTTGTTAACCAGGAAAGTGACAAGAAAGTAAGCCAAATAAATAGCTATAAGAAAATATAATAAATATTATATTAGAAAGCCATATAAAGTGTTGCAGAGTGATTTTATGTAGATCAAAATCAAAATGTGTCTACATAGAACACAATTGCTATTGAAAACTACTATATGTCTTGAAACACACTGGTACCCTTATTATTTAAAAAAATACATCCTCAATTTCTTAGTTCATTCTATGAACATTTACTGATCACCTTCTATGCACATCACTGTGTTAAAACATCATCTTTCTTACCTGGTATCTTTATCCATCTAACCATGACTAACCTGATATTTAGTCATATAAAGTAGATTACTCCCCTTATTTGGTGGTACGTTCTGGGAGAGAGTCTTGAGGTAAAAATTGGGTTGAGTATGAGGAGTTAGTGGGAGCTGTGTTTCAATAATAATTTTAAGGGGTGGCATGGTCAAAGATCAAATTTACAAACAGCTTTTTATATCAGTTGAAATTACAAGAGCAAAGACCAGACAAATGCCCAGTATGGTTTAAGTCAAAGTCTAAATCTGACATTTTGAACTTTTTGTATTTTAACCCACTGGTAGAAAGAGTTAACCACAAACAAGCTCCAAGCCTGGTAACCAATATTGAAAAAGGGATTTAAAAATAAAACATGATAAAACTAACATTCATAACAAATTCTGCTCTCTAAAACAGGTATACCTTACTATCTATTCTCTTAGTCTGGAGTGACATAATGAAGGATTTCTGTTCACATTTTTATCAACTTAATTAGAAGTAAGGTAATTTACCATGTTTATATAAAAAAAGTACACACACATAATCTTTTGAACTTTTGTCATTGATGGTCTCTATTTCAATTGGTAGAATGTTAGTTTGCTTTTATGCAATGGCAATCACATGTAGAACATACCAAGTTCAGATTTATTCTTTTATTTTTTAATATTGTGTTTAGTATTGTGTTAATATTCTTCCATAACTGTTCACTTATACCCTGGGGGAAACATTACTAATAGAGTACTGTGCTTATGTGAAGTTCTTTTCGCATTTAGTTTTACAAACTGTTCATTTCCAAAGTTGCGTAAGTCGGTACCTTTTTGCTCACCCTTTCCAAGGAAATGAGTTCATATATTCATAATATGGTAAGAATCTTTCATCATAATGGTACGTTTTAGAAGACAACTTGGCAGTTTCTTAAAAAACTAAACATTGTCTTACCATAGTCAGCAATGATGTCCCTTAGTCTTTGCCCAACTCATTGGATTCTTATGTACACACTAGAGGCCCAGTGAACGAAATTTGTGCATAGAGGCGGGGGTTCCCTCAGCCCAGCCTGCACCCACTCCAATTGGGGACACCTTGGGGGATGTCCAACCACCAGTTTAGGCCCAATCCCTGTGTCAAACACCCCTCTCACAATCTGGGACTTCTGGCTCCTAACCACTCATCTGCCTGCCTGCCTGATTGCCCCTAACCTCTCTGCCTGCCTGATCACCCCTAAATGCCCTCCTCTGCTGGCCAATTTGGTTCTGATTGGTCAGTTTCTATGCCAGTCAGCGTTAAAAGCTCTGCCTCCTAGGCAGCCATTGGCTCTTCACGACCCAGATTTGGTTCTGATTGGTCAGTTTCTATGCCAGTCAGTGTCAAAAGCTCTGCCTCCTGGGCAGCCATTGGCTCCTCACAGTTGACCCAGATTTGGTTTTGATTGGTCAGTTTCTATGTCAGTCAGTGTCTCTGGGCCTATTAACAGGGCCTGACCAGAAAGGCGAGGCTGATCAGCAGCCCTGGTGGAGGCCTGGAGAGAAATAGAGGTGCAGCTGGTGGCCAGGCCAGGAGAAAAAGAGAGGCAAGTTCTGATCAACAGCTGCCACAGAGGCTACAGATCAGACCCTGACCCTCTCTCTGCAGGCCTCTCTCTCTGCAGGCCTCTCTCTGGGCCTGATCCGCAGCCCCCTAGGTAGCCAGTGCTGGGTCAGCTGCAGCAGCAGCCCAGTCAGTGTTGGGTCACCACAGCAACCCAGCAATGACTTCTGGTCTGGTCAGCCTTCTGTAGTAACGGTCATTACAACCCTGGCTCTTTATTATATAGATATGCACATATGTCTGCCTGGAAGTATTTATAGCAGCTTTATTCATAACCACCACAAAATTGGAAGCAACCAACTTCTGAATAGAGTACTTTCACTTGACAATGTTGACTATTATGCATTGTAACAAATGCTAAGAATACAAGTATAAAGACAAAAAGCACAATGAAAAGCTCTATTGAAATCGCCTTCTGTTTTTTGTCCATATGTTGATCTTAAGTACTGAACATCCAGAAACGGTATTTAACATAAAAAAAAAAAAACAACAACTGGCTCTTGAACAATGAAATGTATTAAATACAGATTTAACACCAGCCAATGACAAGCAGCAAGTTAGCACAGCTGCCTATGAGTCAAGTGCATTCAGACAACTCTCACTCTGCAGCAGGATTGCTCAGCCTCTGTTCTCTGGGTGTGTTTTTTCTTCAACAGACTTCATCAATAATGCTTCTTTTTCCCACGGACTCCCAGACTGGTGGCCCGATGATTCTGCTACTTTGTATCCTGCTGGCCACAGCATCGAGGACAGCACCACGGCTGGTACATCAAGTGGCTGATGGAGGCAGAGGAGGTTTCTTTTCCCCACATTTAAAGAGGATGCTTACTTTTTTACTCTTGATAATATTGAATAAGTGAAAATAATAGTGTAACTTAATAAAATAACCCTTGTTTACTTTCCCATTAGGCATTGCATTGGGGTTTTTGTCTTTATACTTGTATTCTACGCATTTGTTACAATGCATAAAGTAGCTAAAGTAACATAGACTGAATGAGTGAAAAATTATATCTCGGAATTACAGAGTTTGGAGGAGATTCAGAGATCATTAAAGTCGATAGCTAGGCATAACCTCAAAACCTCTAAAATACTGGTTGTTAATTGGTGTGTCACAGTTAATATGAATGATACCATCAGTATAAGAAAAGCAGTGAAAAGAAAGGTTCAGACAAAATCAAGTCATGTGCATAGAATTACACAACTAGAGCTATGAACTTAAACCAAGTAAATTTTAATGAACTAGCTTTTAAGACAGTGACTAGGAGTTGTTGCACTCTTCCTATTATTAGAACTAACTCTTGTTAATTAACATAAATTTTTTAAAAAACATACAATGGAACCTAAATAATATTTAATTATGTCTGCCATAGCCAATTGTTTAGAAACAATATAAGACATTAAATCAGAAATAAAATTATGAATTCATGAAGTTCTATAAATTATTCCATATTTTTTTCTGACAAATGAGTTGTATTGCATCATGTTGAGCATAGAGCATGGCATTTTTGGTATAGCATATTATATATGCATGTCATTGCTAATAAAAGTCAACTGTCCTTTTACTTACAATTTGCATTAACAGCTCATCAATATAAACGAAAATGATTTATTAAATATTACTGAGCAGAGACTGAGTGGCTCAGGGGATTGATTGGTAATGGGATATGTAGTCTTTTATTTCTAGGTCACTGATTTGAATTACATCTTGGCAGAGAGTGGAGGCTATTTGGTGCCATATGGTGTGTGGAATGGGGCGGTGATGTCAGTCTTATTTTCAGTAAGTGCTGTCCATTTAGGTTTCAATATTTCAAGGAAGCAGCACTTGACTCTGAAGTCTCCAATGGACCCAAAACATTATTATATATACATGTGTAAAAAATGTTTATGAGAGAGATGAATGTTACCAAGAATAGAAAAGAATATTATCCATTACAACATTTTCAATATAAAAATATTTTTATGACTTCTGTGGGTAATTTTGAAAAGCCTGAAAATAAATCTTTTTTTAAAAAATATATTTTATTGATTTTTTTACAGAGATGAAGGGAGAGGGATAGAGAGTTAGAAACATCAATGAGAGAGAAACATTGATCAGCTGCCTCTTGCACACTCCCTACTGGGTATGTGCACGCAACCAAGGTACATGCCCTTGACCAGAATCGAACCCGGGACCCTTGAGTCCACAGGCCGACCCTCTATCCACTGAGACAAACCGGTTAGGATGAAAATAAATCTTTTAAGATAATGTAAATTAACATGTATTTTTTTAGGTTTTTAAATTCCTAATGACTTCAGGAAATACAACTACTAGATTTTAAATTTAGAATTTATTTTGTTTTACTATTAAAGTAACATTGAGATCTTTTATACAAGTAAAAATTTAAATCCTATGAGAATGAATCATAGTGTAAAGTAATAGAGTGTTATAACTGAGAAAGACTGAGAAATCTCTTTAAGTAACATTATTTTATGGGGTAATGAAAGTGAGAAATAGAAAGTTAAATGACTTCTTCAAAATCATCCAGCCCTGATCTATAGCTGAACCCTAAGTTGCAGATCCACGCTCTTCTCTCACTCCTTGGGCTATCTTGTATTTAAGATGGAGTCCTAATACATAAGTACCGTTTCCTTTTAGTCGAAGATAAAGCAAGGAAAAATTAGGTCAGAAGACCTAAAAAGAGTATTTGGAGATCATCTGATTTTCTGAGAAGCAAATCTAAAATCTGCAATCAGACTGCTAGAATAAGTGAACTCAGCAACACTGTTCAAAACAAACTCAACAAAAATCAATCCTATTTATATGTGGCAGCAACATAAATTTAGAAAACACTATTTTTAAAAACAATAGGTCAATAACAGCAACATAAATACTGAGGATAAATCAACTAAATGGCATATAACACCTCTGCACAAAAATCTATAAATCTTTGAGATACATTGGGAAAGACCCTAGAGAAATGAAGAAATGTGTCATATGTACCTGGATTGAAAGTTTAAATTTTGTACAATTATCTATCTCTTCAAGTAATTCTTCTGATTTGATGCAATGCCAATCAAACTCCTATATATTTTAAGAGAAAATGTACACATTTCTTTTAAGATTTTATGGAAATGCAATAAACCAAGAATAGGGGACATGGAAAACCAGATTCTTTAAGACATAGTTTGGCAAGGACAAAGAGCACTTGCTTTAAATTGAGTTCTGGGCAGATAATTTTCTTTTTTTTCTTTAAATATATTTTATTGATTTTTTTACAGAGGGGAAGGGAGAGGGATAGAGAGTTAGAAACATCGATCAGCTCCCTCCTGCACACTCCCTACTGGGTATGTGCCCGCAACCAAGGTACATGCCCTTGATCGGAATCGAACCTGGGACCCTTGAGTCTGCAGGCCGACGCTCTATCCACTGAGCCAAACCGGTTAGGGCTGGGCAGGTAATTTTCTTTGACTAATGAATTGTGAAGTATATCCTTTGTTTGCCAAGGGGTAGAGGTAAAAAATACTAATGTCTGCCACATACAATTCCAGGTTTTAGTTTGGATGAGGGAGAGAGGGATGAAAGTGTATTCACAGCTTGACTTTTTAGATAGGCAGGCACAGTGATAAGTGATTTTTCTATTCTCATAGCAGAGCAAATATATTGACATCCATTGTGGTTAGCAGCTAGACAAAGGCAAAATGTCCATGCCAAGTTAATATGGCTACAAAATAACCCTTAGAAATTAAACATAGATATTTATGAATAACGATGACTTCCATTTATGAAAAAACTAAATTATGAATTAGTGTATTGATTGTCCTGAGTTTGGTAGTAATTTGGTAAAGATATCCTTTAAAATTCAGTTGCTATATATTTTTAAACATGTAATATCTTCAAAACTATGTGTTTTCATTAATTCCAAATGCTAGTATTTCATTTCTGTACAAAAAGTTATGTTAAACTTAGTTTTCCATTAATATCTGCATGAGCAAGAATAACCCTTATTATTACAGTACAGAAATGCCTAATGAATATAGCCTTCCATCTTACATTAATTACACGCTCTATGTGTGCTTACGGTGTCCAATTTACAGAAAGCAATTTTCTCCTTTATTTAGATTTCTGAATGACATACATATTAGAATAATGGGTAACATACTGAGATGCTAATAGCCTACATGCAGGGTTTCTCCCCTCTCCCCTGAGTGGCTCTGCTATTTTTCAGATATAATTTAAATCGTATCAATGCCGTTAAAATATTTTTCCCTTGAAGACACTATCCACTTTAAAATATATTCTAATTAAAAATAAATTCAAATATATTTCACATATGTTGGTGTCTATATCTTTAACTAGCTTTTGTATTATAAGTTAAATAACATATCATCTTCCAAGGCTATAGTCATTTATGGTATATTAATGCCACTTTACCTCTAATTATGTAGATACATTTTTATCTATCCATTCTTAAAGTATAGTATGTCAACTTGGACATAATATTTTGTACAAAACAACAAAATTTATATATTTTATTCTTTTTAAAAACATTTTTATTGATTTCAGAGAGGAAGCGAGAGGGAGAGTGAGATAGAAACATCAATGATGAGAGAGAATCATTGATTGGCTGCCTCCTGCAAGCCCCTACTGGGGATCAAACCCACAACCCGGGCATGTGCCCTGACTGAGAATCAAACCATGACCTCCTGGTTCATAGGTCGACATTCAGCCACTGACCCATGCCAGCCAAGCAACAAAATTTATATTATTAAAAATGTTAGTAAATAAAAAGAATCATTCCTGCTCAGTTTATAAATTTCAAAGAATAATTTATTTCATCCATTATTTCAGATATCCAATCTCTATGATGTTCTCAAGTTGCATTCAGTACTAAGTTCCATGACATTACCTTTAAGAAACAAAAGATTGTCTTCATGAAGAGTCTGCTTTTATTCACTCTCCTTCTATACATGTACAGTTTACCTTCAGATCAAATACAGCAGTATAAAATACATGTTTGGATAGGCATTTTACAACTGAAGTTGAAATTTATTTTTATTTTTTATCTTAATAGTGTATGCACAATCAATAGAAATCAAGTGTTGCAGTGTCAATAAACAAAGAAAACAATAACAGCTGGTCTGAAAATGTCAAGTACCATATGACCTCACTCATATGTGGAATCTAATAAACAAAATAAACTGATGAACAAAATAAAACCAGAGGCAGGGATACGTGGAACAGAATGACAAATGTCAGAGGGGATGGAGGCAGAGATGACTAGGTAAAAGAAGGTGAAGAAATTAACCAACGAACATATATGCATACCCCACCAACACAGACAACAATGTGTTGAAGGCCAGGGGAGCGGGAGGCAGGGGGAGGGAGGATGTGGGTAAAGGGAAGAGGGGAAATGGAGGACATAAGTGATAGTGCCAACAATAGCAAATAAAAAAACAAAAATAATTTAAAAACTAACAAATTTCTCAACTATACTTCCGCTGTGTAAGCATGCATATTGTAAATACCCTAAAAGCCAGCTGTTATTGAGAAGGCTTTTATGATCTAGTTGCACTGTTTTAGGAAGATTACCGAAGGGTGAGTGAAATCTTGACAAAACATCTTCATTTGTGTCAATAGTTTTACCTCCTACATGCCAACATTTAGACAATCATTAAAAGTTTAGAACAACGAATTCACTTACTTTTGGAGTGTGAGAAATAATTAAAAGTGTCAAGAAGAGTAAGAGCAGCATTCTAACATGCCTTTCTTTCAAAAACAATCTGCCCAAATGTATTTCCAGGATCTTTCTCTGGCTCCTCTGAGGTATAGAAGCTCAATAAATGTCTCTGATGTTTTTACAAGATAATGCTAATAGATAGGCAGTGACACGGACTAATGTTATTTTATGTAACAGGATAAAAGAAGAAACAAACTACTCAAGGTTTCTATCTCCAAATGTCCATTAATATGCAGAAAAAATATTGAGAAATATATACACACACACATATATATATGTGTGTGTATATATATATTTATTGAGAAATATATATATACACACATATATATATAAAATATATATATATATAAAATGGTACCAGAAGCAAAGTATTAGAATTGAGAGAATCACAAAACAGGGAGGGCTTTGTAAAATCAGGATGTCAATAAGACTGGCAAGAGGTACACATCAATGGCTAATGAAAGCTGCCTCATATAATCTGCCATAATTCTTTAGTTCTAAGCAGCTAACAATTCCAAATGCCATGTTATTTTATGACCATCAAAAAAAAAAAAAAGCCTTGCTATTTAGATCAATACAACCAATGCTGCTTTTGATTGTAAGACCCAACCCACTCTCAAACATGGTACGATATGAAAATATATATGACTTAAAGCTGATGATTATGATCATACATCAAACTATGAGGAGCTTAAAAAAATAGAGTTTATTCTCATCTCACCACTAGAAGATGGAAAGGCTGCACTAGTGTGCTCAGGAAACTCAAGGGAGGCAAGGGACAATCCTTCCCCAAGTTTATAATATCTACAAATGCTTACCTAGCATCAGATCCCAGAGGTGCTTTAAATACACCTCTGACCTCAGCCTTCATTTAACCATCCATGAGCCACACACAGAAGATATAAAATGAAACCTTTTGGCAGCAGATCAATCGAGTCAGCATGGTCCATTAGGGGGAAAGACAAAGAACTGAGCAAGAAGTCCTTGTCCTGAACTATCCCAGCTCCTCAAGTTTCCATTTGCCTCCGTGCACCAGTGTGATTAGGATTCTTCCGGTAACTTCCACTGAGAGGTAAAAGCTTTTGCTGTCTTCTCAAACTCATTCAACCAGATAAGTCCTCAGGCCATCGGTCTAAGCATCAGGCAGCACAGTATTTGGGAGACCGGAATGGGTTTCACACCTTGCAGAGAAATGGTATTTGCTGAGTTATTGAAAGGACAGGGACTCAAAGGCCATCTATGCCAAGCCCACTTCTGATTATTTACTTAAATAAAAATCTCCTGGCACCCTCACCTTTGCAGGGAATTTAAGTCTGCCAGCTTTTCTGCTATTATTCACAACCGCCCTCAAGAGGCCCAAGAAGAGGCTATTGTCCCAGCCTGCTGTCAGGTGCTGAGTCGATTGTGTGGGTCCAGCTGTCTTCGGTTCAACCGGGAGGGAAAAGAAAACGTCATTCGACTTTAGGCCTGAACAACATCCTCGACTACGCATTAGCAGAAACATTCCATAGGGGACAAACGCACATGAGTAATTTGTAAGCCTCACACCTGTGGAGCCATCCTTCACTGGTAAGAAGCGAAGGAAAGGATGAACAATTAGCACCACGATCACATCTATGGAAATCAACTAACATTTTAAACAAAGTTGATTTGATCTTGTAATCATTGTGATGGCTCTAAACTCAGATGGAATCACTAAATCAAGCAATTCAATATTTGTTGGTAGAAAAAGATATACTTTTAGAAGCAATTTTGTTAGCATATGATTTTTACTGGTTTTTTCCCCAAAAAAGATGACATTAATATTAAAAGTTAAATAAGATTTAAATTAGTCTTCTTTGCACAAAACATGTTTCTCCTATTGAATTGCAGAAGCACTTCAATTATTCTTTTCATTTGGCATCTATTTCCACTAAAACAAGTAATATTGTGTTATAACAATATAACTTGAATTTTGAAAAATCTGGGTATTTTCATGTAAATTCTTAAGCACAGGAGACAAACATACTTGTTTTCACTTTTTAATAGCTGCTTCACTGAAAGGCCTACTAAACAATGTTCTTTTCTATGATTTCTCTCCAAGGTCCATGTCCTTCCCAGATCTTGAACTGTTTTTAGAAGGCAGAAATGTGTTGGGTTTTTTGTTTGTTTGTTTGTTTTTTGCTCATGTGGGGTAGAGAATAGATCAAATGTGTTAGCAATAATGCATATAAAAATGTCAGAGAAGGTAGGTTGCCAGATAAGACACAGCATACCCAGTTAAGTTTGAATTTCAGGCAAACAACAAAACATTTTTTTGGAATAAGCATGTCTCAAATATTTCATGGGACATACTTACAATAAAAGAAATTTATTTGTGAAACTCAAATTTAACTTAGCACTAAATCTGACAACTCTATGTAAGGATAAACTGAAAGGTTATTTACTTCCTAGAGAAGGGAATCCTTGAAGGTTTCTGTGAAGGTTAATTTCATGTGTCAACTTGACTAAGTTAAAGGGTAATCAGATAGCTAGTAAATCATTATTCCTGGAAGTGTATGTGGGGTTGTTTCTAGGAGAGATTAGCATCTGAATCAGGGGACAAAGTAAAGAAGATAGCCCTCATCAATGCAGGTGGACATCACCCAATTCATTGAGAACCTGAATAGAACCAAAAGCAGAGAAAGGATGGATTCACCCTCTGCCTGAGCTGAGACATTGATCTTCTACCCTCAGATATCTGCACTGCTGGCTGATGGACCTTTCCACCTGGACTGGCACTTAAACTATTGCCTCTTCTGGTTCTTAGTATTTTAGACTCAACCTGAATTATACCGTGAGCTTTCCTGGTTCTACTGCCTGCAGACTGTCAGTCATGGGACTTCGTGGCCTCCAGAATCACATTTATAAAATATCTTTTATTGGCTCAGTTTCTCTGGGGAGATATATAGTACCTATATGCTCTTCCCTTGTGAATGATTTTCAGTTTTGTAATTTTAGAAATAAACCATTCTATTAGACTAATCTTGTTTCTCATCTTCAAAGTTATAAAAAGATTGGGAAAGAAATAAAATAGGACATTAATTTTATATTGCAATGATTAGATTCCCATGACCTCTGCAGAGTGGGGACTTCCTGTCCATGAAATAGTAAGGTATTCCAATTCTGTCACCTAGGAAAATAAAAGACTCTCCCAACATTCTCTTCAAATCCCCAAACTTGTGTGCTTTTGCCTCAGGTCTCAAAAAATCCATCTTTGTTTGAGTCTAGCTCACACCGTTTTTTTACAAAAAAAAAAAAAAAATTGTTTGAGCATTGGATTTCACAAATTTGACAAACTTAACTGAAAATGTGTGATGTCGCCCTGACCGGTTTGGCTCAGTGGATAGAGCGTTGGCCTGCGGACCGAAGGGTCCCAGGTTCGATTCCGGTCAAGGGCATGTACCTGGGTTGCGGGCACAAGCCCAGTAGGGAGCGTGCAGGAGGCAGCTGAATCAATGTTTCTCTCTCATCGATGTTTCTAGTTCTCTGTCTCTCTCCTTTCCTCTCTGTAAAAAATCAATAAAATATATTTTAAAAAAAAAAGAAAATGTGTGATGTCACATTAGATGTAATATATTGCACAATGTACACTGTTTGACCTCCAGCCAGCCAGCACACTCATGGGACTGAGGTGCATTCTGAACTGATACTAGGTGGAAAGTATTGTCCTTTCCTGTTTTTCTAAACTGGACTGACCCTTTCCTTTCTCCATATAGGTTCAACAGTAGTTCTAAAAATATATTTTAAAATAAAAGTTTATCTATAATTATTCTTAAAGAACAAAAGCAATAAATACTTTATTAAATTCAATGCATAAAGTCTATACAGTTGTTAAATAAAGTCTAAGAGTTGTTAATTTTTCAGTTTGTTTAGCTTTTTTTTAAAATTTATTTTATTGATTTCAGAGAGGAAGGGAGAGGGAGAGAGAGATAGAAACATCAATGATGAGAGAGAAACATTGATGGGCTGCCTCCTGTATGCCCCTACTGGGGATCAGTCCACAACCCAGGCATGTGCCCTGACCAAGAATCAAACTGTTACCTCCTGGTTCATAGGTTGATGTTCAACCATTGAGCCACACCAGAGGAGGGGCAGTGTGTGGGGGGGGTGGCAGTTTGTTTAGCTTTTTATTTGTTGTCAGTAGACTTCCAAACTCCTTATAAGCCTGATCAGAAGCCTGTAGGAAAGATTTCAATTACTTTAAAAAATGTTTTTAATTTATTGATTTGAGTAAGAAAGAGGAAGAGAAAGAGAGAGAGAGAGATTAATTTGTTGTTCCACTTATTTATACATTTATTCGTTGCTTCTTGCATGTGCTCTGACTAGAAATCAAACCTGCACCATTGACATATTGGGACAACTATCAATTACTTTTAAAGGCCCGTTGATACGTTTTATAAAACAAATGTATCCTTCCTGTTTCTTACAAAATAAGCTGCATGAATCATTAATGATGTTTGTCACTTTTGTCTATCTTAGACAGGGAATATGTTTTTCTTCAGTACTTCATGGAAAGCCACTCCCTGTGGCAGCAGGAATTAGGTTTTATTTACAAACATTATTTAATTTTCCATTCATACTATGAAGTAAATATATGTTATAAGGACAGGGTTTCTTAGGAAAATAATAGGCTAGGGATTGAGTGCATTGTTCAGCCTGAGATAACAATTTATGGCATTTGATATTAGAGGATAATGACAGAATGGCACAATATTTCCTGGTGTTGAATTCTAATAGTATTACTGAATTTTAGTAAAATATAACCACCAGGTATTTTAGTAAATATGGATGAATACAACATTTTGTCTAAATGGCACTTGTCACTTAATTAAAAAAGAAGACATCTGAAATACTTTCAAGAATAAAGATAAACTAAAAAATAAAATAAGTAAAAGGTAGACTGGAAGCAACCTACATTTTAATTATAAAGAAAAATGTATACTTAAGATTTAAAATCATTTTTCTTTCCAGTTATATACATGATTTTAGGGTCTAGAATTCCTTTGTAGATATTCAGAAGCAACAAGCTATACTGACTCTCCTCTATGCTGAGAAAATTGTAGTTGCTATTAACTAAATTTGTGTCGCCTTTGTTTTACACAAATTTTAAAAAATGCAAGATGGTTTGCTTATAAAGACGTGTCAGCCAATAAATCACTTTATTTGTGTAGTTTAAAACTTTCTAAAGGATGCCTAATGGTTTTTCCAATACAATGTGCTTTGCAACCTTATCCCCACTATTGGTATTCTGTTTCTGAAGTTTTAAAAAGCAATTTCCCAAAAAACTGTTGACAAGCCACTGTTTAAAATGATTGCTTAGTTGAACAAGTGCCTACCAAGCTATTTTCTATAAAGACTGCTCAGAGAAACTTGTTCCACATAACTGTTTAAATCACAATAGGTATTTAAAAGAATAACAGAAAACATTAATTAGAGCTCTTTTAAAAGCTGCAAGACAGGCCAACACTAAAAGACGATAATAGCTTAAAGTGGCTAACTATGCAAATCTGTTTCTTTTGGTTTGACATAGGCACTTAGAGTTGTCATCTAAAATTGTTCCAGTATAAAGTGGTTAATTCTTATAAAACTGCATTCATTTATTCTGCAAATATATCCTGCTCTAATTAATTAAATAATGCTTGATTAAAATATAAGTAAATATATTTTCATAAAGTAAAAATTATGAAGGTGTCCAATGATTCTATAATTTTAGCATATTAGCAAAGTAGCCATTGCAAAAGACTTTTTAAATATAGCTTATAAATAGACATGAAATAGTCCTCACAATTCTTATTCTTATTTTATGAAACCTCTCTTTTAAAAAGCCACAAGCATACTTAAATCACTTAAAAATGGTGACATAAAAATCTCTTTGGAGCTTTAAATTATAAAATGTCCATTTCTGATGTAATGCATTAGTCTATAGGCACAAGATCAAAATAACAATTCTTCACTTCTGGCTAATTCAACTATATGAATGGGTGTGTCCAAAACTCCATGCAAATTCACATTAATTTGGTTGTAATATTTGAAAACAGGGATAAGTGATCCTTCATCTTCAAAGCCAGCCCCCCCAAAAAATCTCCTTCATGTGGAATCTCCCTTTTAAAGGCTAACCTGACAGGTCCCTTTATTTTTTTTTTAAATATATTTTACTGATTTTTTACAGAGAGGAAGGGAGAGGGATAGAGACTTAGAAACATCGATAAGAGAGAAACATCGATCAGCTGCCTCCTACACACCTCCTACTGGGGATGTGCCCGCAACCAAGGTACATGCCCTTGAACAGAATCAAACCTGGGACCTTTCAGTCCGCAGGCCTACGCTCTATCCAGTGAGCCAAACCGGTTAGGGCGACAGGTCCCTTTATTAAAGTCACTGTACCATATAAGCTAGTCACTGGTGTTATTAACTCACTAGAGTCCTGGTGCACAAAAATTGTGCACTGGAAAGGGGGGTTCCTCAGCTGGGCCTGTACCCTCTCGCAGTCATTCTGGGACCCCTCGGGGGATGTCTGCCTGCCGGCTTAGGCCCTATCCTCTGGAGGTCGGGCCTAAGCTGGCAGTCAGACATCCCTCTCACAGTCCAGGGCTCTCACAGTCCAGGGCTCTCACAGTCCGAGACCCTTAACTCCTCACTGCCCTCCTGCAACAGAGGCAGGAGGGGCTCCCACACTGCTACTGCACTCACTAGCCATGCTCCCAGCTTCTGGCTGAGCGGCACTCCCCCAGTTGGAGCACACTGACCACCAGGGAGCAGCTCCTGCATTGAGCATCTACCCCCTGGTGGTCAGTGCAGTCATAGCAACCTGTCGTTCCACCGGTCGTTCCACCATTCAGTCTATTTGCATATTAGGGTTTTATTACATAGGATGATATTGGAATATTCCAGGGATATACAGGCAGTTTACACCACAGGGTGGGAGTCTCTGGGGCAATCTTAGAATTCTGCCAACCACACTGATAACAGTAAATGAAGGGAAAATGCTTAAAATAAAATATATATATATAAAAACTCTAAGTGACTGGTCGACTGCTCAATCGCTCGATCACTCGACCATTTGACCAGTCACTATGATGCACACTCATCACCAGGGGGCAGATGGTCAATGCAGGAGCTGCCCCTGGTGGTCAGTGCACTCCCATAGTGGGAGCACCACTCAGCTCACCGATGGGTGCCAGATGCCAGGCTCACGGCCATCTGTGCAGTGCAAGCCTCTCCTGCCTCCGCAGCAGCGCTACCAAGTGGCAGTGGAGGCAGGCGCTGCAGGGCAGGATAAGTGGGAGTGGTGCAGCGCCTGCTGCTTCACACACTGCTATACCTCTCAGGGGATGTTGGACGGTTTCAGCCCAATCCAGGCATGCAGGGATGGGGCCGAAACCAGCAGTCCAACATCCCTTGAGGGGTCCCGGATTGCGAGAGGGCATAGGCTAAGCCGAGAGATCCCACTGCTGCATGAATCCATGCACAGGCCTCTAGTATTAAACTAAAAATCATATCATGAACACACATGCACACATATCACTGAAAATAATTACATCAAAAAGTTGTTTTCCTCTGTAAATCAGATTTCTTTTTCTGTTTTCCTATTTCATCACAATAATCTTTATACTTTAACAAACATAAATTAAATAAACATTTTATCAAAACTCCCTTCCAATATTATCGTGGACATTTTCAGTTTTGCTTTATCAATGCACTTACAAATTTTGACTAATAACTTTTATATAAGAAAAATAAAATAATTCTAATTATGTTAGTAAAGAAGAACCCATCTGGGGAATTTAATATATGAATTAAAACTACATCTTTCTTTAGCATGATACAGGTTGATACAAGAAAGGAGAAGTTGATATAAAATTATAGTAATAAAATCATGTGTAAAAGAAAAGATTATTTTATTTGTTTGATATTTGATAAATCTGAATTTTCATATTTGGTTTTAGTTAAAATGAAATCATTTCTGTCTGTTTATCTCTCTGTTACATGTGCCATTCATTCTGATTGACATTAAACCCAAAGCTGATATCACTCTGCCACACACTGCCTCTAGTAGCCTCCTCCACCCAACAAATCATTCTGCATATGTTCAAGGGATTCACACTCATTTTCCTTTTCACTAAAGGGAAACAGTTGGAAGTGCAAAAGTGTGTCAAAACCCTACTGCAATCTGAAGTCAAATATAAGTGACTTTTCTTTATACATTATAATCAATCACATGCATATAGTGTCATCTTCCATTAAACAGAATTTAAAAATGTATCTCTCTGTTGATATGTCACAATACACTTATTACCATATAAAGATTTTTACTTTTTCCATAGATTTTCATTATTTTTAATTCCCTGCTATTACAAATAAAAAGACATTCAGGAATGATCTAGAAATGAAAGCAAGTCTTAATTACCATTTGATAAATAAAGTCATTTGAATGTTTTTGAGGAAGAAGTGTTTTACAAAAAGTATAAGAAGAATGCGGAATGATATCAAAGGATGCTTCTAATAATTACATACAAAGAAGAAACTTTTAGCAGAGCCCATGTACAACTTAATTATTTTACAAGTGAGGAGAGACTTAATATACTATAAGACAAGGGATAATCAATTTTCCCCCTTAGCGAGATAATTAGTTGTTCTTGCTTTTTAAAGTATAAGCATATTGCAGAAAGGCAATTAATTGTTTTCTTTACCTGAAATTGCTTCTAATCACCTAGTTATGCCTAGCTGAGGAGAAGCCAAATAGAGGAAGAAATGGAAATTATAATACTCACATACATTAACATAACAGGAACCTAATACAGTAGAGCTTTTTTTAAGATGTGTATTTCTTGTTTTTGTTTTTAATTAACTTTTATTTTAAACACTGGGTCTTTATTTCAAAATAACATCATTCATTAGACAAAGAAGAAAGGAAAAATAAGAAAAGAGCCAATATACTTCAAATAAAGCCAACCAGAGGGGGTGGGGGGGGAATGGTGTTGTTTGAATATTTGTTCTTAGCATTAAACTTGACTTTTTAATGTGGATGTTATGTAAATAAGTACATTATGTTTGCTGTTTCAGATTTTGCTAAATATGAGATTATGGTTTTCTTTTTCAGAAAGTAGTGGCTATAGCATATACTTGGTTACAGGTCTTACACTTATTTATATTATATCTTTAAGTTAATTATATTAAGTCTTAGTAATGCCATCTGAGTGGAAATGTCAATCACAAAATGTGTTCATAGAAAGCTTTCAAATAATCTTTCCTAATAATAGGGAAACATGTAAATTGACCATACCTCCACTACGCCCAGTCAATCAGAGTGAATATGCAAATTAACCCAATAAAGATGCAGTTAATTTGCATACATACCTGGGTCCCAGGAATCTCCTCAGCACCCAGGTCACCCCCAGCCACCATCCCGTGGAGGCTTCAAGCTTGGGGTATGGGGGTACCTGCTTCCCAAGCCTACAGCCTTTGCCCCAGGCACCCCCTGCCCCTCTGATCCCAGGCTGTAGGCTTGGGAAGGAGCCAAGCCTGGGATCATAGGGGCAGGGGGTGCCCACTTCTCAAGCCTACAGCCTGGGGCGGAGCCTGCCATCGGAGGGGCAGGGGGTGCCTGCTTCCCAAGCCTACAGCCTGGGGCGGAGGCTGTAGGCTTGGGAAATGGCCGAGCCTGGAATCGGAGGGAAGGGGAAAAAAATAAATGGAAACACATCCTCAGGTGAGGATAAAAAGAAAAATAAAGAAAGAAATGTCATATCTTATGAAAGGCACATATTGAAAATGCCTAAAGAAAGTTGTCATTTTTTCATGTGAAGGGACTAGAGTCCATGTTGATGAAACTATCTTGGTGGCTGCGGTGACTGGCAGTGGCTACAGTAGCAGGGTGATGGGGCTGGCGCCTTCCCCTGATCAGCCCGGTCGCCTCCCGCAAAGGGAGGCCAGACTCCTCTAACAGGGAGCGGGCCCAAGCCATCAGTAGGACATCCCCTGAGGGCTCAAAGCCAGAGGAATAAGAGAGGAAGAACTCCTTTGTCTGGTGGACTTGACCCTTCCAAGATTTTGCCTGTTTACAGTGGCTCCACCCCCTGGCCAATGAGCTTTGTTCCCATGTTAGACTGACAGGCAAACATCTTCCACACCTCACTGGACTTCACTGTCCATGCCCCAGGTTTCCCCTTCGTTGGATCGCTTCCCCCCCCTCCCCCCCCCCATCTGCAGGGAATGGACCTGTGGCTCCCTGGGGAGTGTTAATTTGCATCTTCCTGAACTGCTCAGACTACCATGTAATGTCTGGAGTCCCCTTTGCTCCTTTCTTCTTATTAATATTAAGAACTAGCTATTTGCAATGCTAACACTTTACATTTTGTCTTAAAAACATAGTTAATCACATGTTTTATAGAAACAAATATTTTAATCGTTATTTAATGTAATCCAGTGTTCGTCATACTGCAATTTATTCAGGAATCCAAAAAAATTCTGTTAGTTCAGGGAGCAAGTAGATGGACAGGATGAGAAAGAGTCTCAAAACCCCTTTCCAACGCACACACACTCAGTAAATGAAATGCCACAAGTATGTTTGATATTAAAGAACTAACTTTGAAAATAATTTTTCCATGAGAATTTTTATCATGGTTATTACTCTTCTATGGAAGTATCACCAAAGGTAAAAGTTATGTTTTATTTAGAATCCTCTGCCTGACATAATCAAATGCATGTTTTCCAGTAAATACAGAGATGGTATTCTTGCTTATGAAGCTTGATGGGAAAACTAGCTGTTGGGAGAAGAACAAAAATAAGGAGGAGGAGGAGGAGGAGGAGGAGGAGGAGGAGAAGGGGGAGGAGAAGGAGGATTAGATATCTTCTATGAAAGTTAAGTTGTAAAAATATGTATAATGTCTTATTTTATCTGTTTTAAAAATAAACTCAGGACTTTATAATGAATGAAAGTACTGCAGACATTAACATCCTGGGAAAAGAGCCCCAAATAGCATGTTAATCATTGTTGCAAAAGGCAGTGCATTCAATCAAAGAAAAAACATTATCTTCCCGTAACCCTGAAGCAATCATGGTTTGATCCCTCAGACATTTTATCTAGCTTTACTTTAAAATGTTGATGCTCTTACAAAAAAAGGTAGGACTCAAGATCATTAAAAAGAAGATTTAATGGAAGTTGAAGTATCTTCTATAAATCAAGTGAGGCTCCTGCAGGAATATGTCACATTAGAGAAGACAGCTATAACATCAATATTTTGATCATCAACTGAAAACTCTTGGACACTTTGGTTAACATTTAAGACAATGTTGAAACAACGCGCTCTCTTCTAAAAGAATGGGTAGAAGAAGGATGAGCCATAATTAGGAGTTGAGAAATACAATTTTTAGTTAAATTAAAAAATATATTTGTTACAAAGGAAACTTAATTTTAAAAGGTTAAAATTGCTTAAATAATAATTTTTGTGGAATATTTTCTAGAACATACAGCAGTCAATAAATAGGCATTACAAGTGAAAATGTTATTGTCCAAATTTGGATTCTCCAGAGTAGTAGGTAAATAAATAACATGAAAGGATCTTTCAGAATGATTCTGGGATATCTTCACCTGTATAGGAAAAGTGATTTAAAAAACACACACACAAAAAAAAACAGCTCTGGCCGGTGTTTCTAAGTGGTTAAAGTACTGAAGGATCACCAGTTCAATTTCTAGTCAAGGGCAGGACCTGGGTTAGGGGTTCCCTGTTTGGAATGCTTGCGGGAGGCAACCAATTGATATCTCTCACACATAGATGTTTCTCTTTCTCTCTTCCCCTTCCTCCCTTTCAATCTCTCTGAAAAGCATTAGAAAAAAATTATCGGATGATGATTAAAAGAAAAACCAAAAACACTGAGAACATAACATTTTTCAGAGCATAAGATCTTTGGGCAAAAACTGCATTTTCACAAATTTGTGATAATTTATGGCTATGTGTTCTGAAATCTTCAAAGGGCAAGAGTTTATCCATAAATCCTCTTATTAAAGGCACTATTTAATATATTTATTTAGCCAGGAGAATACCATACTTTTCTTCATTTAACCCATTACATTGCTATAAAAACACATATGTGGATATATATATTTATATTTGTACTAGAGGCCCAGTGCACAAATTCATGCATGGGTGGGGCCCAGCCGGCCTGGCCCCAATCGGGGTGGATTAGGATTGGGGCTGGGCCTGTTAGTAGGAGGAGATGGTGGGAGGTTGGCTGACTGGCCTGCCCCATCGGGGCCAACCCACCTGAGGGAAGGGGCCTCGAACAATTGGCAGGTGGGCCCTGCCCTTGATTGGGGTTGGAGGGGCCAATCGGGGGCCAGTGGCCTGGGGGAGGGGCCATGGGTGGTTGGCCTGCTGGCCCTGCTCCTGATTGGGGTTGGGGGGTGGATCTGGGGTGGGGCTGGGTGGGAGGAGGGGCTTCAGGAGGTTGGCTGGCCAGCCTCACCCCCTATTGGGTGGAGGTATGATCAGGGGTGGGGCTACCAAAGGGAGGGCCTGAAGGAAGTTGGCCATCCAGCCCCATCCCCTATTAGGGTCGGGGGTTCGATCAGGGACAGGGGGGCCGGGGGGAGGAGCTGCAAGGTTGGCCGCTGGCCCCAACCCCTGATCAGCCACTTCACTAGCCGCAGTGGGTGCCAGAGCGACTGGTCATTATGGTAGTTATGGCTGTTACAGTCACTGGCTTTTTATATATATAGGTAAGTATTTAGTTTATACTTCTTGTATATAGAAATGTGATCTGCTTACAAATACAAAACTCAACTTTTTTATCTATGTAAACTAGCAAGAAATTGCAAAGGACCTTTCATAATACCCAGCTGGCATTTAACTTATTTAATAAGTTTAAAATCCAATTCAATTTTTGGCAATTCTAATAGGTTTGTAGTGGTACCACTTTCTTTTGCAATCAGAATGATATATTTGCTATCTTTCTATGAAGTTTTTTAGCATTGTCCACATAAGAATTTCTTTATTCAACTAATTATACTCAACCCCTTCAATTTTTTCCCTGTTACACTGACTGCTTTTCCTAAATATTTTTAAATTGTTTGTTTCTATTACTTTTACAGATGTAACAGTATTTAAAATATTATTAGGCTAGATATATTTCCCTCTTTCAAATCAATAAAGCACCTTTTTTGTCCATATTAGTGAACACATTTCTTTCACATATATGTTTCTAAATTTCTTTATTTACCATTAAAAAAACATACCACCTCGTGTTTTCCACCTCTCCTCTTAGGATAAGTAGCCCTCTACAATGTTTATTACTAGACGAGAGGCCCGATGCATGAAGATTCATGCAAGAATAGGCCTTCCTTCGCCTGGCTGCCAGCACCAGCTTCCCTCTTTCACCCAGGACCCGGGCTGTTTCGTTCTGGCTGCTGCCAAGCACCCAAGACCCAGGTTGCTTTGCTCCGGCCGCCACCGCCACCCACTGGAACCTGGGTTGTTTCATTCCAGCTGCCGCCAGGCATCTGGGATCGGGGCTGCTTTGCTCCTGCCAAGCACCCGGGACCAGGGACCCAGGATGCTCCACTCTAGCCGCCACCACCACCACCCATTGGGGGCATGCTCCAAGCCGTGCCACGGCCACTGGGAGTACGCCCCCACCCATGGTGTGTGTCTGCTGGAGCTGGAGGTGGCACGCAGTCCCCTCCCGCCCATCTGCACTTTCAGCTCCTCCTGAGCCAGTCATGATGCAGACTCCTCCTGTGCTGGTTGTGATGCCTTAAGGAGTCCTGGCTAATTTGCATATTACCTCTTTATAGATAGATAGATGATAGATAGATAGATAGATAGATAGATAGATAGATAGATAGATAGATAGATAAACAGATAAGAGTTTAGGTTAATCATGTTCTCTACCTATTTTCAAAAAGCATTTGGATTTTTTTAACATAATTATTGAAAAACTTCAAGACTGATATCTCATAAAGAATTTTTATAACATCTAGCAGTTTTTATAGATAGTCAATATTAATACAGGCATAATAATTGTGTTTTTAGCAGATTTTATTACCTTTCCATTTTCTGTGTTATAATGTACTAGGCTCTTGTAACAAATTCCATTGCTCATAATTGATTTATTAAAAACCAAATTTATTTTAATTCCTTAAGTTACCACAACGTCACCAGTGGGAGTCTCTTTTAGTTCACAAAGCATACAGCTTTGAGAGAACCCTTTACTTTTTCACCAAAAGAAAAAATGTTTTTATTCATCTTAGTTTTCTTTGTTCCAAATGTATGACATGCTTCCCAACTGTTCTGTATTCTCCTCTTTCACTTCCCAGCCACAGCTGAAGTTAGGAGAAAGCCATGTGATCTGTTCTTGCCAATATGTTATGAATGGAAGTGATGTGGATGTCCATGTGGTGGGGACTCTAGAAGTCACACGCAGTTAAGGTGGCACTATTACACAACATCCTGGATTGCCAGGTCACCAGGTCAAGGACATCCCAAACCAATCTGACAAGAAAAAGAAATGATGTGTTACACCTGAGATTTCAGGGTTTCTATCCAATGAAAGTACATTGTTAAAATAGGAAATGAATTTAAGTCATCGGTGAATACAGAAGAGGAAAAGACACGGAAGCTATTAAAGAAATAAAACAAGCACAGAGATCATTATCATAAGCAGTGGGTACGCAGACTAAGTAACAGGAGACTGCCAGTGCTTTTCAAGTACAGAATACAACCAATAAATAAATAGAGAACCATTCAAAGTTGCAACGCAGACCATTTCCAAGGAATGAAAGAAGAAGCAAATCTGCAAAACGAATCACATTCCATGACAAATGAACCAGCAAGACCGAGACACATCATTACTGACTGTTTAATATGTAGAATTTCAAAGAGACAGAAAGAATGCTCCAAGCATACAGGCAGCAAAAGCAAACCCCGTTTCAGTCAAGATGATTTTGAAAATTTGCTTCTTACAACATTTCTCCTCTCCGAACTATCAAAAATAATCATAGCTGTCCTCAGGAACATCTCATGGGCCCTGAAATGGAATATAATCACACAGCAGCAAGCAGGGGCTGAGCCATGTGCCTGATGTTCTGGCTCAGGAAGCAGGCATAGACCCCCTGAGTGGGACTCCTGTAGTTCACTGGGGTCTAGAAGTGCCCTGAATTTAGCAGGGCACAGGTCCAGATGTGCGTCATCATAATTGGATTGGGGATTATGCCTTGGGAAGCCATAGATGTCTCTGGTCACTGTCCAAGATTATGATTTTATACTTGGGCATTTACTTTTGTGGGAGAGAAGCAGAAAATGTCATGAAGAGAGCACTAGGACCATGTCAGGCAATGTCACACCGGACAAGACACTTAAGTTGCATATAAATTGGTTATTCTTTGGGGCCCTGAAGTGTAAGTGAATGAAATAGCAAAATAGAATGGTAGCGTTAAGAATAGGGAGAGAAAATGAATAAATGATCAAATATCTATTACATTAAAACAGTAGCATTAAGGAAGACAACCAAATAAATAAATGGACAAACAAAACAGAAAACAGCCTCATAGATATTCAAGAGAAAACTGACAGTTGCCAGATGGAAGGAGAGTAGGGAGACTGAGTGAAAAACAGGAAGGCATTAAGAAGTACTAATTGGCAGTTACAAATTAGTCATGGAAAGTAAAGTACTGTATAGGTAATATAGTCAAGGATGTTGTAATAACTAAGTATGGTGCCAGGTGGGTACTAAAATTATTAGAAGGATCACTTTTTAAATTATTTAAATATCTAACCACTATGCTACACACCTAAAACTAATTAATATACTCCTTTTTATTTAATTTATTGGATGGACACTGGTTGACAAAATAAAAAGGTCTCAAGTGCACAATTCCACAACACATCATCTGTAGCACAGTATTTTGTGTTCACCAACCCAAGTCAAATATTCATCCATCATCATTTCTTCCATTCATATATATTTCTTGATAAAATGTCTGTTCAAATTATTTTTTCATCTGCTAATTGGCTTGTTTGTAATCCAATCATAGAAAAAAGAAACATAGTTTACCATCAGGAATATTATCTCTGTTTCAAGGAAATAGATATTCTGGAGTATTATAATAAGGATTGTATTAGTTTTGGTAAGATGTTGCTGTATGAGAGAAATCTCAAATTTCACTGGCTTCATATATTGGGATTTATTTCTTATTTAGGTAAACTAAATGTTTCTGATTAATGTATAGCTTTCCTCTAAACTACGATATAAAAAGCTAGGCTCCACTGATCTTATGATTTTCTAATTTCTATAGATAGCTTCCAAGGTTACCATGCTTTCCTGAATTAATCATGTAGAATGGGAAAGGACATGGGGAATGATCCATGGAACTTTTTATGGTCGAGGCCTGGCGTTGGCACACACCTGTCTGCACACATCCTACTGGTGGCAACTCAGTCATATGGCCACGACCGACTGCAAAGTAGCTGAAAGGCACAGGGAAACGATGTGTCCAAGAAGATACTGTGTGAACCCAAAGACATCTCTGCCACATCTCCCATTTCACCAAACATCTATGTCAGGCTCCTCATGCATAGAACAACTCAACATCTTTCTACCACAGGTAACCCACGTTCCCATCAAACTAAGTTCATCATCTAGTACTGTCCAGTCCTCTCCATTAACCCCTGATATTAATGGATTATTGTCCTATGAACCCAAAGTCAAATTTTCTCTTCTCTCAACCAATATGCATGGTTAAGTCAAGAACAGAATAACTACATTCAAAAAGTGATCATGTTAAAAATAATTTTAATTTCGGTCTTTCCTACAGACTCACTAACTTCTCCCTCATTGGCATTGATGAAACACACTGATAAATCATGAGTTGCCACATAAAAAGCCCACCTATCAAGGAACTGAGGGCAGCCTCCAGCCAACACCTAGCACAAACAGAGAGCCTCAGCCCTGGCTATGGGGCTCAGTGAGTTGGCAGGTGATCCCCTACACCAAAAGGTTGAAAGTTTGATTCCTGGTTAAGACACATACCTAGGTTGTGGTATGTATAGGAGGTAACAAACTGATATTTCTCTCTCACGTCTATGTTTCTCTCTTCCTCTCTCTTTGTTTCCCTTTCCCTTTCTCTAAAAAGCAATATAAACGTACCCCCAGGTGAGGATTAAAAGCAAAACAAACAAACAAAAAACACAGAGGTCCTCAGTCCAACAAATAATGAAGAACCAAATTATTCTATCACATCAACTTGGAAGCAGATCCTTCCCCACCAGAGATCTGATATAAGACCACAGGCCCAGCCAGTCTTTGATTGCAGCCTTCTGTGAGATCCTGAAGGAAAGTACATATTTATGTCATACTTGACTCCTTTCACATATAAACTGTGAGACAATAAATGTATGTTGTCATAAGCTGTTAAGTTTGTGGTAATTTATAACATGCTATAGATAACCAATACACACATATCTATTTTTCTCTTTATAAATTTATCATCAATAATATAAATTACTTCATGACATCCTATTGAATTGACAATTCTGAAATTTATTTATTCCCCTCAACTACTTTCTTAGTGCATAGTGAAGAGTTCATCATAATTTGCCCTTAAATAACATCCCATTTTTATTTTCTATCTCTCTCTCACACACACACACACACACACACACACACACACTTGCACACACTTATTACTAGAACATTTTAAATTTGTGATTACTAATTTTTCCAGATGCAAAAAATCCTGAAGAAATTCTAGACCCTTTATCTACACTAATAAAAGAGAAACATGCAAATTAACCATCACTTTGCTACACCCACAAGCCATGTCCACCAGCCAATCAGAAGTGAATATGCAAATTAACCCAACCAAGATGGCGCTGGCCACAGAGCTGGAGCAAGCTGGAGGCTTGGATTGCCCCGGCAATGGAGGAAGCCAAGCTTCCCACCCTCCCTGACCAGCCCTGGCCCACCTTGGCCTCCGCTCAAGGCTAAAGTTTCAATTATAGAAGATAAATACATCCTAAACACTTGCTTCCAGCTGGCCCTGGCCTCCACTCAAGGAGGCACTGAAAAAAAAAAAGAAAGAAAAAAAGGAGGAGCTGGGACCTTGGGTCGCCGGGGGTTGATCAGGCCAGAATGGGACAGGAGGGGCTGTTGGAGGTAAGCAGACCAGCAGGGGAGCCAGTTGGGGGTGAGTAGGCCATCAGTGGGGGTCAGTTGGAGGTGATCAGGACAGCGGGGGGTGGGGGCAGTTTGGAGTGAGCAGGCTAGCAGGGGGCAGTTGGGGGTGAGCAGGCCAGTGGGAAGGGAAGGTGGGGGCAAGCAGGCCAGCAGGGGGAGCAGTTGGGGATGATCAGGGCATTTGGGGGAGAGCCGGCTGGCGGCGAGGGGCAATTGGGGGCGAGCAAGCCAGCAGGCAGAGTGGTTAGGGGCAATCAGGCAGGCAGGCAGGCAGGTGAGCAGCTGGAGCCACCAGTCCTGGATTGTGAGAGGGATGTCAGACTGCCAGTTTAAGCCCAATCTCTGGATCCCTGTAAACCAGCAATAGGACATCCTTTGAGGGGTCCCAGATTGGAGAGGATGCAGGCCGGGCTGAGGAACACCCACCCCCGCCCCCCATGCACGAATTTCATGCACCAGGCCACTAGTAGAAAATAATAAAATATTGACTCTAAGTAACAGTTGTTTTGTATAACAAACCAAGTATCAAATAAACACCATGTAAATATCATTAAATTTTGAATTTTCAGTTTCCTGATACAAGCAATTACTATCAACTATAATGTACACGAAGGCCAAATGTTTTTTAAAGCCCTATTGCTCAAATTAAATATTTTCACCTGAGCAGTCTTAGTAAATGTTGATAAGTGTCAGGAAAAAATAAAAGAGTTAACAATCTGCCAAAGTTATTTACTAAGTGACTCAAGTATGAATTATGAACTATTTCATCTCTCATCTTAGAGTAACAAATGCTTAATGATTCAATCCCGATGTGAAACTTTCCATTTGATAAACTTGTTTTTGGATTCATTTTCATTAATTTCTGGTATTTTTAGCTTTAACTGGTAAGTAACATATTGAACATTTGCTTGGATATATTGCCAGAAAAGCTGATTTAATCTCTTATACAAGGTGATTTCATGTTACTTTACATTCAGAAACTAAGGAATTAATTTATTTGAATATGTTTTGATTACTTTTTGACAACTAGAAATGCTTATTTTGAATACCTCTGGGATATTCATTTGGTTGTTTGGTTGTATAATAAAATAATTGAAACTTTTTTATATAAGCTGTCAATCAGCATTAGCTTTTATATATTTATGTAATGTCTGATTTCAGAATAATGCAGTAGAAATATATGCCTGTATTACCTTATCCATCAATGGTTTTCCTTCAATTTCTCCTATAATATTTACAAAATTATTGCAATCTAAATCCATTTTAATTACATTTCACTGGGTCTTGTTCATACATTCACAGATGTCCATTTAACGACAAATATGTTTCTGAATATGTGCTAGTTGCTAAATATAAATGTATATATAATGCAGCACATCAAAATTTGTGAGGCATTTTTCATAAATATTTCATTTTAAATAAAATGCAATCAATATTAATAAGCTGAACATATAACTTTAAAATTAGAACACCAACATATTTAGAAGGAAAACAGGTGGAGTCGAATAGCTAAGAGCTGAAATAACTGAAATGGAAAATGGAGATTTAAAGCAGGATACCGATTAAATGTTTGCCTCCCACCCTTTCTCCATAAAACAAAACAAAAACAACACAGAGACATAAAGAAAAGTATTGCAAAACTTATGAGGAAAAAAATAAAAAGTCATCAATAATATCAGAGATGAATGTATGAAGATAATTACAGGAAAACATAGTTAAAAAGTAAGAAAGTATGATGTTCAAATATCTGACAGTGAAAGTTAAGTGATATAGACTAATTCTTAGAAAAATGTAACCTATGTTGATTAAAGATTGTAAAGGACACTGCAAGACACTTTAAGAAAAAAAAAAGTACAGGCCTACTTAGGAACAAAGGTAGAAATAGAAGCCTACATACCGCATGTCTAAATATTTAGCAGATATAAATCCAGTTAATAGAATGTTAATAAAATGTTTTCTTTTCCTACCTTTATATATATACCTTTATAATGTCAAAATAAAAACTGTGTATAAAGATATGACTAAAATGCATTTAATATGCCGATTCATGCTTATATTTTCTATTGATGGAGAAATGACTTGGGGTGAGTAAAAACTGTATATTTGAATAATTCATAAATTATACATCTGTTCCATAACATTCATTTTAATTGCTTTCATTTCTTCAGTGATTAATGTCATTATTAGAGTCAAAATCTTCACACAATTTTTTTTCTAAAGTCAGAAGTAGCATGCTATTGTTGGTATTAACAATGTTAAACATATACACAAATTTGTTTTATTTTCTCCCAAAGAACATGATTTACTCTGCACTTAAGGATCTTCCATCACATCACTTAACATTTTCAGTACTATTATTCATATATCCTAAATTTAACTGGTTTAAAAGGTTAGTTATCAATCTCATGTTGTGTCTGCCAACAGCTTAAGGTCAAATTTGGTATATGTTTTATTAATTTGCACTATGTTTGGATATGCTCAGATATAACTGAATGTAATCTTTGAATTATTTTCATAGGGAAATAACCTATAATTTATTTATTTAGTTCACTATCTTGATCATTATGCTGCTTAAAATCCTGTCCAAAACTTTCAATAAGAGTATAAATATTTATCATGAAGAAGGTTTAAAAGTATACAAGATCTTTAATGCATATTAGCCTAAAGAAATTCAAGGCCTTATTAGCAGAGATTGTACTGCATTGCCAGTTATTTTGGAAAAGTTGGGAGAGGATGTTTTTAATTATTCGTGTGTTTTTGTACGGTCCTCTAAGTATCTCATTAGAATCCTCCTAGTCTTGCTGTTTTTGTTTCCAAGTCTCTTCACTGTTGCAGCCTTGACCACCATCTCCTGCTGATATTTTTTTATATCTTTGTGGTAGCCAGGAGACTGCAATAAATAACCCGATGGTGTTACATCTTAAGATCTAATAACTCAGGGTGTTGGCTATATTACTCACTGACATAAAAGAAAATTCCCTTCCTCCACACTTAGTAATACAAAGTCCTCATTTTTTACCCTCTTGTGCCGCCTAATATTGGTATGTCTTAAGTCAGTTTTATTCAAAGTACTCACTCCTTAGGAATACATAGCAGCCCAGCCAGTCTGGCTCAATGGTTGAGTATGAACCTATGAATCAAGGGGTCCCAGTTTGATTCCTGGTCAGGGTATATGCCCAGGCTGGGGGCTCAATCCCCAGAGTGGGGTATGTAGAAGGCAGCTAGTCAATGATTCTTTCTCATCATTAATGTTTCTATCTCTCCCTCTCCCTTCCTCTCTGAAATCAGTAAAAATATATATGTTTAAAAAGGAATAGGTAGCAAACAAAATCCACAGATGCTGGATTTCTGAAAGCCAAGCATTACATTGAACCATGTTAAATTTGCCTAATTCTACCTTTCTTCAAAGCATTTTCAGAGACATAGCTATCCATACATACAAAAGTCTCTATATTATCATTTTTCCACTAATATCTAAATCCTGGTATGGTAATTTAGTCTAGATAGGATTCTTTCTTCAGATATATCTAGAAAGGCCTACATGCTAAAAGGAATAGAAAAAAAGTCTGAAACATAAGTGAAAATATAAGTAAGAGTGGTCTTAGTAATTGTGGAAGAGTAAAGCACATAGCTATTCAATCCCTAATTCCACGTGGGAACGATGGCCATGATCAATTTCACTCTCTTACTGCCTTGGCCTTGGTTGCTCTGGTGTAGTAATGAAGAAATGCAATAACTTCTTCATTCCACCAAGGGGGCATTTACTCCTTTACTGCATCTGCCCTTTAACCCAGAATGGCCCCTTCCTGGTTAGCAGTGGCTCTGTAAACAGAATTTCCTTCAAAGGAGGAATGTAGATACTTGACATGAATTGCCAATTCTCTCTCACATTTCAGAAATGTGAGTTTCACTCTGTTTACTGTCTTTCCAGTGATCTTTTTTTGAAGGTGAAGTTCTAGCACTTACCTTAGTTATTTCAGTGTACATACGCTGTTATGATTTGGTGGGTCTAAGTAATTTTCTTATCCATCTCCAATTACTAAAAAGTAGAATAATGGTCTATTACATTATCAAGTATAAATATATTGTTCTACTATGTTTAAAGCAAAATATACTTCATTTCATATATAATGAAAATTATATGTTGTTAATTACCATATTGTACATATATGGGATTATGCAAAAGAAAGAAGACAGAGAAGTGGCCAAGGAGGGATCATGATCAAATTGAGAAATAATAGTTCTATTTTAAAAATCAGACTTGTAAAAAATAACCAATATGATGTTTCAGCTCTTGTTGCACCTAATCAATAAGTAATATTCAATAAGTGTTGAATATTTATTCAGTAAAAAATGGAACAAATTTTTATATGTCTTGAAACTCTGAACTTAGTGATCTTAGAAATATAACCTTAACCATTTTTAAAACTTATGAATGTCCATGTATAAATTGAAATATTAACACTGAATTCCTAGTGTTTTTATAAACATTATATAAAATAATGTATTTTAAAGCATTTAATATAATAACCTTTGTTATAGAATAATTTGTTGCCTCTGAGAATTACAGTTCCTTAAATATTTGCTCAATTATTTATTTAGAGAGTACAGTGAAGGTTGTATGGAAGGAAGACAGGAAAGACAAATGCTGGCACCTTATAGCTTTCACAGTTAGCAAGAGCTAATTGTGAAAGTTTACATAGCCTCCACTTCAAAAAAGATTTGATATCAACTTTCTCTCCTATTAATATGGTTTAACACACATGTACTGTTACTTTATCCTATGTGCATTGAATATCACCTTTCATCTCCAATCCAAGAGCTCATGACATTATCCCTTTCATCTGTGTAATATACACTTCCTGGGAAAGATTTTGGCAAAATACAGTTTCATGCAACAAATTATAGTTTCACAGATATTTAACATCCAGTGATATTTTACAAAGCATCTAAATTATAGGTTATTTCCCTAAGAAAATGCCCGGCTCATCTTAATCCAAATCTGAGGGCTTAATAACTAAAAAAGTGCTCCTAAATGTTAAACCCTTTCTCCCTTTATTCCCTTCTCTTCTCTGCTCTTCCTGGTTCCCTCCCCTTTTCTTCTTCCTCCCTTTAAAGGAGACCATGTGAACAAATTGTTGAAGTGAGGATGCACCTGTGATATTCAAGGAAACACAAATGGAAACAGTTCTGCCAAAGTAAATGTTTTGTAGGAAAGACATAATGCGTAGCAATTAAAATTATAAATTAGGCAAAGGCCACTTAATGGAAAATTTTGAAGGTCCTATTAAGGAGATTATAACTTATTCTCCAAGAAAACTGAAACCATTGAGAGTCTCAAGGAAGTTGGGAATCATGCTATTTCAGAAAGATTACTTTAAAAAGAAGAGCGATAGACAAAAAACAGTGTAAACAATGAGGAGACAATTGTGGCATTAACTTTTGTATTGTTATGAAAAATGACCATCCCATGATATCAACACAGGGTTATGATTGAAAGTGGAGTTAAGAGTCCCAAACGATGGAAAAGCAAATGCAGAGGAAAACATGGGTGCAGGAGACTCTACATGACAGAGTATGCTTTGCAACTGACTACTTTTAGGAAAGAAATAAGAAGAATCAGAAATAAATTTAAGATTCACCCCCAATATTCTTGGTAGAATTACTGTTATCATTATTTTAAATGGAAAATCTAAACACAAACTTGTATAAGGCATAAAATGATGAGTATTATTTTCAATTTTCTAAAATTAATGTCAAAAATAAAAGGGTTTGAAATGATATACTAATTCTAAATAAGAACAGAACACAACATTAAGATAAACAGCAACCAAATAAAGACATGGTTTAGACAAAGAGGAATAATAATGATTCAGGAAGAAAAAAATGTGTGTAAGCTACAAAGTATGGTATTATTACTGAATATTAAAATAAGCAAATTTGAGATATGAAGGCATTAAAACCTCATGTAATACACCAAGGCAGAAAATAATTGCCTCCATATAAACATTTATTTCAAAAACAGTAATATCACTTTTTCATATATTATGTGGTCTTTTATTAGGTAGGTGGTGCATAACTAGAAGTTATATGAACTATTTATGCTGTTCATTACCTCATTGTGTAGAAGCAGTGAGCTTTTATTTCCCTATTGGATATAAATGAAGAGATGCATCCATCCAAATATAACAGAACTAGAATGCAATGGATCCCTGGTGAACCAAGTTTGGTAATAACACATTCAGCCTGAGAGCATTTAGACATTTTTCCATGTTCACGAATGTGTGCACTTTTTAGCTTACCAGACTTTGCCGCAAAGAGCTATATAAAATAACTTAGAAGTGCAATCTTTAGAAGACTTTTATTCATTAAATATTACTGAGAGATACTATAGAATATGGGCTTTTTGAGCCATAATAATTTATATCATGAAATGTATCTTCTTTACATAACTGCAATAATTATGTATAAAGGTAGTTTTGAAGATGCTAGTAAAATGTACATTCATCAAAGGAAATTGCTATAAACGGTGCCATTGTGAAATGCAACTTATTCTGTATTTCTACTGTTGAAATTATGCTCATTGAAATAATAATCGCATGGTTTATTTCTTAGTAACATTTTGTATTTGCCATTCATTTTTTGTATCATAAAACTATGCCCCTTAAAACTTCACGTTTTTATGTTTAATCCTACCTATACCAACAATGGCTGTACTCTGTTGACCAAATTGATTCAGTTAATATCTATTTAGTCAATGACAAACCTGGTAGAAAACATCTCTAGTAGTTACAGCAAAGAAAAAAAAAACAGAATATCAGTGTGAAACGTGAAGAAAATATAATGCAAGTAATTGGTTACACCATAAAGAAAATGCTGAGATGCCATGCAAGGGAAGGCAATGCCACGCAAAAATTAGCATCTTCAGAAAGCTTCCAGCACCATGGACAGCAAGGACCTGGAGAGGGAGCAGGAGTTCCGTGCCTTTGGCTGCTGCAGATTTAAGGGAGTTAGGGCCTCTGCTAGAAATGCCTTCTGAGACAGAGTGAGAGGGTAAGAAACAGCCTGGCTGCTCTGTTTCTCCAGCCCTCCAGGCCCTGGCCAGTGCTTTCCAGAGGCAGAACCCAGAAAAAAGCGAGGTGACATGGGAGACTGGGAAAGTAAAGCTGCCAAGTTCAAGCTCCAAGACACCGAGCAGAGAATAGGGGGAGGAATAATCATGAGCACAGACAGGCCCTCTGATTAAGTGAAATTACAGAGAAATATGCTATATACTTTAATTAAACACTATAAAATTAAACCTGACATTTTGACCAAAATTTTAACTTTCTAACCTTAATTAAGGAGTTGGGGTGCCAGAAAATGACACGAAAGCATGTTATAATAACATAAAGTGACTTCAGTTCTTGGGAGGGTTCACATTCACTGAATGTGCTATGTTAAAAATAATAAAATATCAACTATTCTTTTGATATATGCTGAGTATTTCTTTCATCTATTTAATTTCACTTTAACTTGAACATGTCAAGGATCCTGAAATAGGGGAAGTCAATTTGTGTTAGACTAGAGCCTTCAGAGAAGGATGATCTTGCGGCTTATGCCATTGGCTAGCTGGGTGGCTTTTGGCAAATAAGCTGCATCTCTGAACTTTATTTCCCTCCTATGTAATTACTGCTCAGTATATCTTACAGGGACATGGTCTCACTTTAGAAACAACAGAGGACATTAAATTGCAAAACAATTTTAATATTTTAATGTCCATCAAAATATGGATACAAAATTTGGGCATTTTAAGATATTTATTAAACAAGCTATTCTTGTTGCTATTATGAGACATTCTATTAAAATGTGAAACTAAATATTGGTGTCAAGTTATAACTCCCTAAGGTAAAAACAATTTATTTTGGAAACTGTGAGGAATCATCTTGCTTAGGTTGAGTTGGTTTAACAATTAGGCCTTGGAATCATTCCAGAACAAGTAAATATTTTATAAAGTTATTTTTTTTCCTTCACATTATAATAAAGAATATATTATATATTATATATAATCATCTGTAAAGTTTTTACAAAAATCTTTGAAATTTTGTGAGTATATGTATGTTTATGGGTGTATGTTTGTGTGTGTGTGTGTGTGTGTGTGTGTGTCTATTTATATGTGAGATAAAATTTTTGGGTTAGCCTTGATCCAAGATAATAGGATACTTTAAATTCATCTAGTGATATTAAAGAAGTATACTTTAAATCAGTTTGATTTTATCAAGGCAATTTATTTTGTCCTCATACAAATGTAGGGATGATTTATAATAAGTGTCTTTATCTCATAAAATAACTAAATGAGTTTTCTGGATCAAAAGTACTTAAATCATACCAGTTCCTCCATTTATGCAACAATTTATGATTCTAGCAATACAAGCCTAATATCAAAATCTGTTATTTTGGGGTATTTTTTTACATGCTCATTGTTTATAACTCAGCTTAAACTAATTACTCTTTGTTGTATTTTCTAAACCCAGTTGTGTATTTATCATCAAAGGTCTTATCTATATCACCATTATCATTAATCACATGAATTACTTGGCATTTTTATAGCCTCCATTTTATTTGCTCTCTGGTCTTCCCACAGAAGTAGCTGAACCCAGGTGTTTGCAATGTAGAGTATTCAGTAAAAGTTTTCAAACTCTATGAGACTTTTCTGTATTTGAGCACATAATTTTTGTTATTATTAGAGTCATAAAACAATTTTTTGGCTAAAGAGTGATAGATTAAATTCAATGCAAAATATCACACAAATGCTAATGAAGCAGTAAATTTGGATATGTTCTTTTCAATAATTGGAAATATTGTTTGATTAGAATTCTTTGCTTTTGTCATGGTGGCACCAGGGATTTTATATTTTCCTTTTTATTTTTACTTTCTGACGGTGACATGTCTTACAACATATGAATGGATACCACATGTCCGAACACAGTCACATCAGTGGGCTAAGAGGAGCTGTTGACAGATGTTAGGGAAAAAACAGTGGCTTTTTTCTTGAGTTGAAATGAAGATTGTTGGAAAATGACACCACAACAATATACCAGTAAAGGACACTGTGAGGCACTCCATAAATTTTGATCTTTCGTGTCAATAAGGTTTAAAATTTGCATTCATACATTCTTGGAGTAATAGGGTAGGTATTTAGAGAAAAATGTTGTTCAATTTCCTAATATGGTGTTGGAAATACATATAAAGTTGTGCTTAAGCTAATGAGCCACAGGTGTGAGGTTTCTTGCTTAAGCTATGAGCGGGCGCCAGGGCATCTGCATGGTAACAGGCGTTTGCCGGAAGTTTCTCCGGTCATCTGGAGAAGCATCTACTTTGTTGACAGGCAGTTTTCTCCCAAGTTTCTTGAGACCAACAGAGGCCTCTTTAACCCCTACTTGACAGCCCTTCCATTGGTCAGTTATCATTAAATCCCTGTAATAAGTTCATTCTCTTTGAAATAGCTAGTTGTTTTTTTGTTTGTTTGTTTGCTGAGATAAATATATCTTATATACCTTAACTCTATTTGAGTATATGTGTCTCACAATTTATTGAAAACCAGAACTGATTTAAATGTATTGGACTGTTAGTTAAAATATTGTAAATGGAAAATATGTATTGAAACAGAATTTTTGGACTGGAACCCAGATTCTTTGTCCACTCTAGTCGAAGAATGAATCCATGGACAGAAGATGGTATAGCAAAGGAGGAAATTTATTAAAGAACAAGTACAGACTCCCACATGGGGAGAGGGAAAGAGTCCCACAGAATGGACTCCCACGTGGGGAGGGGGAAAGGGTCCCATTGAGTCCCTCTTTCCTACAGCTTATAAAGGCTGCAGATCCTGGTGCCTTGATATTCCGTCTGATTGGTCACTATTCTCTTGGACTGGTTACTATAATAACTCCTGGGCTCAAAGGTGGAAGCTCACATGGGACATGTGAAGTTTTCCCACCCTCCTTCCTTATTGTTTTCCTATTCCCTTTAGGCTTCCTTCTTCTCCTTCTGGATGAAGGGCTTTCTTCTCTTTATTTTGTAAATATAGACCTTTTGCTGTTCCCAGCTCCCTCATTCTATGGAAATGTACCTGTGGCAGCTTTTCAGCTTTCTTATTCTATGGAAAGTAGAGGCCCGGTGCATGAAATTCATGTGGGTGGGGGGGGATCCTCAGCCCAGCCTGCACCCTCTCCAATCTGGGACCCCTCGAGGAATGTCTGACTCACAATCCAGGACTGCTGGCTCCCAACAGCTCGCCTGCCTGCCTTCCTGATTGCCCCTAACTGCTCTGCCTGCCAGCCTGATTACCCCCTAACCACTCCCCTGCCAGCCTGATTGATGCCTAACTGCTCCCCTGACAGCCTGTTTGTCCCTAACTGCCCCCCCCCTGCAGGCTTGATTATCCCCAACTGCCCTCCCTTGCAGGTCTGGTCCCTCCCAACTTCCCTCCCCTGCTGGCCATCTTGTGGCAGTCATCTTGTTTCCATATGGGGGCAGCCATCTTTGACCACATGGGGGCAGCCATTTTGTGTGTTGGAGTGACAGTCAATTTACATATTACTCTTTTATTAGGTAAGATAGAGGCCTGGTACACAGGTGGGGTCTGGCTGGTTTGCCCTGAAGGGTATCCCTCATCAGGGGGGTGGCCTGGGCAAGGGGCCTGTGGTGGTTTGCAGGCCAGCCACACCCCCCGGTGACCCAAGCAGAGGCCCTGGTATCTGGGATTTATTTGTCTTCTATAATTGAAACTTTGTAGCTTCCTCCACTGCTGGGGAAACCCAAGCCTCCTGCTCTCTCCAGCTCTGTGTCTGCAGCCATTTTTGTTGGGATTTATTTATCTTCTATAATTGAAACTTTGTAGCCTTGAGTGGAGTCCAAGGCTGGCCAGGGTGTGTGGAAAGCTTGGCTTCCTCCATTGCTGGGGAAACCCAAGCTTCCTGCTCTCTCTGTGGCCACAGCCATCTTGGTTGGTTTAATTTGCATACTCACTCCTGATTGGCTGTTGGGTGTGGCTTGTGGGTGTAGCAGAGGTATGGTCAATTTGCATATTACTCTTTTATTACATAGGATATACCTTCTGCTGCTCTGCAGCTCTGTGCTTCCTCCATGGTCCCCTTAATTTCCAAAATTTCCTAAAGCCTCTCTTTTTCACCCCCAAAAATTCCTGTTTCAATTTCAAAAATAGAAATTAAAGCTACTCAATCTATCTCCTAATAAAATGCTTTACCCACCAGGCATATTATCCCTCATAAATATACTAATGGTGAAGTTTGTTTCCAAATATAATGATTAAAAATTATGCTTACTGTGATTGTTGATGCCAGGCAAAACTGGAAACAATCTTCCCCACAATAAAGGGTTAGTGAAGTAAACCATAGCAATGTCAAACAGTCAAGGATAACACTGTAGCCATTAAAAATTATGTCTGTACATCCAATTTTTGACATGAAAAGAAGGCCATAGCCAAATATTAAGTGGAGGGCAGGGGAAGCTGAGAAGAGGGCATGAATATTTATATGTATGTATATTTTATATGTCAGGGAAATAATAGTTTTAAAAACAGTGATTCTTCCTGAGCTCTGCAATTATGAATGTTAGCAAATTGTGTTTCAGGTGTGACAGGTGTCCTTTGGTGTCCCTTACACACAGACATCCTTGCCTGTAGACAGCCTGAACCTTTGCTGCACCTGCCCCTCTCTGCTGTGGCAATGGCCCAATCAGACATTCCCTTTTATTGGGCTGGTTTCCTTTTCTCCTTTGCCCAAACCATGCCTTTCCAACAGAAGAATATTAACCAAGCAATCCTAACAACAAGTTTTGTTGCCAACTGCAACTTATGCCCTTTTGTGCAAATGTTGTTGCTTTCAAGCCTACCAGGTTGTATTTCAAAACTTTTATTTTTCTGCAAATTGACCATTCTTTATTTATTTAAAATATTCTGGAGTATTTTAAATACATATAGAAAAGTAGAGAATAATATGACAAATACTTATCTATACTAATAAAAGGGTAATATGCTAATTAGACCAGTCATCTTCTGGACATCCTTCTGGAAAAGCCACAGTGGCAGGGGTCAAGACAGAGGCGGTTAGGGGCAACCAGGCCAGCAGGGAAGAGCAGTTAGGGACAACCAGGCTGGCAGGGGAGGGCAGTTAGGGGTGACCAGGCAGGCAGATAGGTCAGCAGTTAGGAGCCAGCAGTCCCAGATTATGAGAATGATGTCTGACTGCTGGTTAAGGCCCAATCCCTATGGGATCCCTATGGGATCGGGCCTAAACCAGCAGTCAGACATCCCTTGAGGGATCCCGGAATGAAGAGGGTGCAGGCTGGGCTGAGGGACCCCCTCCCATGCATGAATTTCATGCACCGGGCCTCTAGTAAAGACAATATAATTCTGCCATTAGTAACCATAAACATATTGTACTAGACTTAAATGTTTATTCCTGATTCAATGAAAGCTGTGCAAAAAAGGGTGTAAAGATATCTAGACTTTTTCTCATCTAGAAAAAACAAGCCAGGACATGCATGATGTTATATAATATTTGGAAGAATAGCATTTCTAAAGTTACTTTTTTTACAAGCACCTTAACCTTTTATGACTTTAGGATCATTTAAAAATTTATATTCCATTTTGTTCCATAAATTTATATGTATATATTATAAATGCATATTGTATACATTGCTTTTATTACATATTTATACACACACATTAGTGGCCCAATGCACAAAATTCATGCACATTAAAAGGGAATTAATTAGAGGAAATATTTTAATATTGCTATTTGCCCTTTCTCTATAATAGAAGTGTCAGAGATGAAAGAAAACCAGTAAAATATATATGAAAATATTCCTTCTGTCAGAGTTTGGGGCATGCCATGGGACCCAGAGTCAAGTACCTGCTCACCTGCGTGCAGCTCAAAATCACATGCTACTCAGACCTGGCGGGCCCCACCCCCATTGGGTGAGATCCAGATCTGGCCGACCCCACCCCCATCAAGCCCCGCTGGGAGGGGGGCACAGCCTCAGGTCCCCCATCAAGCCCCATTGGGTTGGGGGCGTGGCCTCAGGTCCCTGCTGATCATTCGTTATGGCTCATTACGGGAACCCTACCTCTGCTGTGGGCACAGCCATCTTGTGTTATGGGAACCCTGCATCTATGGGCACAGCCATCTTATGATGGCGTGATGGAGTGAGGGTCAGTTTGCATATTACCTCTTTATTATATAGGATACATATTAAGCCAACATATGTAAACATGCACATACACACATCTATTTCTAGCTATATATCTATTTGGTTGTTTTATTGCAAGTAGTTTTTGAACTAAAATATCTGAAACAACAAATCAACTTGTGAAATACCCTATTTCAATTGTATTATTATCTAAGTTAAATTGTATCAATCACAAAAAAAGCAATATTACTAAACAGAAAGAGATTTAAAGAAATGGGAATAACTAAAAAAAAAAAAAAATTATCCAAGGTGAATTTTGCAGCTATAGATACAGATGCATATATATATATATATATATATATATATATATATATATACACTCTTAGATCTAGATCTGAAGCTCTACCCCAAGTGTGGCAGGCAAAGAAGAGTGGGGCTCTGGTCGCCACCCTCCCCTGCCCCTCCACACACACACCATATTCAAAGGATGCAGATTCCATGTCAGGAGGGGCAAGTAGCAAAGACCATGGGCTGCCCCCCCACCAAACTCCCACGCAAGCACTGTCCCCTAGTAGTCCTACTTGGGAAAGGTGGATCCCCACCCCGAACTCTGGTGCAGGTACACAGACGTTCTGACCAGAGGGAGAGACCATGGGACTAAAGGGTGAGGAGCTCCTCGGCTCTGCTTGAGGGGCAGATTTTGTATGGAACTGAGAGTGGAGAACTTCATACCTAAGGGCATTGTCAACAGTAATGAAGATCTTGATAGAAAACCACTAAGAAGGAGATGGAAAACAACACAGCAGCCAGAGATTAAGTAGGGAAACTTAAAAAAAAAAAATCTAAGCTGAGCTGTCCTGGGATTGGAGCCCTCCTGGGGACTGGGTAGGCTGTGCCCATGAGCTAAACTCCACCCACCCTGGAGTGGTCAGAGCAGACACTGGGCAGAGTTTAAAGCATTCCTTAGGTGGCTCACTGACTCCTCAACATGGGGAGGGAAGCTCAGGAACACAAGGGGCTTAAATACAACTTCTGATCACACTCTGACTGAACAATAAGCTACTCCCCTCACACCGGCACAGATGTCCACATTGTAATCCCCCAAACCTATGAATATGCTTATCTATGTGGCAAAAAAATTAAAAATAAAGGGCTTTCAGAGCTCATTAAATTAAGGATTTTGAGATGGAAAGATTATTCTGTATTATCACAGGAAGGCCAATGTAATAAAGGAGTCTTTATAAGAAGGGTGCAGGAGGTCCGAGTCAGAGGGAAAGAGATTTGAAGTACTAAGCGGCCAGCTTTGAAGATGGGGAAAGGGGTCGAGAGCAAAGGAATGCAGGCAGACTCTGAAGTTAGAAAAGCTAAGGAAGCAGATTCTCCCCTGGAATTTCCGGAAGGAATGAATCCCTGCTATCACCTTGATTTTAGCCCAGTGAGATTTCTGACATCTGTAACTGTTAAATATGAGTTTGTGTTAAGTCACTCAGTCTGAAATATTCGTTACACTAGCAATAGGAAACAAATATACTATCTAACAAATAACAAAGGTGACACAGCTTAAATGTGCAAAGAAAATTTAGTATTTTTTTCCCTGAAATATACTTGGTTTTACTCCTGGATGACCATTCTACTAGGATGAAGAGAATTGAGTTTTCCAACTAATTTCATTTTAGTGTTGTTCTAAGAGGGGTATCTGGGTATTATGGGGGCTTAAGGGATCTGATGGCAGGGGGTAGTGTTACAGAGTCACTATTGGCTCATGGGTTGTCTAGTTTTTTCACTAAACTGTCACCTGTGATGTGGGACTGGCCTCATCTAGCCTTTTAGTCAGAATGTTTGAAATCTATTTGAATCTGACCATGAATGTTGTGAAGTTTACTTGAATTTGCTGTCCATGGACCCTCTCAACTCATACATATATGACCCTTCTGCAAACCTGAACATGCATGAACTTCTGGGTCTCTCCACCATCTCGTATGCTAGGTATTGCCCCAAACAGAATGTAAGAACATGAGCTTCATTAAGTAGCTTAAAAACCTCCAGACTATTCTCAGGAAAGCAAGCTAACAACTCCAACGTCCTTGGCTTTGTTAAATATACATTTGGATATTTCTTCTATACTGCTATTAAGAGGTTTAAAGAAGCCTAACTGGTTTGGCTTGGTGGGTAGAGGGTCAGCCTGTGGACTGAAAGGTCCCAGGTTCGATTCTGGTCAAGGGCATGTACCTTGGTTGCAGGCACATCCCCAGTAGGAGGTTTGCAGGAGGCAGCTGACCGATGTTACTCTCTCATTGATGTTTCTAACTCTTTCTCCCTCTCCCTTCCTCTCTGTAAAAAATCAATAAAATATATATTGAAAAAAAGAAGTTTAAAGAAGAGAGAGAAGTAGAAAAAAATTGACCTCTGTGAGCAAATGTTTTATCACTTTCTTTCTTCTCCTTTTCTCTACCTACTGGGCAGTAATGAGTAGGTTTTCCCACTGTCTGTCTGTCCACATGGAATTATTTTCATTTGGCATCCTGGTTTGTTTTTACCCGTGTGAGGTTTTCTAATCTATGCCTCTGACTTGGAAAAGTTGCTTCATCAACTTAGAACATAATTCTTCTCTCTGGGAAATACCTATCAATACAGTGTTTGAGCTGGCCAAGCCACTCAGAACCCGCTGATGGTGCCGACCCCAGGTGCCGACAGCGGGAGTGTGTGGTGGCTCCGGCACCGGCTGTGGTGCCGGCAGCAGGTGCTAGCCTGGCCAGTGCCAGCATTAGGAGTGAGCGCCGGGCAGGACGGTGGTGCCCAGGAGCAAAGAATTTTCAGTAGCTACCAGAGGCTCACGCCGATGACAGTGACCGGTGCCCCATCTTGGTCTGGCGCGCCCGCTCACCTGCTTGACCATCTCGACGCAGCCGGTACCCACCATGTTCCACACACGCCCCCTGATTGTTCAGTTGTTCAGTTGTACTGGTTGTTCTGCTGTTCAGTCTATTTGCATATTAGCCTTTTATTATAGAGGATAGTTTATACACTGAAAGAATGGATGCCAGCAATTTACTAGTTTGGACCTGCAAATTCACAAAATGTATCTCCAAATATATCAAAGCCTACTGTTTTTATAGCCATACTTTTGGAATAGATGGCCATTTATTTCCTTTTTTAGGTGCCTCTGCTTTTCTCAGTATTGGACTTTCAAATATACTGTGAAAAAATGCATTAATACCTCCAAGGTTATTCTTTTCTGTCTTAAAAAATAAGGCAGGATATTAATGTTAAATGCACATCCACAAAGTAAGTCTGTTTTAAGTTAATTTTATTTTGGACTTTTTCTTATAGGAAACAGAGAGTGATTGCAGATTATTGAAATGGGAAATGGCATTTTTGAAAACAATTCTTTAGAAAGATTAAATCACTGGTCATAAGCAATAAAATTTGAGGGTGATTCAAAACATCTTTAGTTACCACCACTAAATAAATGTTTGAGGAGACATTAGATGAAAAATTCAGATATGGCTGAAAATGTTTTTGAATTGGAAAAGTATATAACTAATCTTTTATATATATTTTAAGATTAATAATTCATCTTATTTATAAAATTTACAATTTAAAAGTGTATATTTAAAGTGTATTTCTCAGATATAATAAACTGAAATAAATATTCTGATTTGAATGGTATGTAATAAAGTTTAAAAGCAAATTTGAATATTCTTATACACTTGCTAATGCATAGTCTCTCGAATGAATGATTTAATTCTATAGTTGCTACTATGAGTAAGTTTTTATATTTAAAACTGCTTAAACTGCAAATCTACCTAATAAAAGAGCAACATGCTAAATGACTGTACCTCCCAGCCAATCAGGAATGAGTATGCAAATTAACCCAACAAAGATGACGGATTAATTTGCATACACAGGCACCGAGCTGCCGGGGACAGGCAGGATGCACCACTCCGGCTACTCAGGGCCTCTGGGCAGCGTGGGAAGGCAGAAAGGCGGCTCCAAAAGGCTGCTGCGACCAGAGCGAAGGTGGTGCAGACAGCGAGGGGAATGAAGGCCCATTCTTGCAGAAATCTTCATTCGTGCATCAGGCCACTAGTTTAATATAAACACTTATTTGTGTGTGTATTTGTTTTGTGTTGTCTATGGTTAACCAGTGAAACAAAATAACCTATTTATCAAGGACTTTTTAAAGGCTTCAACACAATAAAATGAATGAGTCTGCCAACTCTCCTCTGATCAATTATTACACAGAAAGATGGATAGCTGACAGAAATTGTGTTGATGGGATTGTACAACAAATTACTTCCTCATTTTACTTTTACTTGCTTCACACCCAAAATATGAAAAAAGTTCACTGAAGTGGTTTTTTACTTCACTTTAAAAGAGATGCCAATGTAACTATATTAGTCAGCTTTGAAAATAAATATGAAGAAAATAAAATACCTAGAGGGGGAATGACATAGGAAAGCAAATTTTTTTATATTCATTTTATTTTCAATATAATTATGAATGTCATGAACTCTTTTACACTTCTCCAATTTCACACAATCTAATTTTCAGTGTAATTATTGGTTGTCCTAAATGGACTCCTTGGCAACAAAGTCTGATACTTTCAACCTCATTGCTACTCATAAGTCAATCATGATTTCAAATCATCAACTCTGTCTGAAACAAGATGCATAACAGTGATAAAGCAACATAAATTTGCTTTAAAATGCCAATTTTTCATGGATATTTTCTACTAATAGGTTAGGCTTATTGTACGTTGAAAGCAAAGTTTATACCCTATAGTAATTTTGAAACATCCATTTATATTTGTCCCCTTTGGAAAGTTCTATTCTGTTAGATAGAGCATGAAGGTTACATAAATTTAGTATTTTGTATCACGCTTGACTCTTTTCTTTAGAGCAAGAAATTTAACTTCTGTTCTATTTTATTTCCACAAACTTCCTTTTACCTAAAAACTCTGTACCTAGGCCAAAATAAACTAAAGTTTAGGGGTTTTCCTATGTCATGTGAAACAATCAAATTTGTGTTTGTTTTCAGGGTATAGTTATTTTAAAATTTTTTAGCTAATAATATAAATTCAAACATATTACAGTGAGTTCAATTTGAAAGAATGTGCAATTTACCTATATACAAATAGGCATATGTATAATATTCATATGCATCTCTCTATATCCATATATAAACATGCATATTTACATATATTTATGTACATATAAGTAACATAATACATGAATAGAATGATATAGCTAGATAGGAAATTTATTCATACATACACATATATATCCACATATATATCTATTTTTTCTTTAAGAGCTGATATTACTAATTTTTACAGTTGTCCTATGATTAATAAGGCTCCCATTACAAGTTACATATAAAATCAAGAAACAATTTAAATCTAACCTGAAAAAATTGAAATTCATTTTACTAAGAATATAGGCTCAAAATCTATATACTACTGCATGTTTAAAAGGTATAGATAGAAATATGATCTATCACTGTTTACCAGGAACTTTTTAAAAACTATTTTTGATTCTAAAGTTAATGGCATCAAGTAAATATTTAAAGTTTTGGAAATCACTAAATACTATTGAATTTTCAAAATACACACTCTTACACATAAGCCAGCTGCCTCAGATACTAAAGCCATTGAGTCAGATACATTTTCTCAGTGATAAAGGGCAAATGAAGACCAAAAAACAAACAAAAAACAAAAAATTAGACATCTTCAAGGATCATAGATTTGGATAAATTTTATTAGAAGAATATGCATGAGGTGATATGATAAACTGTATGAGCCATCCTGGAAATAGGGTATCATCTATCTTACCACTTAAAATTAAAGCATCAAAAATAATAAAAGTATTTCAATAGGAAGAGGTTTGTATGCATGTGGATTGAAGAATTTTCTAATAATCAATAACAATGATGAAAAAGGTTTGCTTGTGAATTATTCCCACTGTTCAAGTTTCCATTTATCTATAAACAAGTTTTTCTACTAGTTCAGCTGGAAACTCAACTTTTCTATCAATTGCAGGAACAAACTCAGATTGTTCTTAAGATCTGCTTCCCCTTCTAAGGAAACATTAATCTTCAAAACCTGATTATAAACTTCCATTTGTTTAGGCTTGATTCTATTCTCAGATATGGAGATGAATCCAAGTATTGTTCCTTGGCAGTCAATTATGGTGACTGTACTTCAAATGCAACAGAACGGTTTTCCAGGAGATTCAGATGCATGTGTTGGTGAGAAAAATGAAATTTGAGTTTCCATGGCTATAAAAGATGTAAAATGGTTAAGCTTTCAGTTCTATCAGATCAACATTTTTCAAAAAGACCTGATGTTTTGTCAATATTGATTCAAACTTCTCAGTGTCACTGGAGTAAAAATAATAAAGTTCCTTTGCTGTATGGACATGAAGGAAAAAAATGTTTGATTTATTCTTCCATTATCCAGTGACAGCTCTTACAAAGCAGAGAATAAAAATGGCAATTAGATGCTTGGTTTAAGGGGAAATATATGAGACTGTGTAAGAATTTAGTGAGTGGAGACAAAGGTCTAAAAATAAAAATAAAATAAAATACTTAAGTCTAAACTTGTCACTTCAAAGAGTAGAATAATGTACTCATTGTCTTAAATTATAACAAATATTTTTTATATTTTTAATTTTTACTTTTTAAAATATATTTTTATTTACTTCAGAGAGGAAGGGAGAGGGAGAGCAGAAACATCTATGATGAGAGAGAATCCCTGGTCGGCTGCCTCCTGCATGCTCCCCACTGGGGATGGAGCCCACAACCCAGGCATGTGCCAAAGGGAATGGAACCATGACCTCCTCATTCATAGACTGACACTCAACCACTGAGCCAAGCTGGCAGGGCACAGATATTTACTTTTTATTATTTATAGTTACGGTTACAAGCCACATATGAGTTTAATCCTATATAATAAAAAGTTAGTATGCTAAAGGTCCTGACACCCTCACATGACCGATCAGCAGGAGGCTGTGTGCATGTGCCCAATGGGGCAGAGCTACTGCGTTGCTCCGACAATGGGGCAGAAGTGGGGAGGCGCCCGGAGGAGGAGGGACCATTCTGTGGTGGGGAGGGCGAGGATGAGGGCCCATAGTACCCCCCTCCCTAGTCCTTCGCCACCCACCGCTCCCACTCAGCACCCCCACCAACCACCTGCCAGGGAAAGGCGTGCAGGCACGCCACCAGGAAGTGGCAATCTGAACACTGAAGGAGGCACAAGGCTTCCACACTCTCCCCTGGTGCCATGATGGGGCGGAGCCGCTGCGTTGCTCCAGAAAAGTGGGGAGGCGCCTGGAGGAGGCGGGACCAGCCCGAGGCAACTCAGGGGACCCAGGGTGGGGCTTGAAGCAGCCTGAAAGGCCAGAGGGGTCGGGGGCAGGGCCAGGGGCACTCCAGCACTGGGTGGAGAGATTAGGGTGTCAAAGCCGGGAGGCGGGAAGGTGGGCAGGGCACATGTGGGTGAGCGGGGCCACACAATTTTTTTGCAAGTTTAAAAACAATGAATGGTAAGATACAATTTAAAATTTACAGAGAAATTTCATAAATATTATTTCATTAATTGATTGGATATACTAGTATGTTAGAATAAAACTGTAGCTATTCCAATTTATAGAGTGAGAAATCCAAGGACAGTAAAGTTCTGTGAATTTCCAATTATGTTTTCTTGGAGATGATGCTAGAATCCAGCCTTTCTGACCCTTACATATTCTCTCTCTCTCTCTCTCTCTCTTTCATTTGCTCTGTTACTTTGGTAATAATAATTTACTATTATTATTACCACTTGCTCTGCTACTCACCCACTTGCTCTGTTACTTTGGTAATAATAATTTACTATTGCCAAACTTTATGTAATAAGTGTGCCAGTTAGAGTAAGAATAAAGGTACATGTACTTAATAAAATGGTTTCAGAATATTTCTAAAGCTATATATAGACATTTAAATAAAACTAATAGACAAATTTGATATGGTTTATTGACAATAATATTTTCAACTCATATTTAACATTAAATATGCAATTGATATTAAATAATATTAATTAATATATTAATATTAATTAATATATTAATTAATATAATTATATTTGATATTGATTAATATTATTAAATAATATTTTCAATTGCATATTTAACATTAAAACTAAAATCATGAAATCATTATATAGTTACAAATGGATAATAAGTAATTGTTTATTTTATGGAGTTAAAATACAAGAAAGAAGAAAATAAAAGAGCTAGTTTCAACCCCTGTTCCAATTTAGAGGCATTTATTCATTTTTTTCACACTCACTATGTGGGAGACACTGCAAGATGCTAAAGATAAAATGAGCCAAATGGCCGCCCTCATGGAGATTACAGTCTAAATAGGAAAACAGATCCTGAATGAATGAAGGCAAGTGTTAGCCAGAGAAAATGCAAGCTGCTCTTGGAATGTACAGGCCATGAAATTTAAAAGGTCTTGAAAGTGGGGCAGAGGGGAGGGAAGATTATTAGAAAAAAATTAAGAGGCATCAAACAGAAGAAGTAAGAAAACCATGTCTAGAATAAGAAATGGCAAAGTAAAGTAAGCAATGCAGGAAATAAAGACATCCATTTCAGGAAGTGAAAGGTGCCTGGCATTGGATGGGTATTAAATGACAAGTAAGGAGGAAGCATAAACTGAGTGTGAAGAGAGATAGAAGAGTCAGATAATATAAGAAAACGTATGTTTGGTATTTCTATTAAGAGCAAAGAGAGAACATTGATCTATGTTAAGCAGCAAATACAAATGAACTAATTAGTGTTTTTAACAAACCTACTGTGACTGCAATATGTATAATGAATTAAAAGGGACAATTCATGAAATTTCTCACTGGTAAACTGTTGACATTAGCAAATTTTTATAGATGTGATTTTGAATCACAGTGCTTTAGAATTTGCCTTAGTCCACTATTTTTTATCATCTTTTTGACAATGAGGTAGATGTTAGTTTATATTTCCCATGATGTTTATGCGATTGTTTTCTTATGGGAGAAATGAGAAATAAAACACTGTTTTATTCTCTGCATGTAACAAAAATGGGAAAAGTAAAGATATACTAAAAAGGCCCACATATTTTGAGACAGTTGAGGAAATAATATTGTTATATGTTATTAATATTTAGATGAGCTTTGTGCATTTAATTATTTAATTGTTACTTATCCCTCAGGTCCCATCTCAAATAACATTTGTTCAGTATATTATATCTTCTTACATATGTCCATGCTACTGTATTACTTTTTGTTATAACTAGAGGCCCAATGCACGAAATTTGTGCAAGGGCCTTGGCCCCGGCCCTTGCCCATCCCTGCGGTGGTGGCCGGGTGCCCCTTCTGCCTCTGCCTTGGCCCCCGCCCATGAGGCTTTGTCCAGAAGGAAGGACGTCCAGAAGGACATCCAATCTAATTAGAATATTACACTTTTATTATTATAGATTGTTAAGGTTTGATATTATACCTTTATGTTTATAAGTATTAGGTTATCATATGTCTCCTCTACTTGTAGTCTAGCTCCAGGTCAGGTTTTATTCACCTAATATCACCACACCTAATAATGGTTTAAACTATTAGAAACTCCATAAAGTATTTCTGATTAATATACTTTAAGGATATAGTATAGGACTTGAGTTAGAATTGGCTGTGTATGCTTTATATAGGTGAAAATGTTTAAATGGAGTCATTTTCATAAAAAATTAAAATATATTGAAAATATTTGCTTTCTCATTCCAAAATAAGATAAAATATGATGGACATTGCCCACTTTTGTTCTATACCCCCTTTATTGTGAAAAGTATTATCTCCTCTTTAAATTTTCTCTTTATCAGTGACTATTTTTGGGTTTTTCATGATTAAGAAAGCCTATTTAAATACTATTTCCTCTTTCAGTTTGCAACAACTATTGTAGAGCAAACTGAAAACAAGGTTGCTTCAGGAAAACAAACAAACCAAAAAAAACCCACTAAATCCTGATGTGAAATAGAGAAAAGGGGACATTTAATGCTAATACGTGGAGGCCAATTCTGAATGAGAGATTAACCTATACCATCTCTTTGTGGGGGAATATACCCCATTTCTGAGCTCCCATCTTTCTGAATCTTAGTATTTATAAAACAAAAGAATGATGTCCAACAGACACTGAAGCCTGATATTCCATAATATGTTTTTGACTGAAAACTTGAGTTATTTTTGCTGTACAACAATGTCTCTCTAAATATTCAACTACAAATCCTGAATACCAAAAAGCTGGAAAATAACAATACTTGTTATAATTATCACCAGCGATGGAAATGTAAACTTGAAAAAGGTCAGAGTTGTAGAGGCAGACCTTACTATTTTTCAAGCATATAAGGCACGTTGACTTACTACTTAATTTCATAACAAAGATGGTACATGAATTCCAAACAATTGGGTAGAAGTTTTCTATAAGATGATGCTCCAATTAATTAGCCCATTTTGATTGTAATTTTAAACCTATTGCCATCGAAGAAATAAATGCATGAATGGTGTTTTTCTGTTGCTAGTGGGAGCCTGGTTCTTGGGGTACTGGTGGAATAAGCATTTCCAGAGGCCCCAGTGAAACATGAGTGATTTTTATTTGGGTGGAATTACATCCTTGGGTTTCCAAAGTCCCATTTCCCTTCATCTAGTCCTAGAAGATGTGCAGCTGGGGATTCAATAGAGCTAAAAGCAAAGCCAGCTTCCGAAGTGTTCTTTCCATGTTGGAATTGGGTCCGGGTTAGCATTAGGCTAGTTGCAGTCTATTAGTCCACTGAGTGGGGTCCACGTGGCAGTGAGCATGTGGGTGAATGCAGGAGCATGAGACCCAACAGGCCAGAAGTCAACCAAGAGCAAGCAAGAGAGAGGAACTCCTTTGTTGAGAAGATGAAATATCTCAAATTCTCCATTGTTTGCATGAGCCATGCCTACGCTGGCCAATGACCTGTTTCCAGGTATGACAGACAGCAAGCACCTTCCCTATGTTACTCAGTCTTTACTGGGCATGTGTCTATTCTTCCCCTTTCCCTTCCCTGCCCCCAGAGATCTGCAGGGGATTGACCCGGGGAGTGTTAAATTGTAGCTTCCTGGCAAAGCCGCACAAATGGCATGCCTATCCTATTTGGTCTTCCTTTTGTTCCTTTCCAGTGATTAATAACCAGATTAAGTTACAACAGTATCACTATCATCTGTGAGTTTTTTAATACCCTTCGTAGTTTTATGTAGAAAGGAAAGTCATGTCAACTTCTCTTTATGTTCTTCTAACAAAGGTGATGGAAAAAAGTTATGACACGATCAGTACTTTTACTGGTTGTTTTTTTCTGTTAGCAAAACTTCCCAAAGATATGTGAATTAATGTTTATAGGAGCCAAAACTATTAACCATATGAAATAGACAGTTTTACGATATTGCCTACCTGCTCATGCATCAAACCAACCAAAAGCAATTTATAATTTTCGAGCTATAGTATATCACAGCAAGCAAATGTTTGAACTACATTGGAAGTGGCTACTGGAGCCATAATTTTGGGCACAGCCTATGCCACCATGATTGATAGGTAAAATTGGTTTTTTACTGTGAAAGTCTCACTCTGTTTAGGTCCAGTAAGTGAAATTGATGTATCGGCCATTTGGGGTTTGCGTAACCACAGCTTTATCCTGATTTCTCAACCAGTAATGATAGTCTAGAGCCAAAGGGTAATTTTTTTTTTTCTACATAATTCTATTTTCTATGCTCGTTTGAATGTAAAATATCCTGGTAGAATCTACAAGGAAAAGAAGTGTACCAGAAAATTCCAAGGGATGCATTTTTCAGATGACATTGTGCTAGGCTAGCAAAAGGTGAATTTCCCTGAACAATGACAGAGAGCGCTTTGTTGTCTGAATCGTTTTATTAAACTTAATTGAAATCACACTAGCTGTTTCCCAAGCGGGCCTCACACATTTAATTGCTCTACTTTAAAACATTAGCACAGTTTCTGCATCTTTTTGTTTTCTGTCCAATTTGTTTTCCATAAAAATTTTAGCTACGCATAGGAATGTAATACACTCCATTGCTTTCACTTTCACATCTGCTTTTGTTTTCTTGGGATTATGTGTGTTGGGGAGGGGAAGGAATTATGAATATATTTATACGTGAAAATGTTGATTGCTTTCTGAGACTGCCAAAAATTACAGAAATCTTTAAATATACAGGAAAAACTTTTTCATGGTTTCTTTCTTTCTTTCTTTTTACTGGAGTGATATTACTTAATAACATTATATGTCTCAAGTGTACTAGTACATTTCTATAATACATCATCTGTATATTGCATTGTTCAACCTCCAAAGTCTAGTCTCCCTCTGTCACCAGAAATAATTTTGAAAATAAAAAAAGGAATGACAGAGAGTGTACGTTTTATGTGGAATGTGGATGAGATAATGTAAATCTGTTAAGCAAACAGCCTTTGAAAGGTCTGAATAATTTATGAAGCCACATAGGATAAACATATTGGTTGTGTGTGCATATGTGTGCATGTGTGTATGCATTTAAATCAAATCGCCTGAATTTTTTAGTGACTTCATTGCGCATATTTACTTATGCATTTAGCCATTTATACATTAAACTGATCTTGAGGAACTTAATTGTATTAAATATAAAGTAAAATGAGTTGTTAATATAAAATATAGTTATCAATGCTAAATCAGCTTCATTTTGTCCATGTTAAGGATGTTAGCACATTTTCTGTATATCACTTAACTGATCATATATTTTCAATTCAAGGTGAGAGACTACTCAACCACATTATGGAATCTCTTGGGAAGACCACAACATTGTGTGTTTTTACAAATCTAAGAGGAAAGTAGTGATCTTATTTTTTTCCCTTGAACCTTATTTATATTGTTTGAAGAAACAATATTTTACATGTTTAATGATGAGGCTGAACACTTCTTGACTTGGAACTAATTACTGAAGTGAGGAAATAACAGACACTATACTGAACTAGTCTAAGCAATCACAATGAGGACGGCCCAAACGGAGGTCACAACGTAACACGGAAGAATGGCGTATAATTTGAATTAGTATGTGTGTGTGTTTTTAATTTAGTAAATCTCAGTTCAGGTGATGCATCTGCCCTGTTCCTATAAAACAGAAGTGCGCGTTATCTACTGTCAAAATCAAAGGAGGCATTTTTATGTGTCAGGAAGTGCCACTTTTTTTTCCTTCACTATTAAAAGCCATCTACTGTAACATGAAGCAAAATCTTTAAGCTTTCTAACACTCCTCTGGGCTCCCTCCGAAAAGCAATTTATATCAGCTGGCAAGGTCATTAAGGAAACTGGTCAAAATACAGGTGGAAAATGCAACCCTGTTGGGTAGAGTCCTAATGCTTCCATTTATCAGGAACACAAGGTCACATCAATGGTGTTGACTATTAAACGTTGATTTTCCATGAGTCCCAGGGCAACTGAAAACTTGAGACGTTTTAATATGTGTTAGAAATATAAGTCTGCAGGTATGTTTCTCAAAAGTGTGTATATGTGGATAAATATTTTACTGATAACATGAACTTATTTCAAAAACAATATAAAGCTGAGTAATTTTTTTCTGCAAAATAACATTGCAGCATGTTGTATACTCATGGCAATTTTAATAAAGTTCTTCTCTATGCATTGATTTCTAATATTCTTGGCTTCTCTTGGAAAATTACTAAAACACCATGACCTTGCATCCATGTGCCCTTATAGTGAGTCGCTGGTAGAGTAGAAACTACACACACACACACACACACACACACACACACACACATACAGAGTTACATATACTGCATATTTTTAAATATGGATATTAAGCTGGCAATATTGTTCTTCTCTCCTGTTTTCTCAGAAGTCCCTTGCTGGAATGCCTGTTTTTGACATTTCTTATAGTTGGAGTGTTTCTTTATTTGAAAAAAAAATCAGAAAATTCTACATCTGTTGTTCTTGATTTTTCCAGGACTATCAAAATTTGACACATCTTTTGCATCCAAGTACTATTTTTCTTATATCCTTTATATAGCATATTTACACATGCATGTGTGTTTTTTTTTTTTAGTAGAAGTTTGGCCTTATTTCTTGAAATTATTTCAGACACAAAAAAAATAGTAAGTAAGTCTGTGTCTATATGTTAGGCTATTTGGCATAAACTAGAAAATATTGGCCTTTCAATAAAACTCATGGACCAATGAATATTGATCAAGAGCCTATTTTGACTAAAAAAAAAAAAAGCTATTATTTAAAAATATCTCTAAGAGTTTACTCTTCTGGCCAAATGCTGGGCTTTAGCACTAGCCAAGTGGTGGTAATTGACCACACATAGATTATCAGGATGTGTCTTTTATGAGAATTGAATGTCTGACCCTTATCTTCCGTGAGGTTATTTCTGTGAAAAAGAAACTTAGAGTGACCAATGGAGTTGGCATATTGAGGCATTCTGTGACTTTTCTAAGAGCAGTCTCAGTAGAGAGGTAAGAACTGAAGCTTGACCACAGTGGATAAAACTGGAAGCTGTCAATCATGACAATGAACCTGCACTAGAAAAGCTCCAGAAAGAGATACCTGCTATTGGCTAGACATAAAAACATAGGTGAAACAAAATAAAACAAACAAACAAAGGAAACAACAAATTGCAAAGGAAGAGTAAAATGTTTCACAAACAAGGATTACTGTTAGATAATGAAATCTGTTACTTTTGTTGCTAGACTCAGATTCCCTGATGTAGGAGATAAAGAGGGTAAATTTAGGATTTCAATAAGAACACAGACATGAGAATACCTCATATAGGCATTTAACATCGCTTTACACTGGATGCCATGAATTAAGTGTAGGCGACAGGTGTGTTTGTACAGCCAGTGTGGACTGCTCACAGCTGATGAGCTAGCCAGTTGGCACAAACGTCATTGTTGGACTCTCCAGATTCCAAACTTAAAAATTAAGTGACAACTTCCCCATTTGCCTTTTGCTGAATATTGTGAACTTGTTTGTTTATCCTGTTCAAGATAGTTTGATTTGAATTCTCTGTTTTTCAGCTAATGGAACAAGAAAACTGATGTTTATATGGAACTAATTATAAAAACATAGACCAATCATATTTGTAAATTTGTCCTTGTGGTTGTGACTCAATTTATCTATATAAACAACCAGTGTGATGTTTAATTCTCCTAAAAGAATCAATCTACCTTGATATCTACATAGCACACACTTAGCCTTGTAAGTCAAGTATCAGTCTCAGCCCTAATGCCCTACTAGCATTATAAGCAGGAAGAAAGGAAACCATATGTGCATCAATATAAGTCATGCCCTTACCTCTTCTTTACTGAAAGAGGTAGGCATCTTATATTTTAGTATTTCACATTATAGTTACCCATGTTCTTGGTTACTTTACTCTGATTTTTTAACAAACATATTGGGATATAATTCATTGACATAAAGTTTAACCATTTAAAATGCAAAATGTGATAGTTCTACAGAGCTGTGCAGCCATTACCATAATCAAATTTTGAATATATTTTTATCATTTTAATAAATAAACTTTGGATTCAATGGTAGTCCCTCCCCATTACATTCAAAATTCCCTCTCAACCCCAATCCCTCCTGTTCTAGGCAACCACTAATCTACTTTTCATTTTTGCCTATACTGGACATTTTATCCAAACAGAATTAAACAATATGTTTAAGTAACTGTCTTAAATTTATGAGAACGCTTACTTTTGGCCTAAATTGCTAATATTCAATATTGTTGCCATCTTTGGAGTTGCTTATACTTCATATAGATGATATTTTTGTCACTTCCTTTAAAATAATTATGGCTCCCATTCTTTCTGTAATACATATTATATAAATTAGTTATACTTTATGTGAGTAGTTTTCTAGTATGACGCTTCTGGGTTAAAACACCTACAGAAATATCCCTTCAGAAATGAGGAAAAAAAGAAATGTTTCCAAGTTATTATTTGCATTAAAAATTGCTCATTATTCACTATTGATTAAAGAATAAAAATATAGCCCTAGCCAGTTTGGCTCAGTGGAAAGAGCATTGGCCTGCAGACTGAAGGGTCCTGGGTTCGATTCTGGTCAAGGGCATGTACCTCAGATGCAGGCTCGGTCCCCATCCCTGGTCAGGTGTGCACAAAGGCAACCCATCAATGTATCTCTCTCACATTGATGTTTCTCTCTCTGTCTCTCTCTCTCTCCCTTCCACTCTCTCTAAAAATCAATGGAAAAATACCTTCACATGAGAATTAACAAAAACAAACAAACAAAAAACCACACATAAGAATATTCACATCCTAGGCCCAACCCATTTTCCCAGTCATTTTTTGGATAGGGACAGGCACAGGCAATGACTTGGCTACACAGCTAGGCACCTGGAAAGGATAAGATGGGAAAATTAAAAATAGTAAAATCTGAGAAAGTAGATTGAGAATTGACTAAGGAAATAGGTCCAGAGCAAGTGGATTCTGCTGTATTATATCATTGCCTACCAAAGAGAATCTACTATGGAAGACCCAGAAAAACTAAATGGAAATGATTTATTCAAAGGAGATGAGCCAGAATTTGTCCTCAATGATCCCATGTTCCCACAGTGGACCAGTGGCAACTGGGTTGGAAACTATGAGTGTGTTTATTAGTATGCGTATTTCCCACCAAGGCCAATGTAATTACTAACAGTGCTGAATGTCTGCCCTGTGAATGCCACATATTTACACTGAACATTCAACATAGTGCCATTCCTTAAAGAGACCATTCATTGGTGTTCTGGTTGATTACATAGAATCATAAACCTTGCATCCATTAACAGTAATGAAGAAGGCATTCATCCCTTCCCATACTGGAGAAGGCAGTTATTCATCTTTCTGAGATTCATACCTAGACTAGATCAGGTTTTGTCTCGTCTGCCTACAATTCCTCTGCCAGGACTTTCTGAGTGTCTAAGATTCTACAAAACTTTACCTTGGACCACGGGATCCATTTATAGCAAAGGGTTTTGACAATGGATATAATGAAAAGATGAATCCATTAGTTATACTGTATCACCCAGGAGTTCTTGGCCTGATGGAATGTGGAATAACCTTTCCACTAGAATGTCAGCCTGAGGACAATACTCGGCAGGGTTATCAAATTGTCCTCTGGAATGCAAGGTAAATGGTGAACAAATTGAAATTATGTGATGTTGTATCTCCAACAGCTAAAATGAACAGGAAAAGAAGGAGTGCAAGGAGGATCGACCCCCCCCCCCATTGTCATGCTCAGTGACAGATTTAAGAAGTTCAGGTTTCCTAACTCTGCAACCTTATGCTTTGAAGAGTTACCGGTTATTGTTCCCGAGGCGGGTAGAGTATGTATGAACAAGGTTTATATGCATGGGTGCAGTCAGAATTTGTTTTATCCTAATACTACAACTGCCATCTAGTAATGTTGGGCCTCATGCTGATCAAACATTAAGCAAATGAAGGAGTTACTAGGCCAGGGGTCTCAGCAGTGATTATCACACAGAGCTTACGCTGCTCAGCATTCGAGGGCAGGAAGCACTTTGTCAGAACGTGAGGCATTTCTTGCAGTGCTATCCTCCCTGCCTGCTGATAGCCGTAAACAGCAAGCCCAGGCCCATGCATGGGAAACAGGGCTCAGACACAGGCAGAACACCTAACCATGCAGAACAGCCGGCCAAAAATGCATGCAACACAGAATGGATGGCAGAGAAGGGAAATGATTAATACTCATTATCACTTCAGAACACAGACCATAGTTGGTTTCCATCAAAGAGAGAAACATCCACCAGCTGCCTCCCGCCTGCCCCCCCCGACCAAGGATCAAGACCACAACCCGGGCACCTGCCCTGACCAGGAATCCAATCAAGGTCCTCCTAAAATCACCTACCCAATGAACTGTCTGAACCCCAATCCTCCTTCACTGTCCACTTTGAGAAAGCAATCCAAACACAGGCAGTGTGACTGCGTGGAATTATAAAATTTGATTCCTCATTTGGATGAGAGTAACTTTAAGTATTGCTTTAGACATTGAAGCAATAGATAGATGTAAAATTCAACAAAGATTGGTTTTTAGTGCTTCAGTTAGTAGGTGCGGTAGTCAGAATGATGATTCTTGCTCCCTGAAAGATGTCCAGGGCCTAAAACCAAAAACCTGTGAGCTCCCATGACAAAGGGGAATAAAGGTAGCAGATAGGATTAGGTTTGATAATCAGCTGATGTTGCCCTAGGACAGTGGTCGGCAAACCGCAGCTCGCGAGCCACATGCGGCTCCTTGGTCCCTTGAGTGTGGCTTTTCCACAAAATAGCAGGTGCAGGCGCGTACCGTACAGTGGGATGGAAACTTTGTGGGCCAGGCGCAGAAGTCGGTTTTCGGCCTGGGCCAGTCTATTTTGAAGAAGCGGTTCTAACGCCGAGCCACACTCAAGGGGCCAAAGAGCCGCATGTGGCTCGCGAGCCGCGGTTTGCCGACCACTGCACTCGGAAGAGTATCCTGAATTATCCAGCTGGGCTCAATTAAATTATAAGCATCCTTAAATGTGAAAGCAGAATGCGGAAGACTCAGTGCCATGTAGGGAACACCTGAGTGGCAACGCCAGTGTTGAAGGTAGAAGGAGCCATAGCCAAGGAATATAGGAAGCCTCTCACGACTAGAAAAGGCAAGAAAATGGACTCTCCACGGGGGGCTTCTTAGAAGGACAGAGCCCTCCCAGCACCTTGACTTTAGCCCTCTGAGACCCATTGTGGACTTTTGATGAAACTTATGATATAAAAACTGTGTTGTTTTAACCACCAAGTCTGTGCTAATGTGTTACAGAAGCAAAAGAAAACTAATAAAGTTTAAAACTGTACCTAAAAAAAAACACACTGATGCAAAAACAGATTATGGCTTTGGGGACAGTGGGTATCAAGACAGACTGAAATGGTTTTCGTCCTTCTTCCAGAGATGTGAGTGAAAATAAGTATCAGGTGGGACAGAGTGAAAGTCTGAAAGAAAATGCGAATTTGTCAGGCAACCAGTAAGACTAACTCTGTGATGGGAAGGAAGTTGAATGTGTCTCCTCTAGATAGCACACAATTGCACATAACTTTTTTTATGTATATATAGTTTATTGTTTTTTTACAGAGAGGAAGGGAGAGGGATAGAAAGTTAGAAACATCGATGAGAGAGAAACATCGATCAGCTGCCTCCTGCACACTCCCTACTGGGTATGTGCCTGCAACCAAGGTACATGTCCTTGACTGGAATTGAAGCTGGGACCCTTGAGTCCACAGGCCGATGCTCTAGCCACTGAGCCAAACCAGTTAGGGCCACATAACTTTTTTTTTTTTTTAATCTCTTATGGGTTGAATTGTATTTCCCATAATTCATATACTGAATCCTTCTACCCACTATATCAGAATGTGACTGCAATTGAACATAGGACCTCCAAATATATAATTAAGATAAAATGAGGTCATGAGAGACCCTAATACAATAGGACTTGCATTGTTATAAGAAAAGGAAGTTAAAGCACAGATATACACCATGTGAGCATGACGATGACCATCTGCAAGCCAGGGAGAGAGGCCTCAGAAAAAAACAACCCTATTGATACCTTGATCTCAGATTTCTAGCTTCCAGAAATAGCTCTCCAGCGTGGTGAGAAAATAAATAATAATATCTGTTGTTTAGGCTACCTAGTCTGTGTTACTCTGTTACGGAAGTCATAGCAAACTAATATATTTTGCTATATTCAGGCTATACTAATACATTGTTTTTCCTTTTGCAAAGTTATAGTTAATTAACTTGTCACAACATAATTACTTTTTTAATGTACCTTTGAGACGTTGGAAATAAAGGTTTTCTTTTTCCAATACAATGGATAGAGTTATAGGCAGTTACACTTTCATAAAATGTTTTCTTCGAATACTAATATAAAACTGGGTACTATTTAGGATTCAATTAATGTGGTCCAAGTTTGAAAATCATGGACTTGCTAAAGACATTTGTTCTTTTATTCTCTCTCTGGCTTCCTGGAAGGCAAGAGAATGTTGGCATCACACTCCTTTCCCATACCAAAGCAGCATAATTAGACAAGATCCTTTTAAGACCGATCCCTGAAACACAGTAGCTTCATCAAAGCCAGAGGGGAGACAGACAGGCATATGGGTGCAGTGGACATACAGATAGACAACAGATTCCTTTGTTTCGGAAATATTTTCAAAATGGAATATTTTATACATTAGTAGAAAAAATAAAATGTTTGGTGAAGAAAATAAACTTAAAGGTTGTTCTTGAGTCATGGGGGAAAACCAGAGAAATAGCCTATATACTAAAAGCCTAATATGCAAATCAACCGAATGGTGGAACAACTGGTTAGTGGGAGGCAGGGCCTGTGAGCAGGCAGCGCCAGGCTAGCCAAGGCAAGTGCCAGCGGGTAGAGGGAGGGAACAGTGATCGGGGGACAGTGGCGGCTGGAGGTAGGTGGTGGAGGGACGATCAGGGGGCGGGACCGGCAGCTCCTTGGCCAGCACTGTTCTCTGATTGGCCCAGGGGCCTCAGTCAAACATCCCTCGGGAGCTCCTGCTCTGTGAGAGGGTGCAGGCTAGGCTGAGGGCATGAATTTCCGTGCACCGGGACTCTACTAGTTGATTCAAAAAGATGACAGAAGGGGGCTTTAAATTTAAAATGTGTGCTGTTTTCATTGCATTTCTGTAGATAAAACTCAGGTATCCTCTCATTCAACAAAAAATAACTTAAAATATTAAAATAAAAAATAGAAAAAAACAAATGTTATTTTTCAGGCTAGTTATTATTTCAGCTATATAGTATGAAGGGAATTAAGATTATACAGACATGTGCATAAAAGACACTACCTAATGGATGCTTGGTAGCTGCCAAATTTTATATTTACCTTTATTTACAAAGGTATCTTAATTGTTATGAATACATGCTTTCATTAATGTATTCTAGTACTTCCCTTAAGTAACTCTTCTGTTTTGTGAGTGCCATGAATTTTATCTGCCTCTTCTTAATCATCCCAAATAAATAATCTAAGTACAAACTGTGTTTTCTAAGTAACCACTGCTTCGAAAGCAGTTCCTACCTACCCACTCTCTCTCAGACCTATTTGATTCTTCAGTCCCCTCTGATGTGGAAATTTTAGTGCTAACTCTATATGAAAATAATGTTCAAGAGTAACTTATGTGTCCTAATGGTTTTCATGTGTAAATTCAAGTAAAATTTCTTCTGTAATATTGGTTATTTATGGTGGGATATAACACACAGACAACTCATTATAAGCAATCAGCTAAAAGTAGAATAAAGAACTTCTATAAATGCTTTCTGTGTGTTTGCTAAAACCAGGCAAGAAAAAGGCCATTGAGGTGCAGAAGGGCTGTTTTTGTTGGTTGCTTAGATAATAGCAGGAGTGGTTAGCCTTTTTAAGACAGCTTCCTTAAACCTCATCCTACTGTGAAAGTTTGGATTTATGTCTTTATTATGTTGGCAATAATTCTTTAAAGAATATAAGTAAACAACCTTTCTTTGATTTCTCTTTCTAGCCAGGAGACGTCTTGCTATATTATTTCACTGTTTTTGTGTGGCCATTTTTGGCACTTTAATAATGAGACAAGGATTAAGTACACAGCATTGCCCAGTATGCATTTAACCACAGAGATCAGTAAATGTTCAGCTTTTTATTCACAATCTGTTATTCCTGTGCTAATGGATTTTTCCTCTTATTAATAGCTACATGTAAATTTTTCTGTGAAAAGGTCCAGGAAACACATTATATTCAAAAAATTTAAAGTGTAATGTATAAGCAGAAATCTTAGTTACATTTTAAATTAATTTTACTATTAATATTGCCAACTGGTTGAATAATTAAAATTGAAACAAAGTAAAGGTCATTCTCTGGTCCATGTACAGCCTCCCATTTTCCTAACATCAATAACTTTCCCACTGTAATTCCCACGATGACCACTGATTTTACATTCCTGTTTTCTTCCAGAGGTTTTACATTCCTGTAATTTCTTCCAGAGATTACTTTTAAGGCATATGCAATAAAACGCAGGCGTATGTCCTTAGTTTTAATTCCATTACACAATAGAACATACACTCTCGCATATAGTCTGCTTACTTTATTCAATAAAGTACTTTGGAGATCTCTTCATATCAGAACGGAAATATCCTTCTATTGCATTTAACACTGCAGAGCATTTTATTATGTGAATGCAAATTAATTTATATAAACAGAAAGCAAGCACTGATGACATAGTTGTTTCGTCTTTTGTTAATATAAGCAACAGTACACCAAACAATCTTAGACAAAAACCTTTTCATGTATGCCATTACAACGTGAATCCTCAGGTATGAAATGGTGTTTCCATTAGTAACTGTTACAGATATTTCCAAATAGCTATAGATATTTTCAGTCCTAAGAATCATACCAATCTGCACACTCACCTGCAACATATTAAAGTGCTTGTTTCCCTAGAGCCTTGCAAAGTAAGTGTATTATTAAACATTTATTTATTTTTTGTCAATTTGTTGTTTCTGTCATTCTCAGTCCTTTTATTTTTTTATCTCTTTATTGATTAAGGTATTACATATGTGTCTTTATCCCCCCATTGCCCTCTCCACCCCCCCTCCAGTCATGCCCTCACCCCGCTGGTGTCTGTGTCCATTGGTATCACATGATCTCACTCATTTATGACATATAATGAACAACATAAACTGATGAACAAAAACAGATCCAGAGACAGAGAAGCATCCATCAGACTGTCAAATCTCAGAGGGAAGATAGGGGAGGGTGGGGGTAAGGGGGAGAGATCAACCAAAGGACGTGTATGCATGCATATAAGCCTAACCAATGGATTCTCAATCCTTTTAGATGCAATGCTTCTTTTTTATTATAAAAGAAATCATAATGCTTTCCTACATTCTACAGTGGTACACTCTATACTTTTATATCTACATAATTTCAAAAATAATTTCTTCAATGCTATAACTTCAACATGAGGGGAAGATAACAGAAAGAAACTTTTAAGAAAAATGTGTTTCACTATGTAAATACACAGATATGCCTGTATGATAAATCATAATTAGGTTTTATAATAATGTACCAAGTAGAATTAGTGTATTGACAGAAATGTGTTGCATCGGTAACTCAGACACCGTGGAGTTGACATGGTTGATGTGACATTGAAGTTGTGGTAAGCTCCTGATAAAATTGCAAAAACAAATTAAACATTTCTATTAAATCACAAAATAATTCTAGAACACAGATGTATAAGGTAGTATGAACTTTCTTTTCTAAGCATGTAGTGAAAACATGGTAATCAGATAGAGGTTCTAAGCTCAGAAATGATAAGAAACCCTCTTACTATCTAAATGCCTATCTAAATATGTGGGACACGAGGTTGTATTCTTTATGCATTTATACCATTAATTGCAGGGAATCAGCATCAGTGCCCCCTCCCAACTAAATATCTGCAGTCTCTTAAATCACTTTGCCAACTAAAAATACTCTCCCAAACTTCCATTCTTTTGTATTAAAAGTCATAATAAATTGAAGTTTCCTGGCTTGAAGAAGTTCCCTGGGTTGGACTGGGAAAATATCTAGATGGCTCTCCCCTGTTTTTTCTGTCTCAGAGACCATGTGGATGAGTCTTTTTTTTATTTTATTTATTGTTATTGTTGAAAGTATTACATGTGTCCCATTTTTCCCATTGACCCCTTCTAGCACCCTGCCCCCTACCCCAAGCTTTCACCCTCCTATTATCTGTGTCCATGAGTTATGCATATATGCATCCAAGTTCTTTGATTGATCTTTTCCCACCCACCCCCACCTTCCCTCTGAGGTTCATCAATCTGTTCCATGTTTCTATGTCTCTATTTTGTTCATCAGTTAATTTTGTTCTTTAGATTTCACATATGAGTGAGATTATACAATGCTTGAATTTCTGTGACTGGCTTATTTTACTTAGCATAATACTCTCTAGGTTCCTCCATGCTGTCCCAAGGGTAAGAGATCCTTATTTTTCACTGCTACATGGTATTCCATGGTATAGATGTACCACAGCTTTTTAATCCACTCATCTACTGATGGGCACTTGGGGGCTGTTTCCAGATCTTAGCTAGTGTACATTGTGCTGCTATGAACATAGGGGTGCATATATTCTTTCTGATTAGTGTTTTGATTTCTTTATATAGCCATGTTGTTTATGTTTCTCTTAATCCAACTGGAGGAGGGTCAGAGCAAGTGATTGGGTTTTCCACATCAAGATAAGATACTCACTTGCAGGATCTGAGTTTTTGTTGGAGATTTCTGACATGTTCTGCTGCTTGGCCCTTGCATTTCCTCCTACACAGCCTGTGTGCAACTCAACCATGAAGAGACCTACATGCATTTAGAGTGTGTGGGTCATGTCTATCCTCCAATCTCACTAAAAATAATGTTGACCATGTTGTTCTGTTTGTTTCTTTCTATTTTCGTTGTTGCTTTTGTTTATTCTTCAGGAAAGAAAGTAGAAAATGTTAACTTACAAAGTCATGCTTACACTGTAAGTCACGCTCACTCTACATTATACCCATACTAGTGAACTGGCCTGCGAAATGGCAACAAGTCCCAAAATCCCTCCCTGCATGTGCCTCCCCGCGCACACAGCCCCACCCTCCCACCCAGAAAGAGTCCCGTCACCACCAAAGCAGCTGCCGCTGGACCCAGAAACCCACCCGCTGCGCTGGCGGGACCCAGAAATTCCCTCGTGCCTCCCTCCGGTCAAGTCCTCCAGAGTCAAGTCCCCACCCACCTGCGTGTGCCTGGTGTGCACGCAGCCTCCTGCTGAAGGGTCATTATGAGGTGAAGGTGTCACGACCGTTAAGCCTATTAGCTCTTTATCATATAGGATCATGCATCGCCTTGTTTGTCTCTAAAAAGGAAGTTACATATTATGTTAATTTCCTTTTTGAAAAAAATTATAGCATTTCAGTCATCTTGCAATCTGAACCAGCTCAAAAGAAAATGACCTGTTGTATGAAGAAAGATTTATGTCATAGTTTGAAGTAGAATATTGGACTTAAATGGGCATTTTCTTTCTATGAGATATACATAGACACTATCAAAAATAATAGGTAACTTTCCTGATGAATTAAACTCCCTTCAATGTGTTTTTTCCCCCAAATTTGAGGTAAGAGCCAGTAATAGTTCAAACTGTTCACATTGTAGCAGGAAAGACTTTTTGAGTGATTAATAAAGGCATAGGTATTTCTTTTTTTACTGGGCATGCTAATTTTTTCCTAATAGACTAAGGATCAAATTAACTCCAAATTATGAGTCAGTACCTTAAAGATAACATTTCACTTATTATTTTCAACTTGTAAAATAAATGAACTTTATTTTGCAGAGAGAGTGGATGTGCATTTCTATAATACATGCATGATATTCCAAGGCTATGCTCGTTGTTCACATTTACAGCTGTCTCTTTGTAGAAGAAAGACCAATAATCATCTGACTGAGGTTTCAAAAGAGAAACAGCAAAACCCAAGGAAACCTCACACTAACACATAGTTGGAAATAGAATTTGAATGTTTTCCAGAGAGACAATTGTAGCTTTTCTTACAGGCAGCATTTTCATTAATTAGGCTCCTTGGTAATAAATTGTATATTTACAAGAGCTTTGTGTGCAGTGCCCCTATGAGATGATACATCAAGTTCAGAAGCATCAATAAAAGTGACTTTAATATCCAGGAAGATACTGAGGCAGCTGTTTGTTTTCCAGCAGTGCCAGTGACTCATAAATAACAAAGTAATGCAGGCATACCTTTGGCAAAGTGGCTCTGTTATCCTTTCTATGACTCTAATACCAGGAAATCAGTTACTGACTGCAGGTTTCTTAGAAAATCTGCCTGTTTGTTCCAGACAATGTTCAAGTCTAAAGCAATAACACCAGAAACAAAATCAGTTACCAAATAAGTGATGTATCTGACTTGAATGAAGTTAAACTACTTTTTAGGAGCCATTATAGAAATTTGGGGTAATTTAAGAGTTCTAAGATCCCATTATTTAGAGAAAAAGGTTTAATCAGTATCACCTGGAGAGTAGTCAACCAAAATGAAATTTAAACCAAGGGAACCATTCCTGAAAATTATGTGTAAAAGAAAAAAAAACTGCATAAAAGAATGGTATTTTGAATTTCATCAGTCACTTTTCAAAGAGGATAATATTTTTACATATTTGTCCTTACAAAACTTCTAGTAGAAGTAGACATTATTGACCCAGGGGAAATGGTTACTTTTATTTGTATGGAATCTGAATTAAAATATGTCTCAACTTCAAGGCTAGCACTGTATCAAGTAAGACTATACTGATATACCAGATATATATTTGTTAATCCTCACCTGAAGATATTTTTCCATTGATTTTTAGAGAGAGTGGACGTGGGACGGGGGGGTGGGGACACGGGGGGAGAGACAGAAAAAGAGAAACATCAATGTGAGAGAGACACGTCCATTGGCTGCCTCCTGCTTGGGCCTGACCAGGGCCAGGGACATATGGGCCCTTGATCGGAATCAAACCAGGGACCCCACAGTCCACAGGGCAATGCTCTATCCACTGATCCAAACCTGATCCAAACTGGCCAGGGACTGTTCTCTACTTTTTTAAAGGTGAAATTGGTACTGTCACTGTCACCACACTCCAAAGCTCCACTGACTATGTAGACAAGTTTGCTCAGATAGGCTCCAGATGTTTATCTGCTTGATTAGTTTGACATAAATAACCTCTCGTCTGCTTTCTGCAATTCCACCATATGTCCTCTATCCAACAAGTGCAGTTCACAGCTATATTCTGTAGTTTGCATGCTTTTGGTAACTTTCTATCTTTTCATTGTGACTTCATTTTCCCCCTTGTCTCTAGAAAAACCAGATTGGAAAACTTCACATTAGTCACAAATTTACTGCTAGTTTTGTAGAAAATAAAAAACAAAACCATCTAAATATATGAGTACTTAAGTAATAAAATCAATAACATTCAAGAACTGGCTTTGGTTCTTGAACATAACATAACATAACATAACATACATAACATAACATAACATAACATAACATAACATAACATAACATAACATAACATACAAAAAAAAATTGGCCTGGCTGGTGTGGCTTAATGGTTGAGTGTTGACCTATGAACCAGGAGGCCATGGTTCAATTCCTGGTCAGGTCTGGGCACATACCCTGGGTTACAGGCTCAATCCTCAGTGTGGGACATGCAAGAAGCAGCCAATCAATGATTCTCTCTCACCATGGATGTTTCTATCGCTCTCTTCCTCTCTGAAATGAAAACATATTTTAAAAAACATTGTTTTCAAAACTCCCAAATTTGTTTTTTGTGCCCTTTTGTCTCTTGTTTCTGTCCATAATAATATGTACTTATCTCCTTTCTTACGGTTCATAGTATTTCCTTTACAATGGAGAAAATGTTAAATATTAATTTATACTTTAATTTGAAAATGACTTCAACGTTTCTCATCTTCTAAGGGTATGTTTTTTAATTATAAGATTTAACTTCTGCTAAAGAAGCTGCATTGCTCTTACAAGTACTTGAGAAAGGATTTGAGAGTCAAAATGCTTCCCCAGGAATCCTGAAATCTAAGCCCACAGAAATCATCTCCCTGTAGAGCTGGAATCCTTCCTTATTAAGCTGTTCTGGTAGTAATGCAGTAATGCATCACTCCCTGCAATGATCTTTAAAATTATCATGAATAAAATCATTAAAATGGTGAATATTAGTCTCACTGAGAAAGAAATTACATTGGCATTAAATAGATAATTTTAAATGAGTCTACATATATCTCATAAGCCAGTATCTTATGTTGAATGCTACCATTTCTTTCATTTATAACAACACATGATATAATATGAGGAGAAATATTTCTGTGTTTCTTTAAGATGAGTCAGAGTTGATGAGATTACTGGATGAGGGAGGGGAAGCTGGTTATCGAATTATAAATTCCATAATTGGATCTGTCTGGCTCTCTCTCCTCTGCATGCAATGCAGGGACATTAAACATTTCCGTTCACTCTCTGGATCTGAGTGCTTCATATCAGTGTTTTTACTGTTCTAAAACACAACCTATGGGGACAGCTTATAGGGAAAAATCAAGAAATGCTGAATCTTCACTGTTCTGTTAAAAAAAACAAACTTATATCATTAAGCTTAAAATAAAGACATCAATATGCGCAGCTATCACCTGGTCACTTTCATATTTTTATGTATAAAATCAAAGTGATTTATCTGTGAGATTCTTTCATAAAGTAGCTATAGAAGAGAAATCTACCAAGTAAATAATTTTTTAAGTACAAATTTTCCATTGTCCGATTTTCAACAAAGAGACAGGTTATAAGTTAAACTTTTTAATATTCTCAGATCTAAAATGATATGATGTCTGACAGTGGTAAGTGTTTAAGGTATTTCATATAAGACATAATAGATAGTTAACCTCTCCCTTTTTAATATTTTATTGAATTGAGTACTCTGGAAATGCACCTCCATCCATATCTGTTATTGATATCAGAGTCTAGTATAAAACAGCCTTTAAATTGATAATACCAAATATCTTATTTGCTCCTACTACATGCTACATGTAATTTGTATTTGATCTTTTATTCCATCCAACTTAAATGTGGATTTTATTGTTCCCATTTCACAGTCATAGAAACTCAAACTCAGGAGTGCAATGTGAATTGCCAATATCACACAAGAAAACAGTTTTTGGTTTGGGAGATTTTCTATTTCCTGTTTATGGTTTTATTGATTTCTGCTCTATGCCTTTAACTTAAAATTTATCTTTATTGTTGAAAGTATTGCAGATGTGCTATTTCTTTTCTTCGGGATTGCATTATGCTTTTTCTCTCGTTTTCTGAGATAGAAGATGAGATCTAGTGGTTGTAGATCCATGGTGAGGCAGATCATCTTTAAACTTCAGGAAACCATAAACAATGCTGTCGGTTTCCTTGTGAGCACTGCTTCCACAGCGACCTTTACCATTTTTTTAACTTTATTTCTATTTCTTGCAAAGTGTTTATTTTAACTTATTTTGACACTTTCTTCTTTGACCTACGTGTTATTTTGAAGTGTGTACTTAATGTCTAAATAGTTTAGAATTTTCTAGCCATTTTTCTAATTAATTCCACTGTGGTCTGAGAACATACTATGTATAATTTCTGTTACATCAGTTAAGGTATGTTTTATGGTTCAGTATTGGTTCTGTCTTTCTGAATGTTCCATGTAAGCTTGACAAGAATGTGTATTCTGCTGTTATTGAAGTATTTTACAAATGTCAATTAGACTTCTATGATTGGTGTTGCTATTCAATTTAACTATATCCTTCCCAATTTTCTGCTAGCTTTATCTATCATTTACCGCTAGAGGAGTTTTGAAATGCTCAACTTCAACAGTGGATTTGTTTGTTGTTTTGCAATGCTATCATACTTTTGCCCCACATATTTTAATATTCTGCTGCTGAGCCCATACAAGTTAAGGATTAGATGTCTTTATAGAGAATTGACCCCTTTATCATTATGTAATGCTCTTTTTTTCTCTCTGATTATTTTCCTCATTCTGAAATCAGCTTTTCTATGATTCATGTAATTACTCTCACTTTCTTTTGAGTAATGTTACCATGGTATATATATCTCCATCTCTTTACTGTCAATATTTCTGTGATTCTTTTTATATTAAAAATATGTTTCTTTTAACCAATGTATAGATAGGATATTTTTTATATTCAGCTAACAATCTTACTCCCTTAACTGATATATTTAGAACATTCTGATTTAAAGTAATAACTAGAGGGCCTGTGCACAAAATTTGTGCACTGGGGGCGGGGGGCGTTCCTCAGCCCAGCCTGCACCCTCTCACAGTCCAGGAGCCCTCTGGGGATGTCCGACTGATACCTTGGGCCTAAGCCATCAGTTGGACATTGTTAGCAATGCCATGGAGGCAGGAGAGGTTCCCGCCACCATGGCTTCTGGCTGAGCAGCTCTCCCGCTGTGGGAGCGCACTGACCACCAGGAGACAGCTCCTGTAGTGTATGCCCCTGGTAGTCAGTGTATGTCATAGCGACCAGTTGTTCCCCAGTTTGTTGATTTGCTTATTAGCCTTTTATTATATAGGATTATTAATCTAATTGAATTATTATCTTCCATAGTTTTAACTGTTTTCTATGCGTTACACTTTGATTTTTTTTATCTTCCCTGTGTGTGTGTGTGTCTTTTCTGCTTTTAATAAGGTTTTTACATGATTCCATTTTTTCTTCTCACTTAGCACATCAAGTTTACTTCTTTTTCATTAGTGACTCCCCTAGATTTTGCAATACACTTTTACAACTAATCTAAGTCTACTTTTAAGTAACACTATACCTCTTCATGACTTGTGCAGGTAATTTCTAACTGATTATTCACATTAGTCCTTACAGTCCCTTATAACATTGCTGTCATTCATTTCAATTACCCATAGGAACATATTTCTATTATTATTTTGAATTAACAGTTATGTATCCAGTAATCTGAGAATAAAAAATTAATATTTTATTTTATTTTCATTTATTCTTTTTTTCTGATGCACATTCTCTTTTTATATAGATCTACATTTCTGACCTATATCATATTCTCTCTCTCCTAAGACCCTCAAAGCCACATTTCTGGTAAGGAAAGACTGCAAGTAATAATTTCTCTCAGTTTTTGTTTGGCTGAGAAAGTCCTTTCTCCATCACTCTTGAAGGATAATTTGTTGGGTACAGAATTCTAGATTGGTGGGTTTTTATTTTCAACACTAAATATTTCACTTCACTCTTTTCTTGCTTGTGTGGTTTCTGTTAAAAAGTCTGATTAATACTTATCTTTGTTCCTTTGTAAGTAAGGTTTCATCTGCTCACCCCCTTCCTCCCTCTGCAGCATTTTAGTTTATTTATAAATTTCTCTTTGTTTATGGTTTTCTGAAGTTTAAATATGATATGCTTAACTGGATTTTTATTTGGGGGGAGGAAATAGTGGGAGTGGTATTTATTTTGTTTAGTGTTCTTCAAACATACTGTATCTGTGGCTTGATGCCTCTCATTAGTTTGGAGCAATTCTCGAGACATTATTTCTTCTCATATTTTTTTCTCACTTTCTTCTTTTGGTTTTCTTGTTATACATATATGTGTTTAATAATAGTCCCTTAGCACCCTAACCTGTTTGGCTCAGTGGATAGAGCGTCAGCCTGTGGACTGAAAGGTCCCAGGTTCAATTCTGGTCAAGGGCATGTACCTTGGTTGAGGGCACATCCCCAGTAGGAGCTGTGCAGGAGGCAGCTGATCGATGTTTCTCTCTCATCAATGTTTCTAGCTCTCTATCCCTCCGCCTTCCTCTCTGTAAAAAATAAATAAAATATATTTTTAAAAAAATAATAGTCCCTTAGCTATTGAATATTCTATTTCATTATTTCTTAAAAATATTTTCCTTTGGTTTCATTTTGGTAATTATCTTTGGTATATCTTTAAATTCACTGATCTATCCTATAGTTGTCTTTAGTCTACTAATGATTCCATAAAAGGCATTTATTTCTATAACTGTAGAGTAGTGTAGTTTTTTTGCATGTTCTTTTGATTCTACCTTACAGTTTATTTCTCTTTCTTATATTACCCATGTATACCTGCATGTTGTCTACTTTTTTACTAAAGCCTTAATCACATTAATCACAGTTATTTAAATTATCTTTTTGATATTTTTCATATTTCCAAAATCTGTGTCACACTTGAATGGTTCTGATATTTGCTTTTTCTCTTTATACTAGATTTTTTCTTATCTTTTATCATGCATTATATATATTTTTTGAAAACCATACGTGATTCATCAGATAGTAGAAACCAAGTTAGATAAGTCTTCACTATGAGACTTTATATATATTGAAATGCGAAAATTTAACTGGAACTCCCTGAATTCCTGGAGTCTTGTCTCTATGGTTTCAAAGAATGAGGCCATGGACAAAAGGTAGTAGGTGAAAAGTACAGAAACTTTATTGCAAGCAGAAACTTTATTGTAAGCAGACACTACCTCTAAAACCTAATTCTAAATTCTAAGCCTGAGACTCTGTCTCTCCTGGATGGACAGAAGCGCCCCTGAGAAGAGTGACCGCTGCTCTCTTTGTCTTGAGACATTAAATAGACTGCAGTTTTTTATCTGAATCTGACCCCTTCTTATTGGTCATTCTGTTACATAGAATTAGTTTTCAAAGCCCCCAGCTCACGTGGTGTCCCCCACCTTTCTCTCCCCCTTATCTTATTGGTTGGAGTCCCTGTGGACTTACCTTATTCCTCTCCCAGTTGTGTTGGCGGAGAAGGCCTTATCTTATGGCCCTCTCAGTTACTCAGGTCAGGGCTACTTTTGGCCTAACTTATGGTCACTTTAATGGCTCAGGCCAGAGATACCTTTTGGTTTATGACTGTCTTTAATTGCACAGGCCAGATATATTTCTATTTGCCTATTTCATTTCTTTATTCTCTGTACAAATAAGATAAACACCCTGGCGCCTTTAAGTGTCCATTATGTATTCCTTTCCTATAGACCCCTTTCATTCCTAAAACTTTCTAAGCCTGACTAATTAAACTAGCTAGCTAACCCTTTCAATATCATTGAAACCAAAATGTGAGGTTTGATTCCAAGTTCATTGTCTCACAAAACCAAAGAATAGAGTCCCAGACAAAAATGGTTAACGGAGGCAAAGTTTACTGAGACAAGCCAGTCCTGGAAAAGGTGCAACTGGGGTCCCCGGAGCAAGCCAGTGTCAGGAGCTTCCTTTCCATGTCACAGCCAGTAGTAGCTCAGTATCCCAGCTAATTAAAGTCTATTAGTCCATGTGTGGGGCCCACATGGCCCTAAGCCAGGTGGGCGACAGGGAGCACATCTCCTGCCAACAACCCAAGAACCTAGCACATAAGGGAGAGCGGGGAGAAGAGGAAATTGTTTTGTGTATATGCTTGTTAGCTCCTGATTGGTCCTTTCAAAGAATTTTGCCTTAGCAACACCCTTGGGATTGGTTGATACAACTTACTACCTTGTGACTGGTTATCTACAAGCTGCCTGTCTTAGCAACATTCATACATTTTACAGCTCAGGTCTCCCTCATGCACTCTTCTTTCCCAGCCCACCATTTGAGGTGCCTTAGTAAATTCACCGTGTTGGGTTCCCAGTTTTACTTCTGCCCCACCCCTGCCCCGCTATGGTCCCTGTCCCTGTCTACCTAGCTTCCCTCTGTGTCCTCATAATGTAGCTGTAGATGTTAGAGGCTTTCATTATCCCTGCTTTCCTAGTGTTTTTTCCACTTCTGCCATCCTTGAGTTTTGGATTTTCCTAATAACTCCCTAAATAAAGTCTTTGTTTGCTCTCTTAGCTATAATCTGCTCTATTTTTATGCTGGAACTTATTTAGTGTGGTACAGGAGGCATTGGGCAGAGAAAGCATTCTCTAACATTATCATTAAATCTTGTGTGTTTTTCTAGGGCCTGCATGCTGGTCTTTCAGAAGTGTTTCTTAGAATTTTTATTTTCTTCCTCACCTATGTAAGACACAAAGCCTAGAGGCAACTGTGCTTATCTAATAATACTCCCCCAGGTCAGATAAAGATCTCTAAGTAATTTTGTTTAGACAGTGGTCTTTTGTTATGGAGATCGCTCTGAGTATTTTTCAAATTTTTTACTTTTCCCCTGGGCACTTTTCAAAATGTTAACTTTTCCCCTCATCATGCTCACAACATGAGTGGATAATCTCTAATTTTTACTATAAAACCTGGTGAAGATCCTGGAGGCAATACCCACAAAACTAGAGCACCACCCTCTAAGGCTGGGCACACATAAACTTCTCAGTTAAGGTGGTCCTTCAGCAACTTGTCAAAATGATCACTAAGTGTCTCTCTCTCTGCCAGTTACTATATTCCCAGCAAACCTTTTCTGTTTAAGTTATTTTTTTTTACCAGTCTCTCTGGCCTTGGCAGTAGATAGCAGTAACTTGTGTAGCATGCTCACCATCTCACTGTTTTATTTTGTTTGTTTGTGTTTTGTTTTGGACGTGTTCTAATGTCAGCTGTTAAGGAACAAGATGACATTGACATGGGTTGATCATTGCTGCAGTCAGAAAAGACTAAGCCTTTTCTAATTTACCTCAGGTCAGTGTCTGCCTCACCATTGATTTAAGATTTCTCTCTCCCCATTCCCCCAAAGAGAACAGTTAAATGGCTATGTTAAAAATATTGTTTCTGAGATATTGCAAGATTTAGCTGGCTTTTATGTACCTGTGAACTTCACAAAAGGGAAGAGTGGCAGTTAGTGTTTGCTAATTATCAATTGTGTCAGAATCTTTGCTGAACCATTGTATTATAATTCTCAAAATAGTGTCTTGACATAATTATACTTTTAGTGCCTAAGGAAAAGGAAACTGAGTCTCAGAGCTACCAAGTGTCCATCTTATCAAACCACTAACACAGAATCAAAGATTTTAAAGTAATATTTTTACAAGTATATTTGCCAGATTATCAACATCAGTTTTGCCTAAAAACTTTTTAATAATTCAAATTCTTGGACTCCACCCCAAGCCTACTAAATCAAAAATTCTCTGATTGAGGCCTAGCATATCGAACAAGTGAACTAAATAATTCTATGCACACTAAAGCTGAAGAACCACAGTTTTCACAAATCCTAATATTTTCATATTAAGCATAACTGGAAAATTTAGACCATAAAGCCACAATCAATTTTTTAATATATTTATAAATGTTGTCCTATACATACGGTGGTCCTCAAAACAGGGTATATGCACTATGACAACACTATGACTCACGTGTTAGGTTGAGGGCTATGGTTTCTAAATTAGGCCAATATAAATTCAATGAATACAAGGAACTACTTTGCCGCAACCTGCACAGCTAGGGTTCAGGATCTGAAGGAGGGGCCGACGTACAAATGAAAATACAAGAAATAGGAGTTTAGGAGGCATGGGGGGCCAGGTGGAGACCTCTCTCTTTTGGAGAGGCACCCTGAAACCTGGCCCTATCTGCTTTTTATTCAATTTTGCCCTAGTAAAGCATGGCAAACCAGGTAGCAGACTGACCATCTCAAAGGTCAATAAAGATCAGCAAAGATCACTGAGGTCCGGTAAACATTTACTTTGAGGCTATTAGGTCAGGAAACTGCTTCCAGCCACCACTATCTCAACAGAACAATGGTGCTTGGCATTAGCCCTGCTAACGCCCAAGGTCCATCGGCTTTCCGCGTTCCTTGGTGCACTGTCAGGATAGTATCTGTAGTGGATGGCTTCCCCACTACTTAAATAAAGCCTTATATGTTCAAGACTTGTAAAAAGTGAAAGGGCCAAGAGCTAAAAGGATTATGCTACTGGAACTAATTTACTAGTGAGCTGCAGCATTAAAAGCCAGCGGGAATGTGGAGAAGCTTGTTGTATTTAAGGGATTTCACATTAGACCTACTGAGAAAATACTAGACGTTAGTTTAAAGCTTGGTTACATGCTGAATAGCGACAGTTTAATTGGACTTTTAAAGCCCAAGAACAGGTAATAGGTTAATTTGGGATTGTCAAACAAAGTACCATTTTTAGGTTATATCACTCACTTCCTACTGTAAACAAGAAAGACTGGGTCTGTTGCGTGGACATGAGATTGTAATTTCTGTTTTTTAAGAAAGTAAAGCTTTATGTTTAGACCTAGAGAAAGAGTTCTTTTCTTTTGCAAGAGTAATTTGATAATTTTGTGTTTACTTCCCTGATTTAAAAACCTTTGCCCTAGCCGGTTTGGCTCAGTGAATAGGTTGGCCTGTGGACTGAAAAATCCCAGGTTCCATTCCAGTCAAGGGCATATGTCCGGGTTGCTGGCTCAATCCCCAGTACGGAACGTGCAGGAGGCAGCCGATCAATGATTCTCTCTCATCATTGATGTTTCTATCTCTTTCTCCCTTCCTCTCTGAGATCAATAAAAACATATTTAAAAACCGTTGTTCTAGCCCTGACCATGTGTTTCAATTGGTTGGAGTACCGTCCTGTATACAAAAAAGTTGTGGGTTAGATTCTGGTCCGGGCACATACTTAGGTCAGTCCCTAGTCAGGTCACATACAGGAGGCAACCAATCAGTGTTTTCTTCTCTCTCTCCCTTCCCCTCTCTCTAAAATCAATTTTTATTGGCTGAGCATTTAAAAAACAAAACAAACAAACAAAACCTTTGTTCTTAGTTTTCTTCAAGTTATCTTTAGGCTGTACCAGAGTCCCAGAAATATTGATGGCATATGATAGGTGGGGGGCTCTGAGCTAGACTTCAAAACTTCTCAAGTCATCAGATTCAAGTGAGCTCATCTCAATTCTGTTCTATGGGAATTTTCTCTTGACACTATGATTACAAATAAATTTATCTTGTTTACTGGTATTTCTAACACCTCATTTTACTCCACTGTTGAAAATGGACTGGAAGGCTGAAGGGGAAAGCAAGAAGACCTCTTTGAAGGCTACTGCAGTAATTCAGGTGAGACATGATGACCTGGATGGGATGGGAATTAGTCAGGGTGTAGTTATGTCCTCAAGGAAGAGCAAAAGTAATTCTTGAGGCACATGAGATATGTAATGTGAGAGGAGAAGAATAAGGGGGTCTCTTAGGATTTGCCATGAGCAATGAAATTGTAAATGTTTAAAGCAGGTTTGGGGGAAGGGGGAAGATCATAGGTTTAGTTTTTCTCTTGTTAATGCTGAGATACCTATCAATCATTAGGGTGGCAGACATGGGACTGGAGTTTAGAAGGAAAACTGGATATGATATTTAAACTTGAGAATTATTGGAAGAGATTGTATGTAAAGCCAGGGAATAGGTGGGATCATCAAGTGTATGCAGAAGTGACAAACATTCCCCCTTTGGCCAAATTCTACTCAATCTCCCCTGAACATTTTAACTAGGCTCTGACTTGTAAGCTTCTATGTTTGTCTCTACAGTGTCCAATTTTAGCAAGAATCCTACTAAGTCTGGGTCTTAGTTTAGTCAGAATTCCCCATCCTTGTTATATGATTACTCTCAATAACTAATTAATTTTCTTACCTTCTAACAACCCCTAGGTGATGCCTGATCACTCCGGGGGGGGGGGGGGGGGGCTTCAGCAAAAATCATGTTAGGTTGATTTAGCCAGAATCCCCTCTCACAGCCAAGCCTGTCACTTCTTAATTTTCCTCAATCACTGACCTCACCCTGCTCCTTGGCTGTAAATTCCTACTTGCCCATGTTGTACTCAGTTGAACTCAATCTCTTTCTCTCACTGCAAGACTCCATTGTTGGGTCCTCTAGTCCTGTGATACTTCCCCCTTAAATAAAGTCTGCCTTACCATTTTTAACAAGTGTCATGATTTCTTTTTAATTTGAATAAAGAAAGGGGAGAGGCTAATAAAAGAGACTTAAGGGTTCTATCAGTAAGGCATCTGGAAAGTTGAGGAAGGGTTTGGCATCCAGCAAACAGAGGGAAGAAAAATGCATTGAAAAAGGTTGGAGTGAGTGCTGTTGAGTGCATGCCATGGAGGCCTCAGAAGTGATGATCTAATTTAGTCAAGGAAAGGTGAAGTGATTTCCATTGATTGGTGGAGATGAGAGCCAAGTTGGGTGGTTCAAGAGATAATGAGAAGAATTGGAGAGAATGTTCATTGACTTCCTTTACCAGGAGTTTTGCCGCAAAGAGAAGCAAATAAAGGATGCATGGTGAGAAAAGCAGGGTCAAAAAAATTTTTTTTTTAATAATATGGAAAAATAATAATTACCATGTGGCCTGCTATCAGGAGGGATTAATTGGAGCATGAAATAAGTTATGATAGAATAGAAAGTAGGAAGAATTTATGGAACACCAAAAAACATTTTGCAGATATTATTGTTTTTTTCTTTTCAAGTCTCTTAACGTGGACTTTAAAAATTCTAAAAGACTGTTTTTTTGTCCCAAACAAATAATGTACTTTGAATTGTCCCAGCTATGTCCTTCACAAGCTATTGTCACCTTTTTATTTATAGTTTGTTTATTTCCTTATATGCAAAGCTATTTAGAACATTTTCAATCCTTTTATTTTCCTTATCAAGTGTCTCTTTTGACCCTGTTATACAAAGAATCTGCAACAGTGCTATTACTGTGATAGAAACTTTAATTATCTCTATTGACATATTTGAGTTCATTAACAAAATGAAAGAATAGGTAAAATAAATTGTGAAAACATACTTTCCATTGGAATGAAGAGTGCATTGATGGACTTCCCCCAACCCCCTCATCTGTATTTATAATTATTTTTAGACTCTATATTTAAATTGCAGCTTGGATTAGAATGTTCTTATTAATCTTTAACTAACTTGAAGCTAAGAAAATGTCCTGTTTATCTTCATTTCTTTCAAAGAAAATAGCAGCACCTCATAGTTATTTGAAATGGATTTTAACACTACATTTTTTCTCTCTGACCTAATAACCAATTTCTTTAATATACATGAAATATGATTGACTACCTCTGTAAAGGAAAGCTGAATTGTTTATGCATATTTTGGGAGGGGATCCCATATATTTAATTTGTACTGAAAATATTCCTTTGGATCCTTTGTATTGTTTCATTTTTATTTTTTAAAAATATTTTTAATTGATTTTTAGAGAGAGAAGAAGGGAGGGGAAGAGAGAGAGAGAGAGAGAGAGAGAGAGAGAGAGAGAGAGAGAGAGAGAAACATTGGTATGAGAGCAAAACATTTAATCAGCTACCTCTTGCACACCTCCTATGGGGATCAAACCTGCAACCTTGACATATCAGGACAACACTCTAACCAATGGTGCTACCCAGCCAGGGCTCTTGATTGGTATTGAAGTGAATGGTCAAATGTGTAAGCAAATTTTAAACACATTGTGTTAGTCAGGGTTCTTCAGAGAAACAGAACCAATAGGACGCATGTACTAGAATATACAGGGTGTCCCCCAAAAATGTATATACCATTTAACATCTGATAGCTAAATTTTGAAAATAAAATGTATGTTAATAAACACTGCCTTTATAATTATTCAAAGTATGTGTATACATTTTTTATGGATAACCTATATAGGTAAAGAGATACTTATTTTAAGGAATTAACTCACACATGTTAAAAAAGACTGCTAGATGTCTTGAATAACTGCATAAAAATCATTTTAGAATGTGAAATATGAGAGGAGAGAGGTGAATGGAGAGGCAACCGGGAGAGTATGAACCACTTCATGTGTCAGTGCACATATTTTCCTTGGCTGATCTTACAGATATTGTATTGTATTGTATTTTATACTTACACAATTATCTAGTGCACTGGTCTATTTCCATTCTTGTTGATACTTTCATTTTTTCTCCTGTCAATGGTCCAGTAAGGTCAGTTCATTTAAAATTTAATTAATGAGGTGTCTAATCTCCATATGTTCAGGAATATAGTGAAATATGATTTGTTTGTTTGGTAGAGATGTCTGACAGTTTTATCTTCTTAAAAAAAAAAAAACCCAAAACAACTATTTTTATTTTTAGTAGAGGTTGAGGATAGATAATGCAATTTTAAATATTAAGATGTATTTCATGTGAAATATGAATGCTCTCCAGCAAATATACATACAGGCTGAGGCAAAAGTAGATTTACAGTTGTTCATATGGAAAATAATACAATAATTAATAAATAATAATACAGGAATAAACTCTGTGTTTTGCATATCCACAACTGTAAAACTACTTTTGCCCCAGCCTGCATATCCTTATGTCCCAGTTCTTCATTCAAAACATGGCCTAGACTTTCTGACACTCAAATTATTTATGAAGTAAGAAGAGTGAAAAGAACTTTGGCTATAAATTTTAACATGCAAGTTAAACTCTAGCTCTCAGTAGTCAGATGACATCTTGTAGAGAACATCGAAAAGGAACCCTTGACTCTTTAGTGTATTATGAAATGGAAATGAAATTTTGTCATCTAACTTGAAACTTAGTGGAAGAACATTTAATTCACCAATGTTTACTGAACATCTTCCTTGTACAAATTGATAAACTCAAGGTTGAAAACACAGGGTTTAGAAAAGACCCAACTACAGAGTTAACTGTTCCTATATATGAAATATTGGCCATTTGCTTCCTAATAATTGTATAGATTGCATTTATCTCCTATTAGCACACATGGAACATCTAAAACACACACACACACACACACAAAATCTCTGATAAACATGTGGATTTAAAGCATTAACACTTTTATCCCATTATCATTCCACATTTTTATTATGCATAATTTTAACCAATGGCATCCTAATAGTCAGCTGCACAGTTTTATAAATTCAATCTAGAGTAATTTTATTTGATGGAAGCTTCAGGAAACAATCCTCTAATAGGAAGCATACCTGCCATGTTGCTTCACCTGACATACTGCATTCCATGTGGTTTTCAAAGTAGGAGTGGTGGAAAAATGCCAGTGCCCGCTGAAACTGTCCAAGCAATTAATTGATTCCTTTCATCTTCTGCTAGTTTGGGTGGCTTGGTGTGGTCCCATAGCAAAAGGTTGTCCTTTCATTTCCCAAGTGATTTGAATTAAAAGGAAAACCTTTCTTCCCATATGGCAGCCCTAATAAATTAATAAAGGCAGTGAGTGCCATGCCATCTGCACCTTATGTGAGAAGGACATCGATAAGGCCAGGCCTCTCAGCTGGGTGCATGTTTAGTGGGTAGCCACCTGGAACATAAACAATGCCATGGATCAATGAAGGCTATCAGTAGAGTCAGGACAAGATATAAGTGACATATCCATCTTGCATTTGGCTGCTCTGCAGGAATTCCTGTTCACCACTGGGTTGCTTTCTACTATACTAAATATCCTTTCTGACACACAAATCCTATCTAATAAAAGAGAAACATGCAAATTGACCGTACCCCCATTACGACCACAAGCCATGCCCACCAGCCAATCAGGACTGAGTATGCAAATTAGCACACCCAAAATGATGGTTAATTTGCATATCCAAGTGCAGAGCGAAGACTGAAGACAACGTAGAAGGAAGCCAAGTGCTGCAGAAGGGAGCAAAGCTGCAGAGAAGCAAGTGGGGACGTGGTGAAGGGAGGGAAGCAGGCAGGGCTTCAGAGAAGGGCAGGAAGCAGGCTGGGTTGTGGAGAAGGGAGGGAAGCAGGCGGGGCAGTGGAGAAGGCCTCAGGAAGTCCTATTCTTGCAGGAATCTTTCTGCAATGGGCCTCTAGTTATATATATTTGAATAGACAATAGATGAGTTTTAACAAGTTTCAATGAAGCATCAGAGATTTTTAACATTAATAATAATGAAAATATAGGAAACAAAGGTAAGTTAATACTGTGGGAAAAGAAAAGTATAACACCATAATGAATGGGTGAAAAACGAATAATGAAGACTGGTGTCAGGAAGCTGACAAGATATTATGCACAGCTTAATAGCTGGCAAGATATTATGCACTGCTGATGAGAACAGCTCAGGTTTCTAATGTAAGCATTTACTGTTATCAATTTTCACTTGAGTACTGCTTTAGCTACATCCCACACATTTCTTATGTTGTATTTTCATTTTTATTCAGTTCAATATATATATTTTTTAATTTTCTTTGAAAAATTTTCCAATGTAACACTATTTAATTTTTAATACTGGGCCAAATTCTGAGTATACATTCCATGATTTTTTAAAATTCCATGATGTTTTTAAAGAATATAGTGTCATTTTGTTTTAAAGTTTCTTGTTATTAATTAAAATAATTTTGATTTTTGTATACTATAATGAAATTTTTTGACTTCTCAGTAATTTTAAAACAAATCTGAGCTGTTGAGAGAAATGGCAAATATTTTATCTGCTATCTAAACTATGTAATTAATCATTCTATATTTTCATTTACCCAAATATATTGGTGTATCACAAATTTACAAATCATGAAATTGTTGACATTTAGAAATTCACTTTCCAGAAAGTTTCTCTGAAATATAGACAGTTTTTAGAAGCTATTGATTAAAATAAGTAGTCATAGGTTTATTTCTGTTAATTGACAAATCCATTCAATGCTCCAAGGTAAAAGGTGGAGAATTTGAATAATTTAAGTCTGATAACCTTACCTATAATAATAAAAGCAAAATATGCTAATTAGACCAGACAGCCAAACGACCTTCTGGATTTCATTCTAGATGTCCTTCTGGATGAAGCTGTGGTGGCGAGGACCAAAGCAGAGGCAGTTAGGGGTGATCAGACAGGCAGGCAGAAGGGTTAGGATCAATCAGGCAGGCAGGTGAATGGTTAGGGGTGATCATGCAGTCACGCAGAATGGTTAGAGGTGATCAGGTAGGCAGGAGAGCAGTTAGGGGTGATCAGGAAGGCAGTCAAGTGGTTAGGGGCAGTCAGGCAGGCAGGCAAGTAGTTAGGGGCAATCAAGCGGGCAGGAGACTGGTTAGAGACAATCAGGCAGGCAGGAGAGCAGTTAGGGGCAATCAGGCAGGCAGGAGAGTGGTTAGGGGCAAGGAGGCAGGCAGACAGGTAAGCAGTTAGGAGCCAGTGGTCCCAGATTGCGAGAGGGATGTCTGACTGCTAGTTTAGGCCCAATCCCTGCAGTCCTAAACCAGCAGTTAGACATCCCCCAAGGGGTCCCAGATTGCAAGAGGGTGCAGGCCGGGCTGAGGAATACCGCCCGTGCACAAATTTCATGCACTCGGCCTCTAGTATGTACATAAAAGAGGTATACAATTCTTAACTATTTCTAGTTCTAGTTAAATCTATGGATATTTTTTCATTTTCTTGTAGCTGTGCTTATTTTTTGTGAAGAGAATATTTAAGTGTAGACACACAAAGCGGTTCTATTCTTGACCTTATCACTCATCTTTCCTTCTACATGGTCTCCATGGAACATAATATGGATCATCATGGCTTGAGCTATCACTAATATCCTGATGGTTCTTAGCTTTGTAGTGTATCCTCAGATTTCTCAAAGGCTTCTTTCAGCCATCTGCAAAAGATCCCCACTGCCTTAAACTATGTGAAAATATCACTGCAATAAAATATCATTATTATAATAATATATAAATATAATGCATGAGCCAATTGTAGTATTTCTTGAGTGTCTGGAATTTAGAGTATGTCAGTATGCCATTCTCTGCTTTTCATCCTCATCTTGGCACTGCTTATGCATTATTAGGAAAAGGATGACTAATGATTGTGTCTTCATGGCTTATTAGAGTTTTCCCTTTGATAGTTCCTTATCCAATTCCAATTCCAATTGGAAATAGAAGTCCTTCCTCAGGTAAAACCATGACATCTCTTTGATTGAACTCATTATTCTTTAACATATTATTCAGCATTCTAGTTTATTTTGCCCAGTAGACTCTAAACACCTTATAGACATGGACCAAATCTTACTCATAATTATATGTTCAGTGCTGACACATTATCCCACAAATAATAAATACTTCATAAACTTTTGATATATGAATGGACCCCTTGATAAATGAAGGGAGCTGCTGGCAATTAAGAATTTAGAAATACTTTTGTATTATAAGTAAATATGATAAATGTGCTACTTATTTTCCCTGGCGATTATTTCAAATCCACTTTTATTTCATCTTATCTTATTTTATTATTTTTGTCTTGTAGTGGATGCAAAACAAAATCAAACAACTAAAAATAGCATGTAAAGGAAACCAAGATGGCTGCATAAGGTAAACACCAGTACTTGCTGCCTCTCCCAACCACAACAAAACTACAACTAAAAGACAAAACGACTATCACCCAGAACCACAGGAAAGCTGGCTGAGTGGAAGTTCTACAACTAGAAGGAAAGAAAAAAGCGCATTGAGACTGTGTAGGAGGTGAAGAGCCGTGGAAAAGCAGAGGTACGGAAGCGCGCAGTTGTCTTTTTTAAGTGGGAGGGAGACACAAGCTCCCGACTGCTCTGAACTCCAGTTTCTGGTGAGACTCTGGGGACCCACGCTCCTACAGGGAGAAACTGGACTGTCTGACATCAGGTCAGAAAGTGAGGGTGGCTTTCTCACAGTGGTGAGTGCAGGAATCATTGTTTACTGTGCTGGGGTGCAGGACTCAGGGAGGTGGAAACATGGAGACGCAGAAACAGCTAACTGGCAGCCATCACTGTTTGCCACACCCTAGTGATTCCCTGAGACCCCACCCCTCCCAATTTACAAACCCACCCAAACTGTGTGCAGCAGCTTTTGCATATGAATGGCCTGCCCTATTGCAGCTTAACCTAACAAACTGCAGCTGGGTCAGCTCCAAAACTTCCAAACCCCAAGCAAAGAGGAGAAATCTGCAGATCTTGCTGTAGTTCCTGCTGGGTGGCCTCAGACAGTAGCTGACTTGCACCTCCTTGAAGATCCAGGAGCCAGTATAACTAGTGGTCAGTGTGAAATGACACTAGATTTCAACTCTTCACATCCATAAGCGACACACTCAAGAGGCAGCATCAGTGAGTACTAAAGCCCCACTGAAGCAAGTCTTGCCCCATAAGGGTATCTCCAGCACAGCAATTCTTCCATTAGAGACACGGCTGATTCTCATAGCCAATTGGCCTGAAGGTCAATTCCTCCCAGTGTACCAACAGCAATCAAGGTTTAACTACAACAAGACTTTGCACTCAGCCCACAAAGGGGTGCACCAAGAGTGTCCACTTCAGGTGATAGAGGAGGCTGAACCACTGGGTCCTATAGGTCACCTACCACAGAAAACCACCCCATCAACACAAGGAAACAGCCAAAATGCGGAAACAAAGAAACATGTCACGAATGAAAGAAATGGAGGAAAGCAAACTACTGGATATAGAGTTCAAACTCACAGTTATAAGGTTACTCAAGAATCTTCTAGAAACTGCTGAGAACTTAGTAAGACCTCCAAGGAACTTAGTAAGACCTACAAAGATCTTAATGAGAATGCCAAAAAAAGGAAAAGGACCAGTCAGAAATTAAGTATACACTGTCTGAAATAAATAATAATATACAGAAATCCAACAGTAGACTAGAAGACCCCAAGAATCAAACCAAAGATTTAAAATAAGAGGAAGCAAAAAACGCCCAACCAGAAAAACAAAAAGAAAAAAAGAATCCAAAAATATGAAGATAGTGTAAGGAGCCTCTGGGACAACTTCAAGCATACCAACATCCAAATTATAGGGGTACCAGAAGAAGAGAGAGAGCAAGATATTGAAAACCTATTTGAAGAAATAATGACAGAAAACTTTCCCTACATGGTGAAAGAAATAGACTTCCAAGTCCAGGAAGCACACAGAACCCCAAACAAAAGGAATCCAAAGAGGACCACACCAAGACACATCATAATTAAAATGCCAAGGGCAAAAGACAAAGAGAGAATCTTGAAAGCAGCAAGAGAAAAACAGTTAGTTACCTACAAGGGAGCACCCATACGACTGTCAGCTGATTTCTCAACAGAAACTATGCAGGCCAGAAGGAAGTGGCAAGAAATATTCAAACTGATGAACAGCAAGAACCTACAACCAAGATTACCCAGCAAAGCTTTCATTCAGAATTGAAGGTCAGATAAAGAGCTTCATAGACAAGATAAATCTAAAGGAGTTCATCACCACCAAACCAGGATTACATGAAATGCTGAAGTGTATCCTTTAAGAAGAGGAAGAAGAAGAAAAAGGTAAAGATAAAAATTATGAACAATAAAGTGACAAGAAATACATCTCTATCAACAAGTGAATCTAAAAATCAAGTCAATAAAAAAAATCTGATGAACAGAATAAACTGGTGAATATAATAGAATCAGGGGCATAGAAAGGGAGTGGACTGACAATTCTCAGGGGGATGGGGGCATGAAGGGGTGCTAAAAGAGATTGGACAAAAATCTTACACCTATGGATGAGGACAGTGGTGGGGGGTAAGGCCATGGGGGGGGGGAATCAGGTGGAGGGGAGCTATGGAGGGAAAAAAGAGGAACATCTGTAATAATCTGAATAATAAAGACTTATTTTAAAAAATAAAATAAAAATAAAAATAGCATGTAAAAACTATCAACAAATTAAAAGCAACAACTGGAAAGCTTTAAAATGTAATGCATTTAATTTTGAATACTGGACAAAAATCTAAGTGTAAACTTTCAGAACAGCTAAGTAACCCATGTGTGTAAAGACGACACCTTCAAGGAGATATGAGTATTTAAATAAGGATCTTTCTTTATAGTGTGGTTATAGAGAATGTTGTATATGGGGTCAAAGTTGGAGGGAAGATTAGGTAAAGATGCAGATGCCCTGTAAAGTGTGTTAATGTAAGAATTTGAGAGTCATTATATGGCTTTTACAAAGTGAGTTTTAAAATTTATTTATTTTTAGTGGGTTGTTTGTTTTGTTTTTTAGGAAGGGAGAGGGAGAAGCAAAAAGAGAAACACTGATCAGCTGCCTGGACATGCACCCCACCTGGGAATACAACCCTACAACCTGTGCATGTGCCCTGAACAGGAATCAAACTTGTGACCTTCCAGTGTATGGGAGGACACTTCAGTCAACTGAGTCACACCCACCAGCGCAAAAATTTATATTTTGAAAAATTATTTTGGTAGCAATGAAGGACAAAAGCCAGAAAGAACTCTGGATTCCAGTTAAAGTGTACCACAGCAATCCGTGGAAAAGATAACTAGATACTGAATTAAGAAGATAGATGCAAATGAAGAGAAGCCTAAGGTAAGAGTGACTTAGAAAATTAAATCGAATGCAAATTGTGAACATTTGGATGTGGGAAGTGAGTAATTGGGGCGGATTTAAGATTTTGCATTGTTTTCTGTGCAAGGTATATAAAGTGGTTTTACATACCCGAGTCGTTCCAAACATGCATATCAGTTTTTCAATAACTGAGTCGTTGTCTATTTCAAGATTTAAATTTAACTGTAACTAATGCTAAGTAATCTGTAAAACTTTTAAAAAGATTCTATATTGAGTGACTTGAAAGACAGTTGTTCTCTTGAAAACAAGTAAGAAAAGCAAATCTTACAACACATGATGATCTCAGTATCACTTATATTTAAATCAGGGTATTTTTTTTTTTTTAGTATGATCAAATGGAAGAAAAAGATGAATAGCATCCATTTGGCTAGGAGCAAGCCAGGTGGTTGAGTATAATGCCAAGAGATAAAAACTAATCCCTAAAAATTAGGCATTTATGATGTGTCGACAACTTATCCGCCTCTCTACAGATTAAAATAAGCTAATTAGAGCAATTTTTCATCTATTCTTCATGAACTGAAAGGGTCTTTGTTCTGATTTTGCAAAAGATAATATAGTCTAGCCTTAGACTGTCTAAAATACAGTTGAGGATTATTTTTAGTCAACACATTAGACACATTGCTGTAGTTTGCTTTTCTCATCAAAGAAAATGAATAGGCAGTAAATACAAAGTAGAAAAACTGACATGAAAAGAAAGATTAATAAGGACAGATTGTCACTTACTTTCAAATCCTGTGGCTCATTCTCAACAGAGCTCAAAAGTATTAGCTGCACAGTATTTGAATTCGGCAATAATATACATATCTTTAATGCTATACTTTTACTAGGTCATACATTTACTTTGTATTCCAATGTATACTTAATAAAAATAAATAAATAGAAGTTAAAATATGTCTTTGCAACAAATTCTGATTCTAAAATGTCTGTGTGATAGGGCACCTAAAATTATTAGTAGTAATATCTACTTATGACAAAATTAAGATATCACCTCAAGTTTATCTGATTCTTTAAATTAGACTTTTCAAGTGGAAACTTTATTTTAAAATGTTTTGTCATTAAATGTGTTTTTAGCTTTATTGTATTATGTTTTATATAGAAAAATAGAACACATTTAATGTGTGCTTTAATGAGTTTGAACATATGCATATACCCATAATATTATTGTACTACATTTGATGATATAATCAAGGTATTAAATATGTACAACACCTCCAAAAATGTCCTTTCATTGTCAAAATTGAGCTATCAGCTGTTAAAGTGTATATAAAATTTTGGGGTCACCCTGTATTGGAACGTACACAATTATTAACTATGGATACTATGTTGTAGTACAGCAGATCTCCTGAACTTGTTCATCTTGCATAATTGAAACTTTAAACTCATTGAGCAACAATTCTCCATTTTCCCCTTCCCTGTCAACCACCATTCTATTATTTGTTTCTATGAGTTTGACTACCTTAGACACCTTCTACTAGTAAGTGTGGAATCAAGCAGCACTTGTTCTTATGTGACTGGCTTATTTCACTTAGCCTAATGTCATCTAGTTTCATCCAGGTTCTCCAAATGGCAGAAATTCTTTCCTTCTGAAAACACTGACTAACAGCCCCTCCTAGGCATATACCACATTTTCTTTTTCTGCCAATAACCATTAAGGTTGCTTTCAAGTAATGGCTGATGTGAATTATGCTGCAATAAACATGGCAACGCAGGTCTCTCTTCAAGATCCTATAGTTGTTCTATTCTTATTTTTTTCCTAAGGACCTCTGTTGTGTATTGTGTTAATATGATATCAAATACACTTGTTTATGACTTAAGTGAAGTCATTTTAAACCGTTTGTTTCACACACACACACACACACACACACACACACACACGTTGCTTTGATATAAGAATGACGTAAGCCTTGCCAGAAGGTCATCATTCTACATCTGTTGTCATTGATAAGCAGTCAGCAAGCAGCCTCTCAGAATTTCTTTCTGAGAGGCCCTGCTGAGGACTTACCTATAAGAACACATGGAGAAGCAACTATGGCAAGGAGACATTCAGACTATACACAGTGAGAGTTTGTGAGGACGACTTGAGTTTCACTTTGGGCAAGGCAACACTTGGCTAATCTAAAAACCCACTAGAGGTGTCGGCTCCTACTGTGGCCAAGGTTATAAGAGATACCCTGTAGGCTATAGGGTTGTCATTATTACCATTCCCATAGGGAACCTGCAATAAATAAAAGCTGGCAAAAACAGAATCAGTCTCTGAGTATCACTTTTGCTGCCTCCTACAAAACAAAACCAAAACAACCTCCAAACTCTTTTCCATAGCAGCTGCACTAAATTGTCTTTCCACCCACAGTGTAGAAGGATTCCAATTTTTCCACATCCTTGCCAACAGTTGTTTTTTGGTTTTCTGCTGAGAGTCATCCTAACAAGTTTGAGGCGGTAAATCCTGTGGTTTTGATTTGCATTTCCCTGATGATTAGTAATGTTGAGAACCTTCTCATGTACCTGTTAGCCATTTGAAGTGTCTCTCCAGTTCTTTGCTCATTTTTTAAGCAGGGTATGTGTTGTTTTTTTGCTATTGAGGTGTAGGAGTTACTTGTATAGTTTGGATATTAACCCCTTACCAGACAGATCGTTTAAAATATTTTCTTCTCTTCTATAGCTTGCCTTTTCACTCTGTCCATTGTTTCCTTTGCTGTATAGAAGCTCTATCATTTGGTATAGCTCTTTCATTTGGTATTTTTGTTTAGGACTTTTTTTGCCTGTGCTTTTGGTATCAAATCAATCATTGCCAAGATCAATGTCATGAATTTTCCTCTTATGTTTTCTTCAAGCAATTTTAGGAGTTGAAATTTTACATTTCTGTCTAATCATTTCTGAGGGTTTGTGTGTGTGTGTGTGTGTGTGTGTGTGTGTGTGTGTGTGTGCTGTAAAATAAGAGTTTAATTTCATTCCTTTGCGTGCAGATATCCACGTTTCCCAATACCATTTGTTGAAAATATTTACCATTTTCCCACTGTGCATTCTTGGAACCCTGTTGAAGATCACTTGACCCTAAATAAGTTAGTTTATTTCAGGGCTCTCCATAAATTTCTCACATTTCTTTGTTTTTAATGTATATATTGATTTCCGAGAGGAAGGGAGAGGGAGAGAGTGATAGAAGCATCAGTGATGAGAGAGAAGAGAGAATTATTGATTGGCTGCCTCCTACATGTTCCATGCTGGGGAATGAGTCTGCAACCCAGGCATGTGCCTTGACCAGGAATCTAACTGAACTTGTGACCTCTTGGTTCCTGGGTTGATTCTCAACTGCTGAACCACACCCAGCTGGGCTCAAATTTATTTCTTTACCAAAGTGGTTGCAGGGAATGGGGATGAAGTTTGGGATGGTTGTATGGGAAAAAAAGGAATATCTGTAATAATTTAAAAAATATATAAATTTTAAAATACAAACAAACTAGATGATAGATGATAGATAGATAGATAGACAGACAGACAGATAGATAGATAGATAGATAGATAGATAGATAGATAGATGATAGGTAGGTAGGTAGATAGATAGGTAGATAGATGATAGGTAGGTAGGTAGATAGATAGATTGATAGATAGATAGATAATAGGTAGGTAGGTAGGTAGATAGATATAGTTTTAAGAATGAGGACTCTGGCAGTTGAGAGAATGCAATGATAATCGTGTGTATACAATTATCGCCTGTAATTGCCTGAAACGCAGTGTTCAGTGAGGACAAGCCTTTGAGAGTCTAGGTAGTTCCTGCCTTTAAAACCTGTGAAAAGTATATCACCCTGAGTTTTTGTAGCACACATCTGTTCCCCTGCCTTGCTTTCTGAACAGACCCACCTCAGCAAAGGCTTGCACCATACCTCTGATGGCAGAGCCAGGTTATTATTTCTGCCGCCACCACAGCTATGTAACACACCTCCCTGCTGATGGCCTTGACTGGCAAAGAGCCTGTGTACTATGAGCCTGCTGTTCTGAACTCCCAGTGACTCTGGAGAGGCCAGGGGATGTGACCCACACTCAGGGCTGGGCGATGACACTCCATGTGAGGCTGGATTGAGCCATAGGATGAATTCTCCTCTATCTCCCTCAGATGGATTGCTCTGAAATACAAAAAGCCGTTCAGGTGCCTCTATTAAGATTCATCCTGGCCAGAGCAAGCAGTTATGCTTTCTATAAATCTACCATGGGCGCAGTAACATTCCTAGCCACATTTTCTCTCCTTACTTTTCTGTCTCACCCCCTCCTTGGGACTGTGCTCTCCAATACACCACGAGCTTTGCTTTAGGATCTGTTCTCTAGGGAACCTGGATAGGAACAAATGGCATGAGAAATTCACATTCCCCGGGGTGGCATATTTGCTCTGATATTACAGGTGAGTTTGGAGCTGTGCTTATCTTCTGAGTTGAATACAGGAACACTCGTATACTTACTGTTCATTCTCCTGCAGCTGTAAGGCTTAGAAGGGCTGCAGGCCAAACGCGGCATCTTTTAGAATGTCAGATTTCAACATTAGTTGAATTCGTAGCTACAGGTCTCCTGTAAAATTTAGGCTATTGATTTGGAAAGAGGGAGAAATGAAATGTGTGTGTCCAGAAATAGCTAAAAGATTCAGAGAATGCTGACCAGCCTACTTGTCGTGAGCTGAAGAGGCTCATCCGCTCAATCTTCAGTGACTTTACCATTGGGGATGAAGGACGCTTTTTTGCAAGGTGAGGGCAGAATACCTGAGCTATGTGAGTGCTCATTAAAATTCTCTCACAGTCCGTTCCCATGGACTGTGATTACTAGACCTCTTCCACCACTGGGATAAAACCACACTCCAAATGAGGAGCTCCATGAAGGAAATGGGAATATGGACTAGGTTGTGGAAAGAAAAATGAGACAATTTAGCATCCAAATGAAAATACCTGTGAGAGTATTTATATCATTTCTGAAATGCATCTTAATTGAATATATGGAACTATAGAAGACTAGTGTTCAAAAATAATTTTAAATAAAAAATAATTCTGTTTTAAAACAATATAAACACACTATCCTCATATATGTAGTTGCACTAAAGCAACATTAAAACTTCTTTATATAAAGTTTCTCAATATTAAAAATCACATTTGGTGCCTGATCAAGATATCTATTTGTACTTTAGTGTATTTCTTAAGAATATATGTTTCCTAATATATCTCTGGTATGATTTTTAGAGGTTATTCTTTAATATATTATTATTATTATTATTATTATTATTTTTAAATAAATTGGCCAATGATATTCTTTAAAGTTGCATTATAGCTGATACATTTAAAACTTCATTAACTTTCTTTATATACCATCCTACTCTTAACCAAGAAAAACTTGAAAATGAAATATCATTATGGATTCCCTGTGGAGCCAGCCTCGCTCAGTTAGAGTGCCTAGCATTCCAACATTCCGTGTTAGCAGCAGGTTGTCATGCATCTGTCAGTTCTGCAGGCCACTTTCGGTCATTGCTCCCAGCTGATGTTCTCCCTGTCTGGTTCTCTGGAGTCCCTGGCTATAGGTGAAATGCTCACTCTCCATTCTGAATAACATCACTTTCCATTCTGAATAACACAGGAGTGATTTGGTTGCATCTAAGAATCCAAACACAGCATACTCCATTAATAATTCCTAGGGATCAAACTCAGGAATGCATAAAGATATTTGTCTATAATTCACAAATAACATTCCAAGATCATTTTCTCCTTAAAAGAACGATTTCATAACATTTTCATCCCAGGGCAGGCTTAGAATAACGAGTAGTATCTTTTGCTCTCTACTGTGAGTTATCTTTTTGAAATGTAATCTTATTCATTCTGGGTAGAGCAGTCACAGCCCTTTGCTTCTGCACAGAGCCACACATAAGCAAAAAGAATAATGCTGAGCATGACTGTAAGGCATCCTGAAAAGTCTAGGAGCATGATTTTCACTTTTCAAATCATAAAAAAATGTTTCACAGACATTCTCCTTGGACATCGTCTCCTCTCCCCCAGGTTTCACACTGAGAGCACCAGGAGAAAGGTCCCACTGGTGGTTGTCTCTCCCGGCCACTCGCCACCTCCCCGGTGCTCGGCAACAGCTGTGGGGCTGGGGCTGCAGACCACTTGGCAAATGGATTCCCCAGGAAGTGCTGCTCTTCGTTGTCTCACAGGAATGTCTGGTGAACAAAACCTTCCCTACTTCACGTAAAAAGATATTAGCTCCCTTTGGGTGCCATCAGCACTCGTGTTTTTCCCGATTCAGCTAAAAAATGTATGTCTAGCCTGAGGGAAAACTGACTAACAAAGAAAGAAATTGGTTTGTGAACCACAAGCGCTGGAGTTTTTTTGATTGACAAGCTACCATGAACTCAACCATCGGCCCTTCATGTGAAAGGCAACTGAAGGGGGTCATTGAAATCCCGTGCAGAGGCAAACACATTTCTATCAATGAAATTACAATATCTGTTGTTGGTTGGCTCTTCTTAGCTTTCCCTAGTGCTCAGATTAGTTCATGAAATTATTATGAGATATGCCTCCTCTTCACAAAAAGATGCAAAATCTTGCTAAGAATCAGCTTCTATTACAAGAGCTATTCAAATTTTTAAGACAAGAAAGTCATGAATAGTTGTTATTTCTCTTTTCCAGGCATGCCACTAATTTAAAGTAAGTGGCAACATCATACAGGAAGACATATATTTCCTTTTCCCTTGATTTTCTGATTCCAGTGATGAGAGTATTTGCTAAGCAAATTCTCTGTCTATTGCATACTGATTTTTCTACTCGGCAACAATGTTTACAAGTTTTAAGAAGAAATGTTATCTTCCGATCTTTTTAAATTAGAATTGATTAGAGTACTGTTACACTTGTAAACAAATTACCATTGGACCATGGCCAGTCTGATGGCATCAATTTGTGTGACATTTTGCCAAACAAATTTATCATTAACCTTCTAGTCCAGTTTTGTGTGTTAGGCAACCTGTGGTACTCTTTACAATCATGATTGTAGTCATGGATATTACAAGTCAGAATTTTTCAAACTGGCTCACTTGTTACTAATGTCTAGAGATATTTACAATATTTTCTCAAAGTAGTAGTTAAAAGAAACATAAACTGCAACAATGATAGGAAGTATTTAATGAGTATGTTTAAACTATCTTCTTTTTATAAGCTAATAAATAGTTAGCAGTTGGTATTACGGTATATCACTGATAAAATAAGCAAACAAAATAGCAAGTAAAGAAGGCCCTGATTCCTATCTTCATGCTCAGATATAATTATTATATTTAAAATTATCTATTGTTCCTAAAAGATTTGCTTGTCTTTGAGAGGTAAGAAAGGGAAAGATAATATCTACAAGTTATTAAAATTTATAAAGAATGATATTACTGGTTTTAATCAGCTCAGTCTTTTAAAACTGTGTCCTTTGAAACACTGTTATGGCAAGATGCTGTAAGAAGTACAAGGCCTATGCTCAAATACGTTTTGGATATACTGTGTAATACACAAGGGTGGACAAAAGGAGATTTACAGTTGTAATACAGATAATTATACAATAATTAATAAATAATAACGTTTCATGTACTCACCACTATAAACCTACTTTGGCTACCCTTGTATTTTTTACTGAATAGTCATAAAAAATGTTTGTGTTTTAAAGGTTTAAGGCAGTGATTTTCAACCTGTGTTCCTCAATAAAATATGACATACCTGACTATTTAGTCAGGGCACTGACCTCTTTTGCCTTAGACTGTAAACTTTTAAAAACTTTAATAGCCAACACAACATTAGCCATCTAGTGTGAATGAATCAAAATTATATCTATACTAGAGGCCCGTTGCACAAAGATTCATGCAGTAGGCCTTCCTTCACTTGGCTGCCAGCACCAGTTTTCCTCCGGCACCCGGGACCCAGGCCTTCGCTCTGACCACCACCTTCAGACTTCACTCGGGCTGGAGCGCCGCTCCTGTAGCTCCCTCCACCTCCCACCCTTCCCCTCAGAGCAGGTGCCCCAACTCACCCAGCTGCTCCGCACCTGCATGCATCCTGCCCAGAGGCCTGGAGCAGCTGGGGGCAGGGCCACCTTCATCTTTGTCAGGTTAATTTGCATACTCACCCTGATTGGCTGGTGGGCATCATGAAGTGACCATCAATTTGCATATTTCTCTTTTATTAGTGTAGATTTTTGTATATAGGCAAAAAGCTATATTTATTGGTGTGCCACAGAATTTTAATAATTAGTTTATTGTGCCATGAAGTGAAAAAGTTTGAAAATCGCTGGATAAATCCAGTACCAAAGTAGCCATTTGTGCATAACCAAAAAATATGCAACTTTATTTGAAACAAAATCTTGTTTTTGTCATTTAACATTTTGTAAACTAGTTTTTGAAAGGTTTATTTACAAAGCCTGACGTACCATAGTTTATTCATGATTTATATTTTTGTCTAAATAGTTAATTCGTATTTCTCATATAACAATGAGAGAATGTTAGGCTGTGGTATCTATAATTAATTAGAAAGAGCAAATTTATCTTTCTGGAAACAAGGAGATAGAGCTGGTGTGAAAAGTTAATATATGGAATTATGTGGAGAACACATTTGGCTGGGGTACATAAGTGTAATGCCTAGGATACCTAAAAGCTTGATACCATGACATACGGGCAGCCTTTTGCAAAGATCGAGTGTTGTGTGAGGAAGCAGCATCCCATTTCAGCTCAGCTGAAATGCCGCCTTCCACGGCAAATATTGAAATGACATAATTGAAGAGAATAGAATACTTGGGCTGGTGTAAATTTCATTAGAGTTGAATAAGAAATCTCATTCTGCTTTCAGGTTAGTCATTATTATTTCATGTTATGCTCGTGGATTGGAAATGTTAACTTAGTGGGTTTTCACTGCTTCCATGAAAACTGAGTGTATATTGTATATAGTCAATTCATTATTTGAGATGAAATCTGGAATTGGAAAAAAAAAGGTTATCAAGTTTTTGGTTAAGGAGAACGGATCTAAAAACAATTTAAAAGTCCGCCTGACTTTGCCTGTCCAAAGAAGACCAAAGGTGGGATGGAATGGAGAAATGTAGTCTCAATACAAGAGAAATGTGTAACTTTTTCAATGATGAGGAATAAAACAGCTTTACGTTTTATTCCTGTTCTCATCTTTTCTCTCTTTTATTTCTACTTTTCCCTTTGTTCCTGGCATTGTACCCTGCAAAGAACGGAGGCTCTGTCGAGGGTGTTGAATTAGGGATCTCAGAAGCAGGAACATGATTCTGTGAGAACAGCCCTTTAGAAATGTCAGTTTTATTAGGGAAAGCCTATTTCCAAGTAATAGACCTGGCACCTAAAATTCAGGAGTGCCACATAGCAGATAGATGAGGGAAAATAAAATCGCAGGAGATTAAGATTTATAGGCGAATAATTTTCTACCTGATTTGTGTTGTATTGTCTTGAGCTGTAGTATTGTCTGCTTATTTGCAGGTAATTTCAGCAACAGATTTATGTCTTCATCTAATTTAAAATGCATGCCTTCATAAAATGTCCACCGTCTTTATTTTCCTATAAATACTGGTATTTTCTACACATCTTTATTAAGGAGTGGGTAAAACACAGCTTCTTTCTCAAAATACATGTATATTTAAGAACACTGCAGTCCAGACAGGGCAGAAAAGTCCATAACAGCATCATGGAGATAGCATCCAATCAATCAGTGAACATGGGCATATTTGTCCTTTTGGATTATTTGAAGCTAAATGAAGCAGTTGAAATGGTTCTAGACCACCTTCTGATTTTATTCACCTCTGTGAAAAACGGAGAATATGGTAGGGAGAGCTGAAAGTTCTACAGGCCTCCTCTTCCTCTGACATTCCATGGGCATACAGCCCATACACACCTTACTTCAACCTGGCCCCTTGTGTGCACACACATGCACATGCACACACATTCACAGACACAATCACACTCACAACCGCAGGCAGAAAAAAATTGTAGAAGTGAAACAAAAAATCCCCCCAAATGAGAACTCTACAGCACCCATTTAGGCACTGGAAGCAAAAGTGTGAATTATTTTTTGGGAGAGATACATGAGGCATCTTAAACCATTAAAGCTAATGATTTCTTAACATTTTTCAACCCACCATTTCAAACTTAATTTACAGAGAATTTTAACATGGCTTCTTCATTTGCACCAAAATTTACAGATAACCCTTTGGTGTTGTACACCGAGCTCCCAACATTTCACTAAATGTGAATGTTAACATTGCCTGGCACTTAAGGTAAGCTTCTCCTTAAATTTTAAATCTTTCACTGTCTGTCTAATATTGTATCTACTTCCATCATCGTCTTACTAATTACATATAAAAAGAGGGCAATGCATGCTCATATAGCCATTGAGAGTCCATTTGAAATAATAACATTAGTAATAATTACAAGGTTACCATTTATTGTTTACAATGTATCGGGTACTATTCTACACATTATGTATTTATTAAGTTTTACTCACATGGTCCTAGGGACCCCATTTTAAAAAAAATATATTTTTATTGATTTCAGAAAGGAAGAGAGAAGGAGAGAGAGATAGAAACATCAATGATGAGAGAGAATCATTGATTGGCTGCCCCCTGCATGCCCCACACTAGGGATATAGCCTGCAACCCAGGCATGTGCCCCAATCAGGAATGGAACTGTGACCTCCTGGTTCATATGTTGATGCTCAACTACTGAGCCACACTGGCCAGGCTAGGTGACCCATTTTAACAATGAAGAACCTAAGGCAGTGGTTGGCAAACTGCAGCTTGCAAGCCACATGCAGCTCTTTGGCCCCTTGAGTGTGGCTCTTCCACAAAATACCACGTGTGGGCGTGCACATACAGTGCAATTGAAACTTCGTGGCCCATGTGCAGAAGTCGGTTTTTGGCCTGGGCGAGTCTATTTTGAAGAAGTGGCGTTAGAACACTCAAGGGGCCAAAGAGCCGCATGTGGCTCATGAGCGGCGGTTTGCCCACCACTGACCTAAGGCACAGCGACGTGAATTAACTTTCATTGCACCACACAGCTAGAAAACATAAGACATCCTCGTGGTGTTCAGGTATTCTGCCATCACAGAGCCTGTCTAGAAAAGAATGGATTGGGACTTAATCATATTCAAAAGTACAATGAATGTATTAAACTCAGCGTCTCAAAATGGACTGCAACAGGTACTCTTCTATGCAGGAACACAGCCTGTTACAAAGCTGATCATGAAAAAGGAAACAAGGGACTCCCCAAAGATGAAAGGCATCAATTTTATTGAACGTTGGGGCCTTCAAACTTCAGCTTCTTCAGGTAAGTGTTTGCGATGCTGCAAAGAAACTTAATCACAAGGTTTAATAGGGCAGAAGTGACAGTAAAGTGCATCATTTCACTCAAACTAGCCTTTTACAATAATTTGTTTTTAGTATTTATCAATGTTAAGTTAATGCTGTGTGTGTTTTTTTTAATTAAACCATGTAAAGGCTATTATAAAAACAAGACATACAGTGATACAGTGTGCTCTCTTTCATGCCAACATTTTCCCAAAAGATGAACACTTGTGATAATTTTTATATTCCTACTAGAGGCCCGGTGCACAAAATTCATACACTCAGGCATGGGGGGGAGCGGGTCCCTCAGCCCTGCACCCTTTTACAATCTGGGAGCACTTGGAGGATATCTGACTGATGGCTTAGGCCTGCTCCCCTTGGGCCTAAGCCGGCAGTCAGACATCCTTAGGGCTGCTGAAGAGGCAGGAGAGGCTACCGCCACCGCTGCTGTGCTTGCCAGCTGTGAGCCTGGCTTCTGGCTGAGCAGCGCTCCCCCTGTGGGAGCGCACTGACCACCAGGGGGCAGCTCCTGCATTGAACGTCTGCCCCCTGGTGGTCAGTGCCCCTCATAGTGACTGGTCGTTCTGCTGTTTGCCTGATTTGCATATTAACTTTTTATTATATAAGATTGTAATTTATCTCCAATTATTTAATACTATGTTTCCCCATGTTTTTTGAATAAGTGATACTGACATTACCTACTATGCACTCCACATTTTAATACTTGGAAATTTAGCTCTGAACATCCTCTCTCCTTTTCTACATTAATCATTCATTCATTCATTCATCCATTCAAAATAGTTATTGACTATCTGACAGTCATTCTCTAAGATCTGTGAATAGTAACATGGGAATATAATTCTATTGGGAAGAGGCAGGCAATTCAAAAGAGATTAATATGTCAAATAATGATATGTGCTAAAAATAAAAATAAAGGTAAGGGAATAGAGATTAATGAGGTGGTTGGTTATGAAATGCTTCTTTCATAAGCTTACATTTGAACAGAGTTCTCATGCGGTAAAGAAGATATCTGTGGATATCAATGGAAAGATCCTAGGTACAAGGAACAAAACCTTAAAAACTTTAAGGCAAAATGTGGATATCTTTCTTCTAGAATTGATTAAGAGGCTGAGTCATACAAAGACTGTGAAAGAGCTAGTCATACAGCATAATGTTAGGGAGGTCATAGGGGCCAGATCCCATCAGGATTGATAGGGATCTCAGTACAGCAAGGCAAACATACCATTATATTACCTCTTCCGATCCCCCCAGCAGTTCCTCCACCATTCTTACACCAGATGACCATTTCTCCTACTTTACCAGAAAAGTGAAATCACTCAACAGCATTTTCCACTTACTCCTTTTTCCCACTTGCTGCTATAGAAGACAAAATTTCCTTGTTCATCCCTTCACATTTACACTAACCTAGCACTTCTAACTTGTTCAGAGACACTTCTCTACCAACTCTTTTCTCCCTGTCCTACATCAGGAATTTTTGCTGCTTTCTACTGGAATACTCCCATAAGCATCCAAGTAAATGGTTATCTCACCCATCTTAGAAATCAAAAGACATCAACCACAGTAATAACACTTCTAGATCCCATTTTTCCTTCCAGGGATAGACTTCTTTGTTTGTTTGTTTGTTTTTATGTTCTCTTTTATTTATTTATCTTTTATTTTTATTTTTTTATTGTTTAAAGTATTACATATAGTAGTAAAAATATCTCTTTTTTTCCCCCATTGACTTTCCCCTAGCCTCCCCTACCCCCTGCTGCATGCCCTCATCTCATCCCCCCAGTGTCTTGTGTCCATTGGCTGTGTTTATGTGCATGCATGCACGTCCTTTGGTTGATCTCTTTTCACCCCTCCTCAACACAACCCAGCCTTCCAACTGTAATTTGACAGTCTGTTCAGTGCTTTACTGCCTCTGCATCTCTTTTTATTCATCAGGTTATAATGTTCTTTATTTTCCATAAATGAATGAGATCATGTGATATTTTTCTTTCATTGCCTGGCTTATTTCACTTAACATAATGCTCTCCAGGTCCATCCATGATGCTGAAATGGTAAGAATTCCTTCTTTTTTATAGCAGCGTAGTATTCCATTGTGTAGATGTACCATAGTTTTCTAATCCACTCATCTGCTGATGGGCATTTAGGCTGTTTCCAAATCATAGCTATGGTGAATTGTGCTGCTATGAACATAGGGGTGCATATATCCTTTCTGATTGGTGTTTCTAGTTTCCTGGGATATATTCCTAGAAGTGGGATTAATGGGTCAAATGGGATTTCCATTTTTAGTTTTTTGAGGAAACTCCATACTGTTCTCCACAGTGGCTGCACCAGTGTGCATTCCCACCAACAGTGAAGGAGGGTTCCTTTTTCTCCGCATCCTTGCCTGCACTTGTCGTTTGTTGATTTGCTGATGATTGCCATTCTAACAGGTGTGAGATGGTACCACATTGTCGTTTTGATTTGCATCTCTTAGATAATTAATGACTTTGAGCATGTTTTCATATGTCTCTTGGCCTTCCTTCTGTCTTCTTTCGAAAGATTCTATTTAGGTCCGTTGCCCATTTTTTTATTGGATTCTTTATCTTCCTTTTATTAAGTTGTATAAGTTCCCTGTAGGTGTTGGAGATTAAACCTGTATCACTGATAACATTTGCAAATATGTTCTCACATACAGTGGGCTTTCTTGTTTTGTTGATGTTTTCTTTTGCTGTGCAAAAGCTTTTTATTTTGATGTAGTCCCATTTGTTTATTTTCTCTTTAGCTTCCATTGCCCTAGGAGTGGAATTGATGAAGAAATTGCTTCGGCATATGTCTGAGATTTCTCTGCCTGTGGATTCCTCTCATATTTTTATGGTTTCCCATTTTATGTTTAAGTCCTTTATCCATTTTGAGTTTATTTTTGTGTATGGTGTAAGTTGGTGGTCTAGTTTCACTTTTTTGTATCTATCTGTCCAATTTTCCCAACACCATTTATTGAAGAGACTGTCTTGACTCCATTGTATGTTCATGCCTTCTTTGTCAAATATTAATTGAGCATAGTGGTTTGGGTCGATATCTGGATTCTCTATTCTATTCCATTGGTCTATGTCTGTTCTTGTGCCAGTACCAGGCAGTTTTGAGAACAGTGGCTTTGTAATACAGCTTGAAATCTGGTATTGAGATCCCACCTACTTTATTCTTCTTTCTCAAGATTGCTGTGGCTATTTAGGGTCTTTTTTATTACAGATGAATTTTTGGAGAGTTCTTTTTAGGTATGTGAAATATGCTGTTGATATTTTAATGGGGAGTGCATTGAATCTATAGATTGCTTTGGGTAGTATGGACCATTTTAATGATGTTGATTCTACCAATCATTGAACATGGTATGTTCTTTCATCGGTTTCCATCTTTCTGTATCTCTTTTTTCCAGTGTCCTGTAGTTTTCTGAATATAGGTATTTTACCTCCTTAGTTAAGTTTATTCCTAGGTATCTTAATTTTTTTGGTGTGGTGGTAAATGGGATTGCTTTTTGAGTCTCTCTTTCTGTAAGTTCACTATTGGTGTAAAGAAATGCCATAGATTTCTTGGCATTCATTTTGTATTCTGCTACATTGCCGAATTCATTTATTAAGTCTAATAGTTTTTTGATGGAGTATTTAGGGTTTTTTATGTACAATATTATGTCATCTGCAAATAAGAACAACTTTACTTCTTTTTCAATTTGGATGCCTTTTATTTCTTCTTCTTGTTTAATTGCAATGGCTAATACTTCCAGTACTATGTTGAACAGGAGTGCTGAGAGTGGGCATAACTGTTTTGTTCCTGTTCTTAGGGGAACTGGTTTTAGTTTTTGCCTATTGAGTATGATGTTGGCTGTGGGTTTTTCATATATGGCTTTTATTATGTTGAGATATGATCTTTCTATTCCCACCTTGTTTAGAGTTTTTATCATGAAAGAGTGTTGGATTTTGTCAAATGCTTTTTCTGCATCAATTGATAAGACTATGTGATTTTTATCTCTCAATTTGTTTATGTGATGTATCATGTTTAATTGATTTGCAGATATTGTACCATCCTTGATCCTGGGATAAATCCTACTTGGTCATGGTGTATGATCTTTCTTATGTAGTGCTGGATCCGATTTGCTAGAATTTTGTTGAGGATTTTGGCATCTATGTTCATGAGGGATATTGGCCTGTAATTCTCTTTCATTGTGTTGTCTTTATCAGGTTTTATTTTTAGGGTAATGCTAGCTTCATAGAATGAGCTTGGAAGTGTTCCTTCCTCTTGAATTTTTTTGAATAGTGTGAGGAGGATGGGTTTTAGTTCTTCTTTGAATGTTTGGTAAAACTCCCCTGTGAAGCCATCTGGCCCCGGGCTTTTGTTTGCTGGAAGCTTTTTGATAACTGCTTCAATTTCTTCCATAGTTATTGGCCTATTGAGATGTTTAGATTCTTCCTGTTTGAGTTTTGGAAGGTTGTATTTTTCTAGGAATATGTCCATTCCCTCCAGGTTGCCCAGTTTGTTGGAATAGAGTTGTTCATAGTATTTTTTAACAATCCTTTGTATTTCTGTGGGGTCTGTTGTTATTTCTCCTCTTTCATTTCTGATTTTGATTATTTGAGTCCTCTCTCTTTGCTTCTTGGTGAGCCTGGCTAGAGGTTCATCAATCTTGTTTATCTTTTCAAAGAACCAGCTCTTGGTTTTGTGGATCTTTTGTGTTTTTTGTTTTGTTTTGTTTTGGTTTGGTTTTTTTGGTCTCTATGTTGTTTAACTCCACTCTGATCTTTATTATTTCCTTCCTTATGCTTACACTGGGCTTTTCTTGTTGCTCTCTTTCTAACTCTTTGAGTTGTAGGGTTAGGTAATTTATTTCCATTGATTCTTGTTTTTTGCTGTAGGCTTGTAGAGCTATGAACTTCCCTCTCAAGACTGCTTTCACTGTGTCCCATAGATTTTGGATTGTTATGTTTCATTGTCATTTGTTGCCATGATGTTTTTTTATTTCTTCTTTGATCTCTCTGGTAACCCACTCATTGTTTCATAGCATGCTATGTAGTCTCCATGTGTTTGATATTTTTGGATTGTTTTTATTGTAGTTGATTTCCTGTTTTATGCCACTGTGATCTGAGAAGAAGCTTGATATGATTTTTATCTTCTTGAATTTGAAGAGACTTCACCTGTGGCCCAATATATGGTCTATTTTTGAAAATGACCCATGTGCACTTGAGAAGAATTTATATTCTGTGGCTTTGGGGTGAAATGTTCTGAAGATGTCAATTAATTCCATCTGATCTAGTGAGTCATTTAGGATTGATTGTTTCTTTGCTGATTTTTTGTTTAGAGGATTTGTCCAATGGTGATAGCGGAGTTTTAAAGTCTCCTACTATGATTATATTGCTGTCAATCTCTCCCTTGATATCCTCCAGGAGTTTTTTTATGTATTTGGGTGCTCCTGTATTGGGTGCATATATGTTTGCCAGAGTTATTTCTTCGTGTTGGATTGCTCTCTTTAGTATTATGAAGTGGCCTTTCTTATCTCTTTTTATGTCCTTCACTTTTAGATCTAACTTGTCAGATATAAGTATTGCTACCGCAGCTTTTTATTCATTTCCATTTGCCTGAAAACCTTTTTCCATCCCTTCACCCTCAGTCTGTGTGTGTCTTTTTTTCTGAGGTGGGTTTCTTGTAGACAGCAGATATATGTGTCATGTTTTCTTATCCAATCAGTTACCCTATGTCTTTTGATTAAGGCATTTAATCCATTTACATTTAAAGTTATTATGGATAGGTACTTGTTTGTCGCCATTTTTATTCTTTACCCCTGTGTTCCTTCTTTTCTTTCTATTTCTTTTTTTTTACAGCAGACCCTTAAACATTCCTTGCATTGTTGGTTTGGTGGTAATTAAACTCCCTGAGTCCTTTTTTTGTCTGTGAAGCTCCTGATTTCACACTCAATTCTGATTGATAGTCTTGCTGGGTAAAGTATTCTTGGATTGAGACCCTTCTTTTGCATGACTTTGTATATTTCATTCCATTCCCTTCTGACCTGATGAGTTTCTGTTGAGAAATCAGTTGCTAGTCTGATGGGGGGTCCTTTGTAGGTAACTTTCTGTCTCTCTCTGGCCACTTTTAAGATTCTTACTTTGTCATTGGTGTTTGTCAATCTTATCTAAAAAAAGAGTAATATGCAAATTAACCATCACTCCATTACACCCACAAGCCACACTCACCAGCCATGCCCACCAGCCAATCAGGAGGGAATATGCAAATAAACCCAACCAAGATGGCTGCAGCCACAGAGAGCAGAAGGGAGGCTTGGATATCCCTGCCAATGGAGGAAACCAAGCTTTCCGCCTGCCCTTGCCGGCCCAGGCCTCCACTCCAGGCTACAAAGTTTCAATTATAGAAGGTAAATAAGTCCAAACAGAAATGGCGACAGCCACAGAGCTGAAGGAGCAAGAGGCTAGGGTTGCCCCCGGCGATGGAGGAAACCAAGCTTCTGCAGCCCTGGCCTGCTTTGGCCTCCGCTTAAGGCTACAAAGTTTCAATTATAGAAAATACATAAATCCCAACAAAAATGGCTGCTTCCACTGAGGGAGAAAAGGCTTGGCTCCACCCCAGGCTACAAAGTTTCAATTATAGAAGATAAATAAATCCCAGATCCCAGGACGTCAACTTGGGTCACCAAGGGGTCTTGCCGGCCTGCAAACCACCACAGGCCCCTCACCCAGGCCGCCCCACACTCCACGGGAACCCGCACCCTGATCCGGGACACCCTTCAGGGCAAACCAGCTGGCCCCCACCCAGGCAACAGGCCTCTATCCTATCTAATAAAAGAGTAATATGCAGACTGATCATCACTCCAACACACAAAATGGCTGCCTCCATGTGATCAAAGTTCCTGCCCCCATGTGGACACAAGATGGCCACCACAGGATGGCCAGCAGGGGAGGGCAGTTGGGAGGAACCAGGCCTGCAGGGGAGAGCAATTGGGGGGAGGCCTAGGCCTGCAGGAGAGGGCAGTTATCGGTGACCAGGCTTGTAGGGGAGAGCAGTTAGGGGTGACCAGGCCTGCAGGGGAGGACAGTTAGGGGCAAACAGCCTGGCAGGGGAGCAGTTAGGCATCAATCAGGCTGGCAGGGGAGTGGTTAGGGGGTGATTAGGCTGGCAGGCAGAAGTGGTTAGGGGCAATCAGGAAGGCAGGCAGGTGAGCAGTTGGGAGCCAGCAGTCCTGGATTGTGAAAGGGATGTCTGACTGCCCGTTTAGGACTGGGATCAGGCCTAAACGCGCAGTCAGACATTCCTCGAAGGGTTCCAGATTGGAGAGGGTGCAGGCTGGGCTGAGGGACAACCCCCCCGCCTCTTGCATGAATTTCGTGCACCAAGCCTCTAGTTTAATTATAATTTGCGTTGGCGTTGGTCTTTTGGGGTTTATTTTGCTTGGGACACTGTAAGCTTCTTGGATTTGTGTGGGAAGTTTTCTGTCATTATTTCTTTAAACAGGTTTTCTGTTCCTTGCTCAGTTTCCTTTCCTTCTGGCACCCCTATTATATGGATGTTGTTTTGTTTCATGTTGTCCCAAAGTTCCCTTAGGCTCTCCTCCTGCTTTTTAATTTTTTTTTCCTAGAAGCTGCTCTACTTGTGTGAAAAAATGATAAAAGAAGACTGAAAACCATATATTCTTATAAAGTTTTTCAATAATAAGGAGTTGAGAAGTGATACAGGTTGAAGAGGATATGAGTTGGAGGGATTTTTTTTTTCTTGTTTAAATTTGAAAAGTATTAACACACCTATATATCTGGGGGGGAATGTAGTATAGAGGGGAAATAATTCTGTTGGATAAAATGATGAAGTAATTTCAGGATCAAAGTTTGACATGCAGGAGAGGATAGCAAGAGTAGAACTGACGTAGATATATCATGATGACTAATATTTTGTATAAAAAATGCAAGTGTGAGAGAGGGGTAGGAAATAATGCACAAATGTGAAATTTGATGTGCCAGAACTTGTTAGAGTAGTCTAAAATCCACAAGTGGAATATAAGAAATCACGAGAACTGAGATGGAAGGAAAATTTTGGGACTGTAGGTTTGTTTGTTTTTTTTTAACCACAAACAGAAGAGTCTTAAAATTGCCTGACTTTTCACTTTGAAGGCAAGGGAAGAACTTTTACCAATAAGCAAATTTACAGAAATTATTACACATACATTAAAAGAAGATTTGTAAAATAGAATGAAATGGTTAGATATCATAAGATTTGCTTCTGCAATGAAAGATAGCATTTTTACTACTATGATAAATTGGTCATTGGTTTGGCCAAGTCATTGTTTTACTTCCTTATATAGGTTTTGTTTCTGGTGTTCATAACAGAGCCGGTTTTTCATCAGCTTGGGTGTCTTTATGGATAAGTCTTCTTCCATACTCCATCAGTGGCTCAATAAAATTTTCCACAGGTCAGTTCTCTCAGACACACTGTATTGAGCACTTCATTCCCCAACTCTCGAGTCATCGCTCCCTCGCCATTGCCTGGCATCCTGTGAGTTCCTGCAGCTCCTTCCTTTGTGGCCTCTCCTGTCGACGCAGCTCAGGCTTCCTTCTCTTTAAGTTCAGTCCTTGTTGTGGTAAGACACGCTCTCACATATGTTTCTGAGGACTGCTTCCTCCCTGCCAAAGCCATGGCCTTATAATATCATAACGGCTATTTATTTTTCCTCTGCATACTACCAGCTTCATCACTGTATTCAGGTAACACATTTACCAACTAGAAACCATGCCGAAAGAGCAGTTATTTCAATTATAGCTGCCTAAGGATGCTCGCCAACATCATTGCTCCCTGGAAGGCATCAAATCATTCACACAGAATGACCAATGTTTCTAGTATCATGTTATCAGTGAACAAATATGATCAGAACATACTATTAAATGTATAATGTATAATCACAGAACATACTATTAAACAATAAAATTTTTTAAAGAGCACAAAGAAGGTATACATATGCGTTTTTAATATTTTTCTTTTATTCAATAATACACTAAACACAATATATTCAGCCACCATATGACCAAAAACTTAGTTATTAACAATAATCATTCTATTGTTTTTGCTATGAGATTCCCACTCCATAATTAATATATTTCCTAACACCAGTAAAATATTTACTAATTATCCCTTATAACCATGTGCTACTCTAAAGTCTGCAGTCTTTTAAAAAAAATCTTTATTGTTGAAAGTATTATCTTTGTCCCCTTTTTTCTCCCTTTGACCCCTATTGTCCCCCTCCCCCACCCAGTATTCTTTTTCTTTAGAAGAGTCATTTCTATTCCTCTAGGATTGTCAAATGAAGGCTGCTCATTTTCCAGATCCCATCAAAGAATTCTTTGTCCTCACTCTGAACTTTTGCATCCCACTGTCTTATGGCACATCCCATTTTGTAAAACGTTAATGCTACTTGGTGCACTATAACTGACAACCTCCCTGTTTCTAGTCACTCCACTTACGCATAGGAGACTATAACACTTACCGGAGGATCACGCAGAACCCAGTGCTTTCCCAACATCTGGAGTGAATTTAATGTCAGTGTCTTAGGACATGAATCTAATTGACTAAATTCTCAATTCTTGGATGAAGTAATTACATTGGCATTATTTTCTTTTTCCCTTTTCACTTCTACCTTTTTGACTTAACATGGAGAATCTCATCCTTAACAGACAGACCTTTTAAATGATAAATTATAAAAACCTACTCACTGACCATACTGTCATTTCTTACATTTCACTTGGTTAATAATGGCAAGATTCCATTTTTTTCCACCTCCAATTCCTAGACTCCTCCTGTTTTTTCTTATATTTTAGACAATTCCTTCTTTATTTCCCTCCATATAGGTATTATATTCTTTCAAGTAGAATAATTACCCTAATACTGGATGGATCCAAATGTTATTCTTTGTTACCACACTCAATATATTGAATGGTGCTGTAAACAAACTCTCATTTAGGTCATTTAGATGAAATCCATGACCAATTTCAATAGACCCTCAATACTGCTCATCAATTCTACTATATTTCCTCCAATAAACTCTCTCCAGTTTCAATAACTATTTAAAACTTCCCCACTCACCAAACACTTCACATCTCCCACACTCCATCAGCACTCTCAGGAGGAGAAGACTGCCTTCTGCATAATTCAAGAGAGATAAAATTATTGAAAAGAAATACTCTCATCTTCCCACGAGCAAAACCAAAAACCTTCCTATTTAGGAAGTTTAATTTATGTACAAGGCCATTTTCCCACTTCGTCTCCATATCAGATCTACTGCAAACACAACAGTGACTCCATTCATTATGTCCTCTGCTCATTTAACATTTCCCATTCTACAGGCTTATTCTCATGAGAATTCAAATATACTCCATTCTACCTGAATTTACACTCTTCCAGCTCCAGCCTCTCTTCTACCTACTGCCATGGGTTTCTCTTCCCCTTCAAAGCAAAGTTTTGATTTTTTAAAAAATATTCTTTATAGTAGCTTGTTTCCATTGTCTTAGTTTCTATTTTTCATTCAGTACCCATTTATGATCCAATCATTCCACTAAAATGATTTTTGAATAAACATAAATAGGATTTTAAAATCACAGCATTTAAGAAAAGTTTTTTTTGTTTGTTTGTTTTTTTTTATCCCTTGTCTTGTTCAAATTATTGAAGTAGTTGATGTTATTTACCACTCTCTCCTTATGAAAACATCCCTCCTGTGCTTTTGTGGCACTGTACCTGTCCTGATCTCCTTCTTGTATTTGGTCACTCAGGGGTCCTCAAACTTTTTAAACAGGGAGCCAGTTCACTGTCCCTCAGACCACTGGAGGGCCGGACTATAGTTTAAAAAAAAAACTATGAACAAATTCCTATGCGCACTGCGGGCCTGGGACGAGTCGGCTGCTAAGCAGGACAGGCAGCGGCACCCGGTGGGCTGGATAAATGTCCTCGGTGGGCCGCATGTGGCCCGCAGGCCATAGTTTGAGGACCCCTGCTTCTTTATAGGCTCTCTTCTTTAGATCTTAACTTCAGGGTCTACTGCTAGTTTCTTCTGTTTATTTCTGGGTTTATAAATTTAGAATGTAGATAGCCAGTGGTTATTTTACTATCTCCAGTCCAATATTGCCAATTGCTTACTACAACCCTATAGTTCACAGCTACCAAAAACTCAGCATTCCCTAAACAAACAAAACTATCTTATGCCTTTGGCGTGTGGCATCACAATGCAAACGGTTGTCCAGTAAGAATCCTGGGAGTTACTGCTATTCTTCTCTCTTTGTCAGTTGGTTGAGCATTGTCCTGTGTACCTAAAGGTTGCTGGTTGGATTCCCAGTTAGGCCATATACTTTGGTTGTGGATTCAGTCACTGATTGGGGCACATGCAGAAGGCAGCTGTTTGATGTTTCTCTCTCTCTCTCTCTCTCTTTCTCTCTCTCTCTCTCTCCCCCCAACCTCTCTCTAAACATGAGGATAAAAAGAGACTAGATTTCAAAAAGTAATTTGTGGTATATGTATACAGTAGAATAATATTCAGACTGAAAATAAATGAAAAACAATTGTACTAATGAAAAGAATGGTATAAATCAAAGAAGTTTATATGCAATATGTATCAGTTTATATAAAGTTTAAAGCTAGGCACTACCTAGTAAAGGTACTTCAGAAAAGATGAGTACATGAAAAAGTGAAAATTAAAAAAATGATTAAAAGGAAAATAAGGATAATGTTGAACTTTGGTGGAGAAAGAGGATATATTAGATATATTATTAGGGAAATGGGACTCAGGTTAAGAGGGAGTCTAAATTAAGAATAATGCTGTGTGTCATAATTTGGATAATATGTTATTAACTGTATTCTAGGTTTTATATAGTTGTGTGTATGTGTGTATTTACTATCATTACAGACATAGCCATATGAATATGATCATTTTCAAAAAGAGAATCAGTTAATGCTCAACTTTAGTAGCTCTTATAATTTCCATTTTCAAATATATGTTTCAGAATTTAATTATATGTTGTATTCTCCTAACAAGGATCCAGCAAGCCCAATTATATATTGATTTTATCTTTGTGTTTCACTGATCTCTCTATTGTCAAGACGTGAACTAATAACTTTATGGATAGATGACCACAATTTGGCAAATGCAACACGTACTCAAATTGAGCTTTAACATTTCAAGTTTCAAATTTCATCTGTTTTCATAGAAAATCAATTCCTAAGTCAAAAGGAAAGGCATACTTCTGCTGAGGTCCATGAGCATTTAACACATTCTATTTTTAAAATATTTGACTAATCGAATTAAATGTAATTATTCTAAAACTGAAAATATTTAGTGTAAAATTAAAATAATATATTTTAAGAGATTTTCATTATAATTTAAAATAAAATTATTCTCTAATGTTTAAAATGTTTAAGTACTTGGTAGTATGTAGCTTTCTTACTACTAAATCATCTGATTTGACTGAGGTGTGGCAGTTGCCAATACCATACATATTTAGAGAGAGAAAAATGGACATTGTATATTACCATTTGCATTTCCAGGATTTTTCTTCTTTATCTTCTTAATCATCAAAGAATAACAGAATATAACACATGTGAAATATATTATCACATCTCCCTAAAGAAAAGTATTTTGTGATTTAATATTAAATAAAAATATTTAATTGCCAGAATATCCGATTGAACAGAGAAAGTAATTACAACTAGCAAACAATTTTGAAAACATTATGAAAATTTTGAGTCATCATCATTCTAAGGAATGCATCACAACTAAACAATTCAAAGGTTCCTGCCCATTTCCAATAAGTATGATGGTGTCCACAGGTGAGATTTATGGAAATCTAAGAGTATGTACAGAGATAGGAAATTGAATTAAAAAGTGACCAGAAATGAGACATGAACAGAAAGAGGGGAACATTTCAGAACATAGAGGATGATATCTGGAAAAAAAATTGAATAACAAAACAAAGTTTTTTGTGTGAAATATTATAGGCATTAAAATTTATTTTGACAGTAACATGAAACTGCTGGATAAATTTTGTAAGGAAGTAAAATTATGTGACTATTATTCTAAAGAGACTACTCTATCAGCAATATGGTTAATGCAGTTGGTATTCAGGGATACCCAAAAGTGGAGAAAACTTTTACATGTGTCCCCAACCAAAAATTAGGTAGTCTTCATAAAAGGTGGAATAATTGCACACATTTTAAAATAAATTTCAAAGGCAAATTCAATAGGACTCAGTGTATTGGTGAAATTATCTTTGTTCAGTAACTAAGTGTAGTTTAGAAATAATAAGGCATCTTGAAGCTGTATGTATCACTGGCACTGAAAGTGGTGAGGAAAAGAGGCCTGTGTTAAAGAAATACACTCGCATATATTGGAAAAGTCAATAATTGCTAGGTGTTGCAAAGCTCTCTAAATGTAAGTGAAGTTCACACCACGAAAGTAATTTTCCAGCAGGTGAGAAAGTGTTTTGGTTATGCTTATATTTGTGTGGAATCAAAATTCAGTGGTAATTGACAACCCTAGGGAGAGTTGAGTATATCTTCTTTGTTTTTGTAACAGGGACATCAAAAATTGTATGTACTTCACCTAAATTGAGGTGAATTCCTGCAGACTTGATGCAGCAATCTTAGAATATTTACAGATTTATTCCAATTACATTTTATGCCCCATAGTGGGAAGATGTCTCAGAAAAGAGAGAGAATTGCCATGTTGGGAAATGTGAAATTGGTTTAATGGGTCTTCACAAACTTGATATTTTCTTTACCTTATATTTTGGGAACAGCCTTAGAAATGCTTTCTGGGTCTTGTGTCTGAATTTCCAATCTTCAGAAATCATTTATCATTCAGTTTTCTGTAGTACTTTCACAGAAAGAAAGTGTAAATAAATCTCCAGAAACTGTTTGCAGATGAGTGCTGACAAATGCTTCTCCCTGAACTTCTCCCTGACTTCTCAGTAAAAGTGATGCAGACTTCTTAAGTGATCTCAATCCATTATTTTAAAAGATAAGTTTTAATCCACTTTTGAGAGGAACAGAATTATTAGTGTGATCCAAAGATAGGATTTGGCTCAGTGGATAGAGCGTCAGCCTGCGGACTGAAAGGTCCCAGGTTCAATTCTGGTCAAGGGCATGTACCTGGGTTGCTGGCCCATCCCCAGTAGGAGGCATGCAGGAGGCAGCTGATGGATGTTTCTAACTCTCTCCCTTCCTCTCTGTAAAAAAATCAATAAAATATGTTTAAAAAAAAAAAAAAACAGATAGGAACACAGTGGAGAAGTGACATAGTCTCTGAAAAAAAAAGAAGCAGCTGCCTACTGGGACATTTGTGCTTGCCATGTACCCAGCACTCTTGAAATCAAGTTTCTTTTTTTCTTTCTTTCTTTTTAAAATATATTCTATTCATTTCATAGAGGAAGGGAGAGGGAAAGAGAGATAGAAACATCAATGGTGAGAGAGAATCATTGATTAGTTGCCTCCTGCATATCCCACACTGGGGATCAAACCCACAACCTGGGCATATGTCCTGACTGGGAATCAAACTGTGAAATCCTGGTTCATAGGTATATGCTTAACCACTGGGCAACACCGGCTGGTCTTGAAGTCAATTTTTTAATTAATTCAGCAGCATGTGGCAATTCAACCCCTAAGAAGGCTAATTCTGATTTTTTTTATCTGACAAAATAAGCCCCAAAATTACTTCACTGTTCTTGAAGAAAACTATAGTATGAAGACTCATTGCATTCTTTTTTTTTTTTACTCATATGTGGAATTTAATGAATAAAATAAACTAACAAACAAAATAGAAATTGACCCATAGATGGAGAACAAATTGACAATTGTCTGAGGAGAGAGTGTTTTCAGGCTGGGTGAAAAAGGTGAAGGGATTAATAAAATAACTTTTAAAAATACATAGACACAAACAACAGTATGGTGATTACTAGAAGGATTGGGGGTTTCAAGGAAGTAGAAGAGGGTAAAGGGGAGATAAATGGTGATGGAAGGAGACTAGACTTGGGGTGGTGAACATACAATACAATATACAGAGGATGTATTTTAGAATTGTACACCTGAAACCTCTATAATTTTATTAACCAATAAATTTTAAAAAAGATTGTTTTTTTTTCCCCCCAGTTCCCAGGATGTGGGTCATTTTTATTTTTATTTTTTTAATTTCTTTATTGATTAAGGTATCACATATTTGTCCTCATCCCCCCATTCCCATCCCAAACCCCTCCCCACGCATGTCCCCACCACCCTGTTGTCCGTGACCACTGGTTAGGCTTATATTCATGCATACAAGTCCTTTGGTTGATCTCTCTCTCTTACCCCCACCCTCCCCTACCTTCCCTGAGGTTTGACAGTCTGATCGATGCTTCCCTGTCTCCAGGTCTGTTTTTGTTCATCAGTTTATGTTGTTCATTATTTCCCCTAGATGAGTGAGATCATGTGATATTAGAAATACACTTATAAGAACCAAAAATGAGACAAGCAATAATGGTTATGCTGAGAGGCAAATGAATCATTCTGTAGTGAGTTTCTTTCTGGGTCAACAGTTCTTTTGAGTCCCAATTTCAATGTCAAACAGTTCCTTATGTGTACATGTCAGCAATGATATTTCAGTTCTGGATGGTGGACAAATGGTGGTAATGCAGGTCTGACCCTCTCTGGTGTGGTCCTGCATTCTTAAGTAGATTTGAGAAATTCCAGGTTGAAACTAGCAAAGTGACAGTCAATTTCACTTAGCATGCTTCCTAGGTGACAGGCATAATAAATAAAAATATCAATTTTATTTTTTATAACTTCTCACAAGTTATTTGTGATTTGTAACATCACAGCTTTATATAGATTTCTTAATAGATAGCAAATATTTTTAGGGGAAATTTTTGCTATTTTTGGCTCTCTAGAGAGTATAAGAGCCACCAGCTGCAAAATATTATTAGCTTTTTTTTCATTTCCTAACAGATATGCATTTTTCTATATCAACATTGACAATTGAATAAAAATATTAAAAAAGGTTTACGTACTCTTTTTCTAGGACACAACTCTTTCTCCTAAATCACAATATATAAATTTGATTTATATTTCACTGGACCAAGAACAATTCCTGGTAGACCTTGCCTCCTTCACCAGCTCCCCAATCAGATGCACATGCATTGGTTCTCAAAAGCCTTGTCCATCAAAAAGTGGTTCTAATTCAGAACCAGGCAGAGAGAATAGAGAAATCAAGATGCTTTTAGAGTCACTGTTAGCAAAACTGCTCTGCAGATATGACATTTTCGGTAAAATAATATAAAAATCAAACTCCATAGAACTATTTAGACATTCTCTTTGCAAGAAGGTCCCACTTTCTCACAAAATAGTCTGTTTAATTAAAATAAAGATACGTCATTCTTTTTTTATGATTTTTTATTGTTTGAAGTATTACAAATAGTAATACATGTCTCCTTCCCCGCCCCCGACCTCCTCCCAGCCTCCCCTACCCCCCAGTACCTGCCTTCACCTGCCCCCGCCCAGTGTCTTGTATTCATTGGTTATGTTTATATGCATGCGTACAAGTCCTTCGGTTGATCTCTTACGGCCCCCCGCCCGCCCTGGCCAACCTCCCCTACCTTCCCTCTGTAGTTTGACAGTCTGTTCAATGCTTCTTTGCCTCTGTATCTATTTTTCCCCCATTTCTTTCCTTTAAAAAATTTTGCCTCTGCAGACTAGAAATAAACATATAATAACAAAAAATGTTTGAGTCCCAATTTCAATGTCCAACAGTTCTGAGTCCCCGTTTCAATGTCTGACAGTTCCTTATGTGTACATGTCAGCAATGCTATCTGGATGGTGGGCACATGGTGGCAATGCAGGTCCGACCCTCTCTGGTTTGGTCCTAGGCAACCTGCAGCGGCGCACAGCTGCTGACTGCTAGCGTGGCAAGGCGTTGTCAGTGTCTTCCGTCTCTGGATTGTTTCTCCTCTTGTCTTCATGGTTAGAGCAGACCTGTCAATTCCTCTCTGTTGCAGGAATCCACATGGTCTTGGAGTTGTTTTCTGAAAATATACAAACATATTCTCGACCGAAAGTTAATAAAGGCATCTTTTCCATATAATTGATTTGGGATCCTTTTTATTTTTGCCCAAATGATTTTCTTTTGTCTTATTTAGACACCATGTGTGTTTTTCATGGCCGTCTTGCTGTTAGCATTACAAATGAAAATTAATTTTGTAAAGTAAAAATTTTCTAAATGTAATTTACTTATAGGATATTTTTCCTTACATGATATTACCCTACTATCCCCCCCTTTTTTATTGATTAATGGAGGCTTTTGTAAATTTTATAATGCAGTCTTGATAATTTTAAATTTTAATTTTTTTGCCCCAAAATATGACTGCTTTAGGTTCATTTTACCATGAGATGAACTACCAATAGAAATTTTAGTTATTACTTTAGGAACAGTTTTTTGTCCAGACAATTAAATTTTCTTGAATATTCACTTATTTCAATTAGCCTATTTAAATTAATCTGAAAACTTGATTACTATTTTACTGTCAAATTTAATACTCTACCAACAATCTTAGTTTACCCTGTAAATATTAGTGGAAAGAATTATTTGCATTCTTGAGTAGGCCCCAAGCATTCCTGGTGCTAGGCTGGATTTAGATATAGGGCAGCAGCTGTCGGCCAAGTCTCTGTCGGTCACCTGTGTCCCAATCTGAACTGGGCGTGGGAAGCAAAGCAGCCATGGGGGCAGGAGACCTCCCTCAGAAGGGGTGAGGTTTCAGGCCCCTTCAGGGTTAGAGGGGAGAGGGTCTGTGTCCCACCTCTATTGACCCCCAAGTTCTCTCCTGATGGCCCCTCTGCGACTGTGCCTGTCTTAGGTTGTTCCTTCCCTGAGGAATCTTACCCATCTCTGGCTAACCAGTCATCCTTCGGGGCCAAGCAGGGTGATGTGAGGTTCAGTTCTGTCTGCTTGGTAGCCTATGCCCCCATGGCCTCCATACCCAGCACCTGCCTTGGGATCCCCTGGCTTGGGGGGTCCCAGTGCTGATCGCATATCTCAGGGAACTCAGGTTTCTTCTCCAGTGAGAGCCCAGCTCACACGATTGGGCAAGAGACAGATCCATGGTACCAGACACCACAAGGCTTCAAGCTCAGCATGAACAGAAAGCTTAGGCAACAGCTGAGGTCAATTGGTGTGTGAGAAGAGAGTCCCTCTTGGCACAAAAGGCAAAAGGGGCCAATTAGGATGCTCAAGTGACTTCCCAGTGCCTTAATTCCTTCTGAAAGTGATTAAATCCTCTCATGTCTTTTTTTTTAATTGCTGCCAAACATTCAAAGAATTAGTTTGTAAGTTTGTTTGGGATAATTGTACAATATGCTGTTGTAAAATATCTAAAATTATAATGACATTGTAGAATAATATCATGTAAGGATATTATTTGCTCTAGGCCATGGCAATTCAATTTCAAACTGGCTGTCAATTTCTTTTTGTGACTTTATATAAACTTTGTCAGGGAGGCAAAAACACAAATTACTTACTTTAGTTCAAGAGGCCAAATATATTGACTTTCAAATACAATCCTTATGACTTTTGAAGGAAACTTCTCTTTGTTTCCTTCCAAAATAATTTTCAGGCTATAGAGTGTTTCATTTAAAAATCTTTGTCACATTAAACAATTTCTCTTAAGGTTATGGTGACCACAAGTATGGATTAGATTTAATATTTTATTTTTATTTTATAATTTTTAAAATTTCTTTTTAATTTTTATTTTTTACATATGTGTCCTTCTTCCCCCATAACCCCCATCCCCCAGTTATGCCCACCTTCCACTTATGCCCCACCCCCTTGTTGTCTGTGTCCATTGATTAGGTTCGTATGCATGCACACAAGTCCCTTGGTTGATCTCTCCACCTTACCCCCACCCTCCCCTACCTTACCTGAGGTATGACGTTCTGATTGACGTTTCTCAGCCTCTGGATCTGTTCTTGTTCATCAGTCTATGCCGTTCAGTATATTCCACAAATGAGTGAGATCATGTGACATTTATCTTCTTCTGCATGGCTTATTTCACTTAACATAATATTCTCCATCTCCATCCATGTTGTTGCAAATGGTAGGAACTCCTTCTTTTTTACCACAGCATAGTATTCCATTGTGTAGATATACCCCAGTTTTTTAATCCACTCATCTGCTAATGGGAATTTAGGCTGTTTCCAAATCTTAGCTATGGTGAATTGTGCTGCTATGAGCATAGGGGTGCATATGTCCTTTCTGATCGGTGTTTCTAGTTTCTTGGGATATATTTCTAGAAGTGGGATCACTGGGTCAAATGGGAGTTCCATTTTTAGTTTTTTGAGGAATCTCCATACTGTTCTCCACAGTGGCTGCACCAGTCTGCATTCCCACCAGCCGTGTTAAAGAGTTCCCTTTTTTCCGCTTCCTTGCCAACACTTGTAGTTTGTTGATTTTTTTAATGATAGCCATTCTGACAGGTGTGAGATGGTACCTCATTGTTGTTTTGATTTGCATCTCTCTGATGATTAGTGACTTTGAGCAGGTTTTCATATGTCTCTTGGCCTGCCTTCTGTCTTCTTTTGAAAAGTGTCTATTTAGATCAGTTGCCCATTTTTTGATTGGGTTGTTTATCTTCTTTTTGTTAAGCTGCATGAGTTCCCTGTAAATGTTGGAGATTAAACCCTTATCATTGATATCATTTTCAAATATGTTCTCCCATGCAGTGGGCTCTCTTGTTGTTTTATTGATGGTTTTCTTTGCTGCGCAAAAGCTTTTCATTTTGATGTAGTCCCATTTGTTTATTTTCTCTTTAGCTTCCATTGCCCTAGGAATAGTATCAGTGAAGAAGTTCTTTCAGCATATGTCTGAGATTTTTCTGCCTGTGGATTCCTCTAGTATTTTCATGGTTTCCCATCTTATGTTTAAGTCCTTTATCCATTTTGAATTTATTTTTGTGTATGGTGTAAGTTGGTGATCTAACTTCATTATTTTACTTTCATTTTTGAAGGGACATTTAATAAATACTTCTAGTTACTTATTATGGAAGGCTGTGTCCTAGAATTAAAATCCTATCTAATAAATGAGAAACATGCAAATTGACATTACCTCTGCTTTGCCCACAAGCCATGCCCACCAGCTAATCAGGAGAAAGTATGCAAATTAACCCAAACAAGATGGCGGTTAATTTGCATATCCAGGTGCAGAGCAAGACTGAAGACAGCATAGAAGGAAGCCAAGCACTGCAGAAGGGAGCGAAGCTGCGGAGAAGCAAGTGGGGCAGCGGAGAAGGGAGGGAAGCAGGAGGGCCATGGAGACAGCCACAGGAAGGCCTATTCTTGCAGGAATAAGGCCCAAGGAAGCCCTATTCTTCCAGGAATCTTCTTGCAATGGGCCTCTAGTATAATAGTAAAATAAAAGCTTTTCTACAATGGTGATTAACTAAAGAATATTTTTAAATACACAA